>JANJEY010000006.1:65724440-65740793 GCA_024703695.1 Erythroxylum cataractarum | reverse complement strand
GCTATTGGATGACTGTATCAAGATTGCTATTATGATTTTAAAAATTTAGTGGTTTCTGATATTGTGATTTATTTATTACGATGCCATGTGGACTATTAGCGGGAGTTCTGGTAGTGCAACCTTATCGTGGGATACGTGTCGGAGCGACTCTCGGGTGTCCCGATATGTACTCTACGGTGAGGGGGCGCTACATGGTAGATTGAGCTTGAATGTTGGTGATGATGGAACTCCCCTTAACGATAATGACTTTGTATTAAATGCAAAGTGAGGTCGATGCAATTTGAGTGTATATGTCATGGAATTAAGTTTCAATTTTCAATTTTCTCTTTTCTTTTATTTCACATATATTTAATTTATACATTAAATTTTGTATTTTTGCTTCAAAAATTACCTCTATTTTGTTGTGTTCCTAGGCACAAATTCTTGTTGTTATACTTATAGATTTATATTATTCTTATTATATGATATTTTGTTGTAATCAATTATAATATTTTAAGTAATTTACATTATTCTTAGTCTTATATTTGTATAAGAATTAAACAATTTTTCCTTATATTAATTTTAGTCAATGTTTATATGAAAATAAATCAAAAGTAATATTAATAGGAACAAAGAGATAACTGATATATCAATTTTATATTATTATGATTTTTTGAGACAAGGTTAAAGTAAAGTTATAAATTATATAACACAATATATTCAAAAACTATTTGACAATTTTATAAAAATCAAGAAATATGTTTGAAAATTTTTAAAAATTATTTAAGGCAGTAGTCATTACCAATTGGTATTAATACTGCATCATGTCTAAATCTGGTGTCAAGTTTGAAACGATATTTATAACATTGCATATATGTCTTAATGTGATAGACATTAACAAGATTGGTGGTTATCTTTCAATTATTAAAGTAAAATGATTATAATATATTAATATGACACATGCAACTGGGTTATCTCAGTAAGCAGGAGACGATGAAAACTCATAAGGACAGCTTATTGAAGAGTTATAAAATATGAGAAGGTAGAAAGGACGTTTCATGATCAATATAGAAAGGACATGCCATGAACAATAGTGAATAATATTAGTTCAAAGCTAGTACAAATGAAACTAGAAAACCTATAATAGATGCTAATAGAGTTGAAATTTTTAGTTCAGAAGATAGAATACTGTTAAAAAAAGCATCAATATGGCATTGTTAAGGATAAAGTGAGATGGATCAACAAGTAGATAAGGAGATAAAGTTAGGAAGACTTAGTCGCATATGCTCTTACCATTAATGATATATACATAACTATATTTTAGGGGACTATAAAAAGTCAAGAGAAAGATAGATAGATGGGTACTATATTGAAAAATGTGATGTTTCACAAGATCAAAAAATTGATTGCATCTCGTCAAATTTTATTGAAAAAAGGTTCATACTTTAAAAAATGCAACTGATATGTTGACAAAGTCGTTATTGCAAAAAATTTTAATCATAACTTAAAATCTTTGTGTAACTTAAAGCTTTTAGAGTCATATATGATAGGAGTAATTCTTGGTTAGATGATAGAGAATTCAAGTTAAAGTAGATCATTATAAAATATTTCTTGAATTTTGTGGAAGATTGAAATTCTACATACTAACTGGAACAAAACATGGTCATGGGACTAGTGTCGAATAAGGATATAAAATTCACATTAAACTCATATTAGTTAAAGAGATTATGGAAACAAAAGTAAATTGGCACCAATGTCATCCTTAAACCTTTTATATAGAACATTACTATAAATATTTTAATAGGACTTTACATGGTTAAAGTTATGATTATACTATTCTCCTTATATCGTCTTCTCATAATAATAAAATAAATGTATCTCCTTATAAGTCATGTATTAACCAAACTATGTAAATCTTATATTAACCAAACTATGTACATCTTATATTTTTACTTCATTTATCTCCTTCCTATATACCTTCCATTTGCACGACAATAAATGCAAAAATAGATATTCTAAGTTTAGAGAGAAATCTTGACTTTATAGCCTAATAGGCCACTTTGCCAGTTATTTAGACCATTTCAGATACAAGGATAGCTTAATTTATTATTATTGCAAGTTTAATTTATTATTATTGTCACCTTCTCCCTTCCATATATAATTATTATTATTTAAGGGCACAAAAATTATTTGTTATTTCAAATTATTTAATAATTTAATAATTTAAAATTAAACAATTAAATCAAATCAAAATTAAAAATTTTAACTCTTAAATTTTAAAATTTTCACATATTTAATAATTGAATATATGCATAACTTAAAAATAGATCTTAATGTTTTAAGATTCTTCAAGATCCTACTCTAATCACTTAAATCACCTCATGCATTTATATATGATGGACGATTTTTTAAGTTTTTAGCACATAAACATTTGCAACATGGAACATAATGGCTTGGATGAAAAAGTTAGAACTAAATATTAATTATAAATGAATGAACAAAGAATAGTAATAACTACATCTATGAAGATTGCTTAAGTTTAAATCTTAACAAAAGTTCAATAAATGACAATCCAAACATATTAAAAGAAAAACTCTTACGCCAAAATATCTATTAAATTCTTTTCTTAAAAACCAAAACTTCATATTCAAAATATAATCAAATGAAATTGGGATTATATAATGTAAGCCAAAATTAAATAAAGAAAAAAATTTCATTGTAGCCTCCTTTTTAATTACCAACAATCTCTCTCTCTCTCTCTCTCATGCTCCATAATAAATAACACTCATATTAGTGTGTATTAATTTTATAATCGGTTCTAATCATCTAGTCATTTGATGATTATATCATATTATTATAAAAAAACATTGAAATGGAGGAAATTTTCCTTTGCCTTGAATGCTCAATTTATACATGTTTAAACAATTAAGTATCCTATTTTGCTACTTCTTAAGGTTTTTCCTAGAATATCTCATACTTATCAAAATCTCTTAAAATGTTTCATACTTATCAATCAAAAATGCAATTATGATATTTATATATTTATAAGATACAGGTACGTGTTGAACTCAATATCCCCTCAAGTTGTAGCATGGAGATTCCAAATGCCCAACTTATAATGAATATAGTCAGACTGATGCTTGCCCAAGGCGTTCATAAAAATATAAGCTAGTTGTGTATCAGAAGGAACATGGAATAAACAAATGGTGTCGTTTATTATCTCATTTCGAATAAAATGACAATCCACTTTGAAGTGTTTTGTCTGTTTATGAAATACATGATTATTTGCTATGTGCAACGCTGTCTGACTATCGCAATATATCCATATAGGAGTAGTGCGCATCATACCTAGACTTGACAAAATCACTTTTAATTACTTCAATTCATAAGTTGTTATGCTCGTAGATCTATATTCTAGTTCTGTAGATGACTTAGACCGTGTGTTGTTTTTTAGTTTTTTAAGATATTAAAGAATTTCCTAAGAGCACAAACCACCCTATGAGAGATCTTTGTGTTAGAGAACAACCAGCCTAAACTCAATCAAACCATCTATACAACTGTATGTTATAGTTTCCACATAATAAAATACCTTATCTTAGATTTCTTTTATAAAATCTAACTACCTTGAGTGCAATTTACCAGTGCTTTTCTCCTAGACAATGCATAAATTGTGATAGTATATGCACATAATATGACAACTTCGGTCTCGTGAAAAACAAATACATTAGACCACCTATTAACTGACGATATAATTTTAGATCATAAAAAAGACATCCACCATTCAGTGCTAACTTATGGTATTTATCCATAGGGATATTTGTAGGCTTTGCTTCTAGTAATCCAAACTCGGAGATGACATCTAAGGCATATTTACACTAGTATAAAAAAAACTCATTGAGGACTTTTAGCAACTTCAACACCTAAAAAAATTTCAAAGTCCCAAAATCTTTCATGTGAAAATAATTGCTTTTAACCTTTGAATGGCCACATGATCTTTTTAGAGATTATCAAATCATCAACACAGACTAGAACATTAATACGAACACCACTTTTCTTAAGTGAAAACAATGAATAATCTTAGTAAGATTATCTAAAACCATAGTCTTTCAAAGTTGTTGACAACTCGGAAAACCAACATCTTAGGCTTGCTTCAACTTATAAGGAGACATTTACAGTCTACAGACCATACCCGAATTTTGCACTTCAAAATCTGGAGGCATTTTCTTATATACTTCTTCTCAAGGATCTCTATGCAAGAAGGCATTATGGACATCCACTTGGTATAAGTCTCATTGCTTTGCTACAAATACAACTAAAATTGTCTACATCATAACCATTTTAGCAACAAAAGCAAACGTTTCAATGTAATCAAATTTTTCTACTCAATGATTGTTAAAAATCGCCAATCGTGCTTTAAATCTCTCCATAGACTCGTTAGAATTGTATTTTAATTTATATATCCACTTACATCTGATTGTTTTCTTCCCAAGTGTTAATTTTCAACCATCCATCCATGTCCCATTTATTTTCAAGTGCTTCAATTTCATTTTATATTACCTTTCTCCACCTTTTATCTTTCATAGCTTACATAAAAGGCACAGGTTCATAATCTATACTAATAGTTGCAAGAAAATTTTAGTGTAGCAAAGACAATTTATCACACTTTACACAACACGTTATTGGATAAGGGTACTTGAGGTATGCGTTAAGGTAGATGATTAATGGAAAATCTCAATTTTCAAATTGTATTAGTAATATAGTCACATAAACAAAGTGGTTGTTGTTTTATTCGGTGTCCATGAATTAATTAAGGCCCATTCCTCCTTTTGCTACTTTTCATATTGCTAATGTCTTACAACTTCCCATCCCTCATTTTTGGGACTCCTTTAGCATCATTGCCTTGTGAATCTTGGGCTACTTGCTTTGGTTTTCTTTCTCTAGCATCATGTGCAACCCCTCACTTTTTAACCCCCATGTTCTTCATGCTCAACACTTGATATTAATCCAATATCTATCCTATCTCTCTCTAATGTTGTTTCATTATGGCAAAAAAATCAATATCATGCATGTCACTTCTTTCTTATAAATTAACAAAAAATCACACTATATAAGATTAATCATCTACTTTCATTAAAAAATTCGTCGCACCGTATGAAGATAGAGTTCTATATAGACCCCATAAATCACAATGTATGAGTTCAAATGCATTAGCAGTTTTATGATCACTTAAAGGGAAATTTATCTTTAATTTGTTTAGTCTGTTAACTCACATCAAGTTTTATTCATAATCTTACTATTTTTATTGAAAACAACCTTAGGAAGTAACTTGGTGATTTTTAGAGAAGGGTACCCCAAATGCCTTATCAAAGATCAAGTTAGCAAACTCTATCGGTCTTCAATAACTTCAACTATGGTACCTTTTGGAAATAATAATGGCCATTCCTTTGTTCACCCACACTAATAATCAACCTCAAAGTGAGGTCCTATATAACACACAAGTTTTTAATGAATTGGACAGTACAATTGGACTCATATATCAATTGATACATATAAAATAAATTGCAATTTAAACTCGAAGCAAAAGGTACATTCTTAATTTTAGATTCTCCTCAAGTTTTACAGATCCCTCTTTAGTGGCGGTTGTATTTTACGATCAAGTCTAACTGGACATTAAACTACTTTACATATGACAAATAAACACTTCAATTTCCTAGTTATATAACTCAATGTCCCTGTATCAATTATCCATGAAAATTTGTTATTCTTATTAGTCATCCTCTCACCGATACTAGTGTTATGATTGTTTAACATATCAAGTAAGGTTTGTTGTTGATCATTGTTCAAACCAACACTAGCTTTTTCAACTTTGCAATTAATATCCCTAAGCCACCAACACCTCCTATCACAATCTGTTTAGCACTGGCATGTATTGTTCTGCCTCGTCCGCATCTAGCACATAGTCCAGTCAGCTAGTGTTGCGATCACCCTTTACCCCCTTCCACTAGTTCTACCTATAACTCGAGAACAATCAAACAACAAGTTGAGATAATCAATATGCTAAAAATATTTTTTGGCATTATGATCAACATAATCGTAGTAAGTATAAATCACCAATTTATCCTTGGCCTCTCCATGTCCTTTTTTAGAGTCTGTTTGAACTCCAAGTCCAATGACTTTCCCTCATTCTTCCTTTTTATGAGAAATGATCCTTTCCTAAATCGAAATTGAGTAGACTATGTTTAGCGTGGTAAGGGATTCATAATAAGTAGATTACAACTACTAATCCCATAGAGTGCATCATCTAATTTGATAAGAAATTGATGCAATCTTTCTTCTTACCCTCATTTTTCTAACTTTGCTCCAATATTACATGTGCGTCCTTCATTAATATATATGGTTCCATAACACCTTCATTTTTCCATAGTATGCTAATATGGTCGTACCATGCTGCTAGACTTAGTTAAATTGTATTTCAACTGTTGAATATAAGGTTTATTAGCAATAAATATTGTTTTTTAATTTCTTGTTGGAGATCTTTTACATTCTTCACATGTAATATGGTTGAACACAATGTTGGTTGAATGGTATTTTGAATCCTTAACACTAGTATGGATTGAACTGTCCATCAGTCCTCCAAATCAAATGACCTTTTTTTTTCATTTTTGCTTGGTTCCATCTACAAATCCTTATTTCCTTCAAGCCCTCAGTGAGGTTTGCATAGTTCGAGCCCATTCTTCATAATTATCTCCTCACAATTGTACTTATGTGACCTCGTTCCCTAGGTTGTCATTCAAATTCAAGTCGTAAAGTGGGATTTTCTTTTTGTTCGGTTCACTTTTTGAAACCTCTTCATCAATTACCATGATTATTTCTAGATCTCGTAGCTGAAATAATACTGAAGAGTTTTAAGGAGCCTTGGGTTTTGATTTTTTCTTAATTTGTTAGCAAGCTAAAATTAGGTTGCAAGTCTGGCTACAACTATTTGCATGGATGACGAAAATTCTGGTTGCAACTCCTGAGAATAACGGTACCTATGGATGACAATTTAAAGATTGATGAGGAGGTGTCAACAGTGCAAGAAGACATAAAGAACTTGATGTCAAAAAATTCCAAAATTGGGTTACTCTACTACTGGAAATTATATGGGCATCATCCGCAACATTATTCAAATGATGGCACTGTTTGTCTTCCTCAGGAGATGTCTTCTTAGATGGTCTCTAACTAGCAGTGGTGAGTTGATGAGACACAATAATAATGACTCTGATATCATAAAATGTTCCAATGGAGGAAAATTTCCTCCGCCCATCTCCATTGCCCCGAATGCTCAATTTATACATGTTTAACAATCAAGCTCCTATTTTGTTACTTCCTAATATCTTTCCTAGAGTTTCTCATACTTATCAAAATCTCCTAAAAGATATCACAATCAAGTCTCTTATTTGGCAATTCCTAAAATCTTTCCTATAATATCTTATATTTATCGAAATCTCCTAAAATATTTTATACTTATCAATGAAAGATATAGCTCTTTTTTTAGAAAAATTAAAAATATAATTGATATAAAAGAAGAAACAAAAGATTGAGTTAATATCAGAAATGACATTGTTTAGTCATCCCTATTTAGTGATATTTTGTAAAACAGGTGAAAACCCACTAGTTGATGGTCGAAGACTATAGAACTTGCCCAATTAGGGACTGGGTCATCTGAAGTTTATGATTGTTTAGTCATCCCTATTTAATCTGGTTACATGTGTCTTATTCTGTTTAATTTAATCGTTGATCCTCGTATGTTAGGTCTGGATTTTTTGCTTAAAAAACTTGCCAGCTTGTGAGGGAGCAATGCATATTTTGTCGACCTCAATCTAGGTAAGAACTAAAATTAAAGCTTAATCTTTGTTACTCTTGCTTTGAATCCCAACATATTAAATGTTCCCTTACATTTGTAGGATACTTTGCATGATTACCCTCTTGGAACGATCCTTATTTTGGAACTACCTTAGATTCCTCTTCTTCCATAATTCTTAAGAGGTTATGGCTAGAACTAGCACTTATTGCTTCCATAGTGAATTTTTAGCTTTTGTTTTAATTATATTATTAACCACCTCTATGAACGAATTTGAATGCTCATTCTATAAGAAGTATTCTCTGGTCTTGTTCCAGATAGAGTTAGAGAAGCGGCAGAGAAAAAATAGGTGATCCCTTGTCTCATTCTCTTCTTGGGATATGCTAAAATTCCTATTCAGATTTAACATGAAATGTAGCCTGTCCATCATGGCTATTATATGCTTAACCATTAGCTAAAATAAGAAAGTTGTACTAGGTTTTAAGATGTTATTATAGATAACCATATGCCAGTGTACCTCTTATTCAATACTATATGACCATTTCATATAAGATTTGCTTATAAATTTTTCAATAGGTATACTAAGTCAACATAAATGTCCTGAAGGTTAAAATCATAAGAGTATGAGGTTTCAACTGTTATAATGCTTTAGGAAAGTGCACCCACTAATTTTGATTGATAAGTATAACATCCTTGGCCTTGTAATCCATACCTGAGAGAACTAAAAAACAATTGGGGTTTTGGGGTTGGGGATCATAGCCAGTCCAGTTGTCATGTCATAAAAAGGCAAAATTCCTATTTCCTATTTTGCAGCATACTTCATTGGCCACCTCATCCATAATCTATAAATTTTGGTTAAGTAACCAAGAGAAGGTTGGTCTTGTAGAAAGAGACTATAGGTTGTTCCCTTTTAGAAAGTAATTGTGAAGTCATCTCATCCAAAAAGAATGTTAGTGGAAAAGGAATGACCAACTAATATAATAAAATGCTTTATTGAAGTTAATCTTAATAGCATAATTTGGGGAAGAGTTCTTTATGGTATGACCTTTTAGGAGTTCCTGAACAATTAGAATATTATCACCAGTGCTCCTATCTTTCATAAAATCATTCTAATTCTTACTAATAATGAGATTGAGAACTCCTTTTAATCTACTTGCTAAGATCTTAGCAATGATTTTATAAATGAAGTTTGTGCTTGCTATAGGCATAAAATCTCCAAATATAGAAGGATTAGAAATTTTAGGAATTAAGAAGAGAAAGGTTTTATTAAAATCCTTTAGAATAACCCCCTTTTTGAAGAATTCATGAACTACCTCTACAACCATTGGACCAACAATAGACTAACTCTTTTGATAGAAAAAAAACCATTTAAACCATCTGGTCGTGGTGCCTTAATCACATTTATAGCAAAGACAATAGCATTAATGTCATCATCAAAGATACGAAGTTTCAAGAGGGATATTGTTGGAATGATAAATCTGAGGGAGTCCATAGGGGTAAAAGGATCTAGATCAAAACCTAAAGGCACCTTATAGAATTTAACTGCCTCCTTTATTATGCTTAGTTGATCAGAAAGGATTCTCCCATCCCCAATAGTTGTAGAAAAAACTTTGTTAATATTTCTACTGTTTGATAAAGAACTGAAGAAGAACTTGGAAGATCTATCCCCTTTCTTAGGCTCATTAATTGTAACACTATGTTAAATGAGTGATGAATGATCTAGAACTACTCTTAGAAAAAATTTTAACCCTAATTTTTCCTTCTGAATAATTTTAGAATCCCCAAAATTAAGAGAAAGTAGTAACTGAGTGACTACTAGACTTCCCTTAGCTTTATCAGCAACTGCTTGAGTGTTAGGGGAATAAGAGACTTTCAACTTCTTTAAGTCTTTAATAGCTTTGAGCTTTTAACAACATGTGTATTGTTCAGAGCTAGAGCCATGAACGAACAAACCCTCTAAAATTTCATCATTAAAACCATCCATTTTTGATAAGATAGTTATTAAATCTAAAAGGATTATGATTGGTGGTTCTCTAAAAAAGAGCATAAATTAGAATTGAAGTGTAATTTGAAAAATAAGATCTATAATACTATTGGAAAATTGTGAGAGTCAATCACCATTTACTAATGCTCTATCCATTTTTTTCCCGTATGAACCATGCATTTTTTTGTTTATTACTCATAAGTAAAGGAGTAACTTTCTTATTTAAGATCTCTCATGCCTAGATGCTCTACACAAAGCTTGAGATCTTTATTGTAATTAGACTATAGATGCCCTCTACTTCTGACCTATAGATAATAGAATTGAAATCTCCACATATGATCTAGGGACTTGAAAAGGTATTTTGGATGCTTCTTAAGCAGGATTACAGACTACTTCCTTGGAAACCTGTATTAAAACAATAAATAAAGGAGGAGTGGATGATGACCCCTTTCAAAATTAAACATTTTTTTGCATTAACTGCTCATTAGAGAACTTCTCTTCCACTTTGAAAAAATTCTCATTATAACCAATTATAATTTTTCCATAATGATAGTGATGATGATTGGAGAGAAATTTCCAGCAAGGACCAAAAATGTTCACCTTATTCACATTCTCATATCTTATTTTTGTTTGAAGTAAAACTATGATTAGAGGCCTAATCCTCCCTATAAAATCCCTCAAGCCATTTGACTTTTCTGGGCTATTGATACCATAAACATTCTGTACTAAAATTGTCATATCAGGATATTTTTACTTTTTGCACCTTTCTTCTTTCCACTTCCCTGAGTTCTCTTACTAATCACATTTTGAAAGTCATCTAGCTCAGTATCTCCATTCTCTAAGTCTGGGAGTTGATTGAGGAATTAGTTGAAGATGATGTAACTTCCTCTTTATCAAGAGATTGCATTTTTTTTCTTAGGACCTTGTTAGAAAACTGTTGTTGTTTTATTAATAATAGGTGTCTCTTGGGTTGTCCTCTCCCTTCCAATTGAGTTAGTGGATGATATGTTCTTATCAACAATTACAATAGCAACATCCTCATGCCTAGGTAAGGGGTCTTTAGGACTAATTGTATCAATCTATAACTCCATTAATTTAGCATAATCACCTCTGGAAAACACCTTAACTGTCAGTTTCCAGACTTTCCCTTGAGACATTGAGGAAGGTTTCAAATTATAGGAAACTTGCGCCATATCCTCTTGTAGAGAATTATCAACATCAAGTCTCATAATTGGAATATAATTAGGGAGCTCCTTGGTTTTGTCCACACTGACATAAATTTGTGCATAACCAATCCTTTTTCTTTTGGTAGTGTTTTTATCAATACAAAGAGTTCTGCTAGTGCAACTAGCTAACAAATTAAGATCCTAAGTAGTCCAATACTCAAAGGATATGTTATCTAAGTTAATCTAAATTGAAAAGTTGTGTACCTTGATATTTTCCAATTTGATACCAAGTTACCATGATTGCAGGAATAATGGAAGCTAAGTGATATGCCAAGAACCCTCTTCCACTATCTTGTTTGTTGTAGCTTGCCAGGAAAAGGAAAACAAGACAAGGTTATCCTTTATAATATTTTTTAATCTTCTGGACTTCCACTAGTTATCAACCCACTTTTGGATAACAAGGAAGCGAAGTCTTTGTTCCATGAAGAATCTTCCTAGAGTGGATTCCTCGATTCTAGCCCTTGCCTTTATTGTCTCAGTATTTGGGGCAACCACAAGTTCGCTTCAATTTGTTTTGGAGAACTATAACGAAGAGTGAGGCCAAAAGGCTCATCTACCACCTCTTCAGCTTTTGTTCCAAAGAGTGCTATATAGTGAAGATTGAGGGGTAGAGGAAGTTGACGACTTATCTTTTTATGCAGGATGGGATAGGGAAGGTGGCTAGCGTTATGGGAGGGTAAAGGAGGAAAGGCATTAGAAATAACAACAACCTTGTTCCAATAAGGTTGAATCCCCAACCCGAAAGGCCCCCAGTCGCAGGCCCGACCACTGCTGGAGGAATGAATCACGATCTAATCTTGATCAGCCCCCTAACAGAGCGGTCCACTGCCTCCTATTACTAGGAGTCGAACCTAGGACCTTGTTCCAATTGACCCTGTTAGTTTGCCAACCAAGCTACCCGTGGGGCAGAAATAACAACAACCTGTATTGATGCAGGGGGGATGGGAAAGAACAACTTTTGGGTTCGTAATCAAAGACATAGTGATGATATTTACATATTTACAAAATACAAATACATATACATATTGAACTCAATATATGGTTAATTTTGTACGTACTTGTACTCTCCTTAATTTTTCACAGTAAAAGTTAAGAGGGCGAAAATTATAAACTTTAGATAAAACGTTGTATAACTGGCAGTCAGCAGGAAGCAATCATCCTAACCCAAAAGAGAAACCTGTAGGAGGAAGGCTTGCCAGGTTTCCTAATGACTTCGTTGGCAAATTACTGAAACTTTATTATCTTATTCACGTTTCAGGGTTATAACGCGCGACTGTCAAGTGCGTGAAATCACTGAAAGTAGGAACAAGATTCGCATGCATGTCAGGTTAAGGTTTACGATCAGTTTCTACAGTTTACGTATTGTTATGTGCACAAAGTGCCAAACCAATCCCACTACCATATTGGGGATGAATAGAACTTAAATGCACTTTTTATCAACTCCTGAATTCGACTTAGAATTAGGTGTTTAATGTCCCTTCAGTAATCTTGAAAGTATTACCGTATAGAGGAGATGAGAAAAAATGTCATCAAGATGGCGCTGAAGCTTTTATACAATGTATGCCCACTGTGCGCCTGCAACTTGCTAGATCATGTATGAAAAAAGCAGTAAAAGGGAAGAGAACAACACAACAATCCTTATATCAGGTTTCTATAAATGACTCGGGAGTGAAATGAGACATGGATGGATTTGGGGTTGAAACAGCTGCGGCATTTTCTTTGGAGCAAATGTAATTGCACCTACTTGGACGAACAACTCTATGAACACCTTTGTTTCCAAGAATAAAAACAAGTTTTCCATTGTCCTCACCGAATGAGAATATGTAACCCAGAGCTAGAAGAGGGCCACCTAATCCTGGCACAATGGTACACTGGAGAGACGAGTCCTTTGCACAACTAAAGGGAATTTTGTTACTGGTGAAGTTACCACTGTTTTCAGGGTTTTCTATGGCTACCCATATGTCACCTGCATATAGATTTGCATACAAGTACCTGTGAAAATAAGGTACTTAAGGTAAGGAACATAATTGATAATGGAGAAACATGTCATAATGTTAGTAGTCCTAGTTATTAACTTCCACGAGGAAACTTGATTTTTGAAAGGTACTATGCCAGAAAGTATAGTCCTAGAGAAGTTTCCCTGTCTTCTTATTTGGCAAGAGCAATTAGTTATCATGTTTTCTACACCTCAATGACATCTGTAAAAATGAAAAGGGAGAGGTGGATTTGACAGGAGAAAATGATTGTTTAAATATTACTTCACTGCAACTTCCACTCCATTATAAGAAAAGTGCTCTTTTCAACAGTCAATATTAACCATATAGAAGAATTTGTTAGAAGTAGGGAAACTTTGCATGAGTACTGTGACATAAATTCCACTATGAAACTGAATTAGTTGGCCAATATGCACAAAACCCACATACCTTTCATACATGCATGGATCAATCTTAGATCGATATACATAGCCCCCTGTTATTGATGTTGATCCTTCCTTCTTTTTCACTTCAAAGTAGTGGTTGTAACCCAGAATTGGAAAGATTGGATTTAGTAAATTTATGGATGTATTTACCTCAGGAGACGATACAAGGGTAAAAGGATAACATCCCTCACATACAACCCAGCGCCGTTTCCACCCCTGGTAATTAGATCCACCTCCTCATGTAAGTCATGCACAATGATAATAGAGAAAGGGTTACTAAACTTTTAGCACATACAAGTTGATTGAAGAGAGACACTATTTTAGAACATGAATAATTTTGGTTTGTTCCCTAATTGTTGGTTCAAAAGTATCTTTTTTTGGTTGCCCACGAGGTGTCCTAGGCTCTTTAAAATGAACAATTTGATCAGAGATGAAAATGGTTGACTCTACGTTGGTTTTCCAAATGATGGGAATCCCCGCATCTTTTAAACTCTTCTTCTCTGAATCACATAACAAGACCAGAAGTGACTTCAACTAATTTGGCAGTAACTATGGCTTCCAACTATGCTTATAATGTAGTTTGTCCTTTAAAATATGTAGTGGTTATTGGGGCAATCCAATGCAAGTCCCAGCATTCCATTTGAACATATGTAAGAAAAAGTTTGGATGCTCTTTTCTTGAATTACTCTCCTTCAAAGGTCTCACTCATTAACTACTTTGTGAAGACATAATAATAGAGGCAAAGATGAACTAAACTAAACCAAAATTCATTTCCAATTTAGGTATATAGCAAACCTAGTCTCAACCCCTCAATACTTAGGTAGGAAGTCCAGGTATAAAAGTTTGAAATCATTGTGTCACATGATTAAGGCCAATTACATTTTACTAGATGATTAAGATGTGACAAGAAATACAGATTGAATTTGGCCAACATCTGCACACAGGAAGTAAGATAGCCTTTCTGAATCAAAACTGCAGCGTCAAGGATTTCTTAAGCCTTGTAAACTTGAAAGAAGAAGTAATTTTATTAAATGTTGAGTATTTGCAGAGTAGTGCTTTATGTACAGAAAATTGTTTGCCTAATATAGAATACAATCCTTATGATAAAGCTATACATAATTAGGATTATTCCTAGAATCATGCAATAGAATCATAATCCCTAGAATTTAAGGATGTAATCTATATCACTTCCCCTCAAGTTAGAGCATAGATATTAATCATGCCCAACTTGTACAAATATAGTTGACCTGAACTCCATTTAAAGCTTTTGTAAAAATATCTCCAAGTTGTTCTCCGGTCTTGACATATCCTGTAGAGATTAAGTTTTGTTGGATCTTTTCTCGAAAAAAGTGACAATCAATCTCTATGTGTTTAGTTCATTAATGAAATATATGATAGATGCAATATGTTGAGCACCGATTTCGGAACCCAACTCTTGCGAAATCACGAAGTATGAGCGTAAACCCATAGGTTTATTTCCATGAACCTTTATTAGGCATCATCTCACAAGGGTGGCATGCCCCGTGACGATCAAACATTAAAACAAACTTATTACTCCAACTCAACCATATAACGAGGAAGTCAATATGAACATACATAACCGAACTACTTCAATCTATCATTTCATTTTTAAAGCAACAGAGTTCGAAAAACTTTATTTACATATCAAAAGCCACGCCATTGGCTTATTATAAAATACAAATAACAAATTTGTGGATGTTCCCTTAGGATCTTGATCACTTGACTTCTTAACTATCACCTGAAGAGGGGACAGAGAGGTGGTGAGCTTGATAGCTCGTGGGTAACAACTAACAATTTATAACGGAAAAATAAGCAAAAACTATTGAGAATGTTCACTTTTCATAGCAAATTTTCATATATTTCTTAAAACACATGTTTTTTAGGCTTTCAGCCAAAGTTTACAAGTTGTAAAAACTTGAATGCATCAAACTTGTTTACATAACATGAGCGCATAAACACCTCATAATGGTTTGGGTTATACAAACTATATATGCATCACTCTTGTCATGAGCACATAAGCATATCAAATGGTTTGGGTAATATAAACTATGTATGCATCACTCTTGTCATGAGCACATAAGCATATCAAATGGTTTGGGTAATACAAACTATGTATGCGTCACTCTTGTCATGAGCTCATAAACATATCAAATGGTTTGGGTAAGTCCAAAAACACACTACATATTTCTAATATAATAGTCCTGTGTGGTCGTGAATTCTTGAGAGAGTCCTTGAAGGAACTCTATGCTACTAGCAGACAGGCGGGAGAAGCCTATACTTGGGTCAACGTGCACGTGACGATTCTTAAGGGACTACCACAAACTGACATAACACAGATTTTAAAATCTTGCAAGCTTGATGCCAAAAATAGCACATTCTCTTGAAAATTTGCTTTCACATGCTTGTTATACCTTAAAAACCATTTCCAAAAGTATGGTTTCATAATCATACATCATTTTAAAGAATCATTTTAAAAACAACTTTTCATAAATCATCACACAATTCATATAACAAACATATAATAATAAATGCAACACTTATGATGCAATTGGAAACATTAAGCTTTCTTTGGTTTAAAGAAAACAGTAGTGACTTATTTACTCTATTACAAACATGTACCCACCTTGATTTCCTTGATTATGGACTTGCTCAAAAAGCCTATTCTCTTATTCCTCTTTCCTCTTTTGATCCCTTTATACAATAACAAAAAATCCCACTCAATAGGATTTTTAATTGAAAATTCCTCAAAGCACAATCACTAAAATTGGTTCTAGAATACTTAAACCCAAACCTTTTCTAAACTTCATGAACTAAAATCCTTCCAAAAATCTAAAAGTTTTAAAAATGATCTTACCTTCATTCTTCACCAAATGAAGGGATC
>JANJEY010000006.1:65643363-65655270 GCA_024703695.1 Erythroxylum cataractarum | reverse complement strand
CAAATAATATAACGTAACACAAATAAATAAAGTATATATATAATATAACATTGTTATAACAATAAAATAAAAAAATTATTATCATTTCTTACCGACGGAAAATTGTTCGTCGAAAAAAACGATATATACCGATGGAAAAATAAACCGTCGGAAAAAGTGGTTGAACATATCTTCGCCTCACCGACCGACCAAATGACCGTAGCTAAATTTCTCCAACGGAATATTACTTGGCCATTCCGTCATTATTTTTATACCGACAACATTTTTCCGTCGTAAAGTCCGTCGTAAAATTGCGACGGAATATTTCAGTCGGTATTTTTATCTGCGGGAAGTTCACCAACCAATTTTTCTGGGCACCAAATTCTGTCGGTGATTACTTTCACCGACAAAAATGAGTAATGTACAGACGGTAATTCCCGTCGGTGAAATGTTAATTTCTTGTAGTGTATGGTAGAAGAAAAAAAAACATTTAAGTACACCTGAATCAAGAATAACTAAAGATTAAGCAATCACAAATCTTTGAGTGCATCATGTCAAAAAAGGATTTTCGATTGCTTAGTTGCATGGACGTCATTGCTTTTTGTTGGTAAGAAACTACACCGATATCATGAGTACTGATCTTTGGTTATTTTCAT
Organism: Erythroxylum cataractarum; assembly: GCA_024703695.1. Lineage (NCBI taxonomy): Eukaryota > Viridiplantae > Streptophyta > Magnoliopsida > Malpighiales > Erythroxylaceae > Erythroxylum > Erythroxylum cataractarum. Next base: position 65,654,635 of record JANJEY010000006.1, on the reverse strand, counting down.
AATATATGAACAGAAACTGTGGCAAGTATAAAGCTGATGAACCAATCTTTTCAAATTTTTTTTATTTTTTATTTTTTGGTCAGAAATCTTTTCAAAGTTAACTAGCCAGAAAATTGAAATTCCGTATGTTCAAAGAATGGTATTGTATAGTTGGACAATTGTTAGCACATGACACGTCTTCTGAGTCAGTTTCTTTAAGAGCATCATCACCAACAACATCTTCGGAACAAATTGATGATCAAGATGGGACTGTTTTCAATAAAACCCATAACGAGATGGAATTAAATTATATGCAGTGTCGCTGTTTCTAGCTTTTTTGTTACAAGAGAATGAGTGAGAAGAAGGAACCGAGAAGAAAAAGACCAAAGTGTTGTCGTAGTCCAAACTAAATGAATAATCAATATTGTATTTCACTAATAGTCGTAATAATATGTCAAGTACGAAGGATGATTAGGTTTTCTCTTTCCTCCTTAATGTTCCATATCATCTAAACTCTCTCTCTCTCTCTCTCTTCCCTTGCATCATTCTATACACTTGGAATTTTCTTTTGATTCTCGTAAAATCTTAGTATCAGAGTTGGTGATCCTTAGTGAAGAACATGGCAGAGAACACCAGAGGGGCGGAGTTGTAAAGGATTAAGGGAAATATGTGGGGCCTGCTTAAAGCCCATATAAGAAATGAGAAACTGCTGTTAGAGAATCCAAGTCGTATAAACAAACAAAAGGAGATAAGCGATTTAAAGGTGATGTTTCATCAATCAATTTTATACAAAGATTCAATAACAACAATGAACCAACCTTGGCAGAGAAGAAACGACCAGGCATAGTTAATAGGACTCACATAGACGCTGAAGGTTACATAATACCAACCAGGCCGGTCTTGATGTTTTATAGGATTGGATAAATAAAAAAAGTTTCTATTTTATCTTTTTTCTTTCTTTATGATCATTAATAATGAGTTTTATAAAGAACAAAAGAGATAAAATAGGGATCCTTGTGTTGCTCTTTATAAAGATCAATAATTTTATAAAAAAAACAAAATAAAATAAAATAGGGCTTTTTTATTGCCTATTTTATTCTTTAAAAGGGCCCTATTTTATTTTTCATAAAGCTAGGCCTTGGGTAGATGTCTTGCCTGCTCTTACCTAGAGCCGATCTGGTAGCTACACAATTCAACAAGATAAACTTCCCTATGTTTGGTAAAATAACATTCAAGAAATGAGTCTTCAAATGTGAACAATTTGTTACACTTGATCAAAATCCAGTCCATCTTGAGAATGAATATTACAGTGATGCATTTGGAAGGGCATGGGTAAGAATGTGGCCAATTTGATAGATATTCCACCAAATTTTCCTAACCAAAGTTTCCATGGAATGGTTTGAGTTTGTGACCACTTTCCACCTAAGATACTTTTCAAGTAATTAAATTTTGTTAATGGATTAAAATAGGAAAATTGTTAATCTCCATCCATGTAATGTTTTGAATCCATTTAATTTGACTTGGGACAACGATGAGATCTTCAAAAATCCAATCGGTGACATTAAGAAGCTCATAAAAGATGGTTCAGTATTAGAATATTATGACCAATTTGATGGAATCCATCAAATTGTCCTTACCAAAGAGTTATATGATAATGTTCTTCTTAAAGGCCCTTAAACCCGAGTTAGAATAACTGTGACTAGCCATCAACTATTTCATGGTAAGGAAGAAAGAACACTTCTACCCAACTTTGGATAAGGAAAAGTTTTGTGGAATATGGTAACCTCATCAGTAAGTTCACAAGAAAAAACACTAATGTGGGCGGAATCCTACCTACTCTTGAACTAGGGATTCTGACTAAAGGTAATTTTATTGAAACTCATGGGCACAATAATAATGAATAGCATAGAGTTTAATGAAAAAAGGAAGAAAGGGTTATATTTTTAATGCGATGAGAAATATGCACAAGGGCATAAGTGTAAGAAGAAGCAAATCATAGTGGAGGAAGAGAGATTTTGAAGCTAGAACCAAAGATCAAGGGAAGAATAAAAAGGATAAGCAACCCAAACCCAACATTTCATTACAAGACATGATTGATTTAGGAGATGAGGAATAATACAAATAGATAAGGGTTATGAGGAGGCATGATTTTACTAGATGTTTTTATGATTAAGAAGGGAGATGGAGTGAAGGTAGAAATTAAACCAGTGCAAATTATAGTGGGAGAAAGATTGAAACTAGACTGTCATAAAATATGTAGAGAGTTTATTGAGAGTATGCAAAGGATTAGATTTACCATAAATGCATGGGTCAATAAACTAGGAAGTTGTGATATGGTCCTAAGAATACAATGATTAGTGACACTTAATAAGGTGCTGTCAATTTTAGGACTTGTACAATAAAGTTTAAATGGGGCAGAAAGATGATTAAATTAATAGAAAATCTTTACAAGGTTACCAAGGTGGTCTCAAGCAAGGGTTCAACAAGGTTTTCAACAAAACTAAAGAGATTATCAAAACTAAAATGTTTAACCTTTTGAGATTTTTTTCAATTTAGTTTCTAAGCTTTTAAAATTTTTAATTGAGTGAATAATCTTTTAAAATCTTAACAATTCAATTCAAAACGTTAGTTTTTACTAATGTAGCTAATAGATAGACATTTAGTAGAAATGTCACATCATCAAAAATAATCTTTTAAACTGAATTATTAAAGTTTTAAAATGTTGTTCACTTAATTGAAAAATTTAAAAGCTTAAGTACTATATTGAAAAAATGTTACAAGATTAGACACTTTTTAATATGTTATCCCAAAACTAAAGACAAAAGTTTATACATGCTCTAACTATCATGTCCCATTGAATGCAAATACAATAATTAAAATTGAAGGATCAACCAAGTAACTTGGATGAGTTGAGTGGGTTAATAGCATAATTTGGAGGCATGTTTAAGGAGCCAAATCAACCTCCACCTAAAAGATCTCATGACCATAGAATTAGATTATGAGAAGGAATGGAACTTATGAGCATTCAACCTTTTAGGTATTTTGGAGAGCAAAAAACAAAATCAAGAGGGACGACTGGGCCCTGACTGACTAAACCCTACTTATTATTGTTTAAAAAATATTTTCAAAATGACCTCGTTTTGTATTTATCCATCAGGCTGGGCCTAGGTAACTTGTTGACTTCAGACTAGGCAGGACTAGGCCCAAGCTCGGGCCCAATTGCTAAAGCCTAGATGTGTAGGAGTTAATAAGGTATGGACTCATCAAACAAAGCATCAACCCTTATGCCTCACTTGTGGTGTTGGCTAAAAAGAGGGATAAGACTTAGAGGATGACTCTTGACTACTAAAAATTAAACATGAAAACTGTCAAGGATAAGTTCTCCAATCCCTTAAATAAAGAGTTACATGATGAACTCCATGGCTCCAACTAATGTTCTAAATTGAATTTGAAATCAAGGTATCATCAAATCAGGTTGAATAAGGAGGATATAGATAAGACTACATTTAGAACTCATGAGTGTCATTACAAGTTCTTGGTTATGCCATATGAATGCACCATCAACCTTCTAAAGTCCCATGAATGAGGTGTTCCTATCATATCTTAAGAAATTCGTTATAGTCTTCAGTAATGATATCTTAGTCTACAGTAGTTCCTTTTAACAACACTTGAAGCATCCTAAAAAAGACATGTACACCTTACATAACCATAAGTTGTTCATTAAAGTAAGTAAATTTATTGTTAGACCAAGATGGATTATCTGGGGTATTCGATCTGTTTCTAGAGTATTTGTCGATGTTAGAAAATAAAAATGATTAAAAATGACCTATCCTTTATTCATTTAAGGAATTAAGGGGATTTTAGTAGTTTTTACGCATTTTATAAGCCACTATGGTGTAATTTATAGGCCTTTAGCTAAATTATTAAAGAAATAAAACGAGAGGAAGTGAGAGTGGGGTGAGCAATAATAGAAGGCCTTTGAACAATTCAAGGAAGCTCTTATCTTTATACCATTAGTGAGGACTTTTCATAGTCTTTTACAATAAAAGCAAAGGTAAGGAGAACGGGCTCTAACAAAACAAACACCCCAACATATTCCTAAGTAAAGCATTAGTTAAAAAGAATCAGGGGCTCTCCACATACAAAAAGGAATTCTTGGCAATTATTCATGCTATCAAGCAGTGGCACCACTATCTCCATGGTAGGAAGTTTAGAGTACAGAACAATCACTATAGCCTAAAATATATATTTAAGTAAAGGATTATGACTTCATTACAACAAACCTAGCTACCTAAGTTGATGAGATATAACTTTGAGGTAATATATCGAAGTGGAAAAGAGAATAAGGAAGTTGATGTCTTATCACATGTACCCAATATTGATCTATTTGATTGTAGTTGTAGTCCTAATACACATTGAATTAATGGAAAAGGTTAAACAAGAATGGCAATGGGATGCTATAATTCAGAATCTCATTAAAAGGATGGAAGCAAAGTAAATCGCCTTCAGAGAGTATGAATAGAAGGAAGGATTACTTAGATAGAAAGGAAGGTCCTTGATCAGCAATGATAAGCAATTGAAGGTGAAGTTAATATTCATAACTTATGATAACCCTCAAGGTGGACATTCAGGCATCATAATCACCATTAAGAGGCTACAAAACATATTTATTGGAAAAATCCGACAAGGGATGTCATGAATTACATTTTAAAAAGTGCATAATATGCTAGAAGAATAAACATGATAATACAATTAGCCCTGTGTTACTTCAGCCTCTTCCTATGCAAAAGGAATGTTGGAGGAAAATTAACATGAAGTAACACAGGGCTAATTGTATTTATAATATTTCATAAGTTTAGTAAATACACCCATTTTGTAGCCATTAAAAATACATACACAAGCTCCCAAATTGCTCAGATTTAATCGATCATATGCTCAAATTTCATAGGATACTAGAGATGATTGTAAGTGATAAGAACCTCTTGTTCTAGTAGGAAACATTTGCATTACAAGGATTGATTTGAAGTGTTCAACCAGCTATCACTCATAATTCGACGGATAAATAGAACTTATGAACAAGATTTTAGAACCCTACCTTCGTTGTTTTGCAGAGACCCCAGATAAATGGGTTGTTTGGATATCTAAGGTTGAGTGGTGGTATATGACATGATCATTAACTCATCACCATTCAACATCCTCTATAGCTATGATCCTTTCAAATGCATGCCCTACTTTGCAAGGGACTCCAAGGTATTCAAGGTGGATCAAACAATGATTAATAGGGAAACAACTCTCAAGATTGCCAAATTTCATCCAAGGAGGGCCCAACATTGTATGAAACAACAAGTTCACAAAAGAAGAACCGAGAGGGAGCTTAAGGTGAGTTAGCAGGTGTTCCTTAAACTCTAACTTACGGGCAACATTCCCAGCAAGGAAGGACTCACCATGTAATTGCTCCTCTAAATTATGGGTTGTATCCAATTCTTGAAAATTTGACAAGGTAGCATACAAATTGTAACTTCCCCTTGGGTCATTAATTTACCCCACATTCCTTGTTTCCCAACTTATAGAGTACATGTTCGACCAAGAGCTTGTTTTGGCAAACCTTTTAGTGGCAATTTTACATAGAAGAATGATATAACATCACTCTAGAACAATGACATAGGTGCTAATGCAATGGTCCAATCGAACACGAGAAGAAGCAACATGAGAAATCTTAATCGAATTACATAAGAGGTCCCTTGAAGTCAAGCTTGTCGATAAGGTTTCAAGGAAGATACAATGTTAAAGGAAAATGAGTAAAAAGAAGGAATGTTGAATAAGAAGACAAAAATGGTGCCATAGTCACAAACTACCTAAATAATTAATACTACATTTCACTAATAGTTGTCACAACCACTATATACATGTCCATCGTACATCAACAAGGAATATCCTTATATAGCTATTATACAACTTGTTTGGGTTGGCAATAATGGGATGGGATGGCATGGGATAATAAAAAGTTTTCATAAAAAACGGCTGCATGTAAAGAACCGTCTTTATATATGCAGTTGTTTAAAACTTAAGACCAGAATTTTGCTTCCCATAAGAGACTTACCCGGTTCGAGCGGGAATTAGTTTAAGAGTTGATGGCTTAAAGGAGTCTTCTCATAATTAAAATCCTTATAAAACATCTCGTGAACAACAACAACAAAAAATGTGTAAGAAAAGTCTTGTTAGTAACATTCAATCTGTTACTTTTAATTCCTTGAAAATTCGTACTTAGCATCATAATGTTGCTGGCTTCTTCGGTGACATTGACCGATTATGATTGACTAATTTGATGCGGCCGTGCGCAAGTAGAGGGGGCTAATCTCTTTCGTACTTGCTCCAAAAGAATGCTAGAGTACATAAACATTTTAAAGATCACAATTTGAACATCATTTGTTGGGTTGAATACGAACAGCACGCAAACATTGATCTCATATATCCAACCCCTTTCAACTTTGGAACTCCAATGTTTAGCACTTCAAAGCTTTTGATCTCATATATCCAGCCACTTTTAACTTTGGAACTCGAAAGCTTAGCATTTCACAGCTTTCACGAGAAGTGTATAAATCGGCACATCTTCACTTTGTCTGAATTCCCGTTGACAGTTAAAACAGTTTCACGGCCTCACCAAAATTGAGTAATTTCATTCAACAAGTGTACAAGAGCTTTTTTTATTTTTTGGTAAATGTCACTGCTGTTATGAGCAAATTATGTTAAAATTTTGAACAAGATGAAGTAAGAATCTAACACACCAAATATCTTATTAGATTCAAACAGTTTTACATGCATATCTAAGAAGTGTAGTCATCTTGCCAGAATCACTTTAATGGTTTCAACCCAAGGGCAGCTCGTAGCTTATTAGCTTCTGCAATCTCTGGATCTGGGTGGTCTGTACCATCATCCTTCTTTTCTTTCTTCTCCTTCTTCTTCTTTGGAAGTTCTGCTCCATTATCACGCCTCTTAGGACTGCTGCTGCGGCCATATCTCTTGCGATCCCTACTTCGGCTCCTTGAATGACTCCTCCGTCTGCGGTCCCTATCTCGCCTGTCCCTCTCCCTACCTTCCCTCTCTTTTTCTCTATCCCTTTCACGTCCATAATCCTTTTCTTCTCTTAGGCGGTATCGATCCCTGTCCCTATCACGGTCCCGATCCCGATCCCTGTCTCTATCCCTATCCCTATCCCGCCCACGTCCACGTTCCCTGTCATAATCTCTATCATAATCCCGATCATAGTCTCGATCCCTGAACAAAGGGGAAAAAGATTAAGCAACATCTGAAACATCATTCATCAACTCGATGCAATGAAGGGAAGTAAAAGACAATTCTAATTGATCTGTTTGAAATGTGCAAAGTTAAACACTCAAAATGGACACAGTGATATCAAAGATCTTGAATTGCTCGCACGGTGGTGAGGCAGTGACACTCATTAGCAACTCCAATGTATATAGTCCACAGATTTTAACGACAAAAAGACTGCATGAAAACAGACTTAAATCAAAGATGTCTGATCCATCATACTTCTCACTGCACACTGCCAGTGCAGAGAAACCTGGCAGGATCACAGAATTAATATAGGAAGCTGTTTAAAAGTAACAATGGCTTTAAATGCCACAGTTAAGATCAATTAGTTGTACATTTCATATGAATGAATAGCTTAGAACCAAAAGGATAAAAAAGAGCTTCCAAGTGTCATCAATACACACACTCCTCCATCTTAAAGAAAAAAGACAAAGGCATACATAAGTGTGTTGGAGTTTTGGTCAAGATCGATCAGATTTTTTTCACTTTTATGGTTATCTCTTCTGTCATCTTTTCTCCTTCCAATAACACTATTGACTAGCAAGATCTCCCATGCACTTGCTAAACCCATATAAACATTACATAAATATGATCATATAAATTAGGCAGGGTAACAAGCTGACCATACCCCCAAAGGCCCGAACCTGGACAAACTTACTTAGGCATGCCAACACATACAGTCAAATCGGGCCCAAAAAAATTTGTCAAGCTCAAGCATGATCGGGTCCAAATACCCAAGCCTGAACCGGATCAAACTGGGCTTGAACTGTTGACCCTGAGCTTCAGCCTAGGCTTAACAACTGGCCAGATTGGAACAAAATTCACGCTTTGAGTCAATGCTCCCAATCCTGAAGCCCAGCTAAAGCCCAAAATTCTTTTAACTAGGCCCAAGATTAACAGAAAGCCAGGTCAAATCAAACTTTTCCCATTTTGACTTTGAACCAAGCCTAGGCCTTTTCCAACTCTACTTGGGCCCAGGCGCCTTTTGCCATGCCTAATGTAAATACTTAAAAGTCCTAGAATAGGAAACAATAAATATTCTTAAGAATCTTAACAAACCACAACACAATAATCCAGTTTTAAGCCAAGTAGACATACAGCATGACAAGAAAAAGCAAGAATCAAAGCGAGCTTACCTGTATCTATGGCTATCACGTCTTCTATCCCTGTCCCTGTCTCTGTCCCTATCCCTCTCCCTGTCCCTGTCTCTGTCCCTTTCTCTTTCCCTTACAGGGCTTCTTCCGTGGTAGTAATCCTATTCAGAATTCCATAATCATGTTTGTCAATCAAATTCTCATCAAATTTATAAAAAATGAGACAAGAAAAAGATCAATTTGCATGAAGAAAGGGTACCTTATCATCAACACCATTCTCCATCTCATCAAGCTGCTCATTATCCTCTCTCTCTTCCTCTTCTTCAAAATCATCTTCCAAGACACTCTTTCTAGGTTCAAGTGTACCAATTGATTCAAGATTCCATCTGTTAATTAAAAAAGAGTATCATATAAAAGTGCTGACAGAAGTCTAGTAGTCGTCAAGGAAGAAAAAGCTTGCATTTAACCGAACTTTCAGTCAGAAAGCAAACAACAACCTACTCAACCACAACTCAGGAATCACATATCCTTAAGCAAAAGAAGCAGCAAGGTATATATTTGTTACAGGATGATTCAATCCTGTTTAAATCTCTAAGAATAGAGTTATAAAACCTCACCTTTTTTTAATTCTAGGCAGAGCAACATCACATGAATAATCTTTTGTTAGGAGATCATCTATAACCTCATCCACATGTATGAGGACAAATCCTGATAGGAGCAAAAGATACATAATTAGTGAATCCAGTTAAACAGTTAAGGATAATAAAAGGAAAACAGTGTATTCATAGTTACAAAAACTCTCAACAAGAAGTAGGAATAGATAGAGAGAGAAAAGGAGTTACAATGAAAATGGCACAAGCACTTACTTCCATCAGCAGATTTCTGCCTTAATTTTCGATAGTCATTGTACAAAGGCTCCAGGTACCGGTATACATCAACATCAGTCCCCGTAAGGCGCAGATAAAATGCACCAAGTATACGCACATACCTGCATCCAAACAGCAGATGTCAACTATAAGAACTACAAGAGACAAAAAGAAATGAACTGCAAAATACATAATGATCAGAGATTTGTTAACCACATGTTTATCGGATTCTATGGTGTTAACGTAAGAATGAAAAACGCTTTCTGACGAATCCCACCAAAGAATCACCTAAATCCAAGGGACTAATTTTTCATCCTCCTTAAAGCAAAACTAACGGAAACTCACAAACTCTAAACCTCCAATTCGATCATTGGTAAACATTCACTAACATAAAATAGACACAGAAGAGAGAGATAAAGAAAAACGAACTTGTAATCGTCGTTCTTAATGAACTCGACGACAATGTCCTTTTCGGGCTGGATCTGGAGCATTTTCATGACCAAGCACATGAAAGGGGTGGGCTTGCGATTACCTCCGTAAGTACCACCGAGATGGTCGAGCTCCATGGCCTTGTCAACTAGAGTCTCTGCCGTCAAGCCAAAGCATTGCTCCTTCCAGTAGGTGTGCTGGTAAATCTTCGACCGCAAAATCTTCTCCACCAAGTTTTGAGGATTCGTGCCCCTTATACTCTTCGCTGACGGATCGGTTCGATTGGCCATGATTGACTGACTTGGTGACTACTGATTTCAGTTGCAGAGAACACCGGAGAAACCCTAGCTCCCGCAAAGAGGAGTGGATGCTTTACTTCTAGAAATATGAGTTAAAATGCAGTATCATTCGGAGGACGGTGCGTTTTGAAGAACAAGGCTTCGTAAAATATCATAGGCACCGCCTATGTTTTTTCTTTTTTTTTTTTTGAAAAATCACCTAAGCACTATGTGATATTGTGGAAGACGGATCGAGCAGTGCGGCATTGCTGTGACTGGGATAATGGTTTTGAGTTTTGCAGCCTTTGGGTTGTTGTCGAGTAATAAGCACTCACTCTCAGAGCCCTTAGCGTGAGCCCAGCTTCTAATGGTTCAATTTTACTTTTTACTGCTAAAAATTTTAAAATTATATCGACAAAATAAAAAAAAATTGGTTAAAATTTCAACTAGTATTAAATTTTTATAAATTGTACAAATATTAAATATAATTAATTTAAATTTTCAGAATTCTAATTTATCTAAATTCTATACAATTAGAAGAATGAAATTCCAAAAATGATATCGTTGAAATTTGATTAAACAGAAAAAATTTATATCCACTTAAAAGATTTCTCATTTTTATTATGTTTTTCTTACTCGATTAAAAACAAAAGAAGTGGTTCTCAGTATATTTCTTATGTTTAAATTAACGAATTTGTATTGTTATTATTAGAGACATGTTCTGGTTCTGCCGGATTCTGGTGGAACTGAACGTTGTCGTTTGGATCTATAAGTCGACTGCTTTTCGAGGTGACTTCGACGTTGAGATTCCTGCAAAACAAAGAAGGCTCGTTGGGGGTTGTATCCCGATTGGCCCCTCCGACGCTCAAGTCAGTCTTTTGGTGAGGGTAGGTCCGTTGCAAACAGAGAGAATTAGGTTTTATGATTGCGTACCTCTGTTGTGGCCAAGTTGTATCTTATATACGAAGTAACAACTAGGTTTAGATCTTTACGAGTTTGCATAGGAGACTCTCTCCTGCTAATGGGTCAGAGAAATCTCTGATTGGGCCTGGACTAGGCGCAGGCATAAGGTTGATCTTTGAAAATTGGACCGATCGGCCCATGCATCGTTGAGACTGGATTCAGGCCCAGTATGACCGACCTTGTAACATCCCACCCTCTCCTGGAAGGGTAAAATAGGAAATTTGTCGTAGGATGGGATTGATAGGGAATAATTAGTACTGTTCATGCATTGATACACAGTATCAATTGGGTACATGGAATTTTGGTATATGCATTCATGATAATTCCCGGT
>JANJEY010000006.1:65617292-65643263 GCA_024703695.1 Erythroxylum cataractarum | reverse complement strand
CGCTAGATCGCCCTCTCACTTCGTGACGGTCATCTGTATTGGCGTTCTGTCGACCTTCACTGTTTCTATCATTTCGCCTCCCATACTGCTGTCTGTTGTCGAACAGACCGGGCTTATGCTCGTTATTTCGGTCGGCATTTTGCCTGTGCTTCACAAATCGGCTCAACCTTCCCCTTTGGATGAGGGATTTGATCTCTCTTTTCAACTGCAGGCAATGTTCCGTGTCATGACATATGTCTTTGTAGAAATGACAATATAAATCAGGGTTTCTATCCTTGGAGGGAGTCTTCATCTTTTCGGGTTCTCGGATAGTTTCCCCGTTCGCTCTTATGGCCGCGAGTACTTCTGCATATCGTCTATTGAGCGGGGTGAACTCTTGTCGATATCCCTGTCGATCGGTCGGCTTTCTCCAGCTCGACTGGCCTTTTTGCCGCTTGTGTGAACCACCCGCTTTGTCATTTGGCGAGCGATCATCCATCCTACACCTCGTATTTTTCAGCACTTCTTCAAGCTGAATGTACCTATCCGCCCTGTTTCTTATTTCCTGAATGGATCGGGACTGATCGAGGGCTAACGACTTTTTGAACTCTTCATCCCTCATGTTGTTCATAAGCGTTGCTAACATTGACGAGCAAGTAAGGTCGGGGACCTCGACCGCTTCATTATTGAACCGAGTGATGAATTCCCGTAGGCTCTCGATCCTCCCTTGTGTCAACTGCATCACTTCCAAGGCCGTCTTCTGCAGCCGCTTACTTGTGACGAACTGGTTCATGAATAATAACCTGAAATCTTCAAAACATGTGATACAACTCGGGGGCAGGCTATTGAACCATCGCCGAGCTCCCTCTTGGAAGGCTGTACAGAATGCCTTACACTGAATGGCTTCCGGAACGCAATGTAGATTCATCATGGATTGGAAATGCTGTAGGTAGCCCAGGGGTCGGTCTTTCCAGTGTATTTTTCAGGCGTTGGTATTTTGGTGCCGGGCGTCGGAAGGCTATCCAAGATTTCCGGGGTAAAGGGAGAGCTGTACTGTGTTGTCGGGCGATCTGGGCAGAAGCTCATGGCAGCGTTAATCCGATCATCCACTATTTTCTCTAAGTCTTCGGTCGGGTGGCGATCGGTTGCCATGCTGGTCTTCCGTGCAGTTTTCCGTGCGGACGACTGCTGTTGTGCCGGCTGAGACTGCAAGATCTGGCGAATCAACAGGTCAACCGCTTCCTCAATCTGTTTTCGGGTGAGGGAGGTGTGTACAGGTGGAAGAGGATCTGCATCAGAGAGGCACTGGAGGTTCGGACGCATGTTGGTTTCAGCGTTATCCTCCAGGGCTGCACTCTGTTCTTCTTGTTCCAAGGTTTGAGGCTGCGGTTGATCATTCGGGTCTGGAGATTCCGTGCGGAAAACATGATGTGCAGGCGACATGATCGCAGGTAACCGTAAACCCATGCGTTGCATTGCCAGAGCTGCGACAGCAGCTATATCAGGGTTTGTCGCTGCCGCCTGGCTAATCTGTGTATTTCTGGACGTGGTGCCCTGAAATCGGGCCCCACGGTGGGCGCCAATTGGTTCTGCCGGATTCTGGCGGAATTGAACGTTGTCGTTTGGATCCATAAGTTGACTACTTTCCGAGGTGACTTCGACGTTGAGATCCCTGCAAAACAAAGAAGGCTCGTCGGGGGTTGTATCCCGATTGGCCCCTTCGACGCTCAAGTCAATCTTTTGGTGAGGGTAGGTCCATTGCAAACAGAGATAATTAGGTTTTATGATTGCGTACCTCTGTTTTGGCCAAGTTGTACCTTATATACGAAGTAACAACTATGTTTAGATCTTTACGTGTTTGCATGAGAGACTATCTCCTACTAATGGGTCAGAGAAATCTCTGATTGGGCCTAGACTAGGCGCAGGCATAAGGCTGATCTTTGAAGATTGGACTGATCGGCCCATGCATCGTTGAGACTGGATTCGGGCCCAGTATGACCGACCCGACCATGTTCAATGATTAGACGACATATCATCTATTCTCATTATTCCGTATCTACTATGTTCTATAAACATCCATTCATTAAATAAACGAGATTCACAAAAATTGAATAAATTGATGTTTATAAAATAAAACAGGCACAAAATAACGTGAATAAGTGATGTGAACTAAAATGATTGTGAAGTTAACGGGGGTCATTTTTTTCCATTTAGGATGGAACATATTTTATCTAATGTTACGAATATTATATTGTATTGAACCTAATATTAGAATAGATTTTAGTATGGTATTATACTAATCCTGGTCAATGTCGAGTACTGTTTTAGATAATTTTTTAAATTTATAAAATACTTCCTAAATTTTTTTAAAAATTGCATTTTTTGAAAAAATGTCCTTGTTTTTTTAAAATTTTCAGTACCGGTTAGTATATAGTCGGTATTTCAAATATCGATGGTACCAACCAATACTAGGTAAAATAAGCTGATATTTGAACCCGGTACTAAAGTATCTCATTTTATATCATTTTTGATTCATCATAATAATTTTATCACTGTTTCTCGAAATTTGGATATATATAAGCCCTAACCTTTCTGGAGACACTTCTTTTGCTAAACTAGAAATAGACAATAAGGGTTTGCAAAATTACAGTTTGAATTTCAAAGTACAATTTAAACCTTAATGGTTCGAAATTGATAAAAATTTAGAAAAGACCATAAGTAGAAAAAAATTAATTTGATGTGATTAATTCTCTGTAAATTAAATACCATATCAATGATATCGTAATCATTTTTTATTACAATTATACAATTTCTACATTGTCACCTGATAATATAATTCCCACTATTACTTAGCAAAGTCAAATCTACTATCTGAAATTTTAAAATTCCATTTACTTTTTTATCAGTCTATATTTAGGTTAATTGAAATATTTAAATTTATGATTTATCATAAAAAATATAAAGAACATTTTATGTGATGAAGCATTTAATTACATAAAAGATGTCAGACTGTGTGAAGAAACTCTGCTCTAAGTTTAGAAGTAAACTGCTTCCTAATGAAGGATCAAACAACATGAACTACATCAGGATCTGCAACTTCCATCTTGTCCATTATTTCTCCCTCACCGGAAAGTATTATTGCCTGTGTAGTGAATCCTATGGAGTAGTTGTCGACCATGCCTTTGGCCATTTTCTTATGGTTATCTTCAAATAAGAGCTTGTTTTTCCTAGTGGCCTTATTTTTCTCTTCTTGATCGAACCTTTCTTGTTTATCTAGTAACATTTGTTACTATTTGGCACCTTTTCATCTATCCCACATCGTGAGTTTATGTGTTTGGGGAGGAGGTTGGTAGTTATAAAAAGGAGCTCTCCCCTCTTATTTTAATCATCCCAAAATTGTATCTCTTCTCCTACATTAAATAAAAGCGGACTATTTGAGTGGTGCTCTGGAGACGTAAGCACAATTGACCGAACTCCGTTCTCAAGTTTTTCCAGGTGCGTTCTTTCCTTATTTATTTTATTCCACATTTATTGTCTTATTTCTTTTCAAGTTATAGTATAGTATTCAATATTATTTTTCGGGTATATTTGTAGTGTTGTGTTCAATTTATTTGAGTGTATTTATTATTCGTGTATATACACAGGTTAGGTTGTGATAAATACACTATGCATGTAATTTTCGTATAGGAGGTTGGGTTTTAAGTGAGACAATTTGTGACCCCTCTGTCCTTTCCTGGGACTTTATGTGGAATGTTAATATTATCTAGGAGGTCATTGTGATCTTTCCTGGGTATTACTGAATCAATTCACTTCATTGATTGTTTGCTTAGAGGGAAAATTACCTAGTTTTTCCAACAAGTGGTATCAGAGCTAAAGGTTCGTCCTTGGTTTGTTTGTAATTTTTTTTCTATTGAATACTATGTTTTGAGTTTGTAATGGCACATAATGATCAAGAAACATCAAGGATATCGGCTTCCTTGTCATCATGGTCGAGGATTCCGTTGTCAAGTTTGAAATTAGCGATGAAGATATTTGACGGTACTGGTCATTTTGTCATGTGGCAAGGGGAGGTTTTGGACTCCCTTTTCCAACAGGGTCTTGACATTGCCATTGAAAAAAGAAATCATAAGGTGTTGAGGATAAGGATTGGAATATCATAAATCGGTTGACATACGAAACAATTCGATCGTGTCTGTCTAGAGAGCAGAAGTATGATTTCAAGAACGAGACTTTTGCACACAAATTATGGAAGGCATTGAAGGATAAATTTCTGAAAAAGAGTAGTCAGAATAAGCTCTTTATGAAGAAAAGACTGTTTCAACTTGATTATCGACCAGATATTACTTGAATGAACACATCACTATGTTTAATCAATTAGTAGTAGACCTGTTGAATTTGGATGTGAAATTTGAGGATGAAGATTTGACTTTGATGTTGTTATTGTCTCTTCCTGATGAATTTGAACACTTAGAGACTTCGTTACTTCATGAAAAGGAAAATGTATCTTTAGATATTGTATGTTCTGCTTTGTATAGTCATGAATTGAGAAAAAGGATAAAATGAAAAACATAATAGCTACAACAAATAAAGCATTGGTAACAAGAAGTCATCAGCAAAGCCAAACAAAAGGGAGAAGAGGAAAATCTAAATCAAAAAGCCGAGTTATCAAAGATGAGTGTGCTTTCTGTCATGAGAAAAGACACTAGAAGAAAGACTGTTTAAATTGAAGAAGAAAGGGAAAGCCCTGCAAGATGCAAATGTTGTAGAGTGTAAAAGTAACGCGGAATCAAATATCTTTTTAGTAATTTCACCTCCAACATCACATCCAAACTAGTGGATTTTGGATTCAGGTTGCTCCTATGATATGTCAACCATTCGGGAGTGGTTCTTTGATTTTGAAGAACTCGATGGTGGGGTTGTTCACATGGGTAATGATAATCCATAGAAAACAGTCAGCATAGGTTCAATCAAGCTGCAGAATCATAATGGATCTGCCAGAAATTTGAGAGATGTGCGATACATGCCAAAGTTAAAAATGAACCTCATCTCTTTGGGGACTTTGGAATCAAAAGGCCTAATTGTAATGATGCAAGATGGAATTCTTAAAGCAACTTCAGGAGCACTGGTAATGTTGAAAGGAGTTATGAAAGACAATCTGTATTATTACCAAGGTACTATAGTGAATGGGATGGTAGCAGCAGCAACTTTAAGCAGTAAGAAGGATGTAGAGGCAACAAAGTTGTGGCATATGCGTTTGGGACATATTGGTGAAAAATCCTTGCAAACCTTTGCAAAGCAAGGATTGTTGAAAGGTATGAAGACTTGCAAATCGAAATTTTGTGAGCATTGTGTTATGAGAAAACAACGAAGAGTGAAATTTAGCACTGCTATTTATAATACCAAGGGAATTCTGGATTATGTACTATCAGATGTATGGAGACCTTCCAAGACTCCGTCACTTGGAGGTAGGCATTATTTTGTCATTTTTGTTGATGATTTTTTTCTAGAAGAGTGTGGATGTTTACTATGAAGGACAAAGATGATGTGCTTGGGGGTTTCCTTAGATGGAAAGCTCAGGTTGAAAACCAAACGTGAAGGAAGATCAAAGTTTTCCAAACAGACAACGATGGAGAATACAAGAGTGATCCTTTTCTGAAAGTATGCCAAGAGTATGACATAGCTCGACACTTCACTGTTAGAAAAACACCACAATAAAATGGGATGTCGGAGCGTATAAACAAGACATTGGTGGAGAAAGTTCATTGCATGCTGTCAAATGCTGGGTTAGGCAAAAAAATTTGGGCTAAGGCTGTGACATATGCTCAACATCTCTTAAATCACTTTCTTCATCTATTATAGGTGGCAAGACTCCTTTAGAGGTATGGTCTAAGAAACCTACAACAGATTACAATTCTTTGCATATTTTTGGTTCTACCGCATATTATCATGTGAATGAATCAAAGTTGAACCCACGAGCAAAGAAGGCTCTATTTATGGGCTTCAATGCTGGAATTAAGGGATACTGTTTATGGTGTCTAGAGTTAAAGAAGAGAATTTTCAGCAAGGATATTACCTTTGATGAATTTGCCATGTTAAATAAGGTAACTTCAAAAGGGCCTGATTGTACTTACCAGCAGGTGGAGAGCATGCCAAAGCAGGTGGATTTTGAACAGACAATGGTGATCACAACAAAAAGTACCACTAGTGACTCTCTTATGGAAAAAGAAGAGTCGGATGAGGAAGATATCCTAACCCAAGAACCTCCACAACAATCAGAGTCAATTGTCGTTAGAAAGACGAGACGAGAAATTCAAAAACCTGTTCGTTTTACTAACATGGTAGCTTATGCACTCCCAGTTATAGATGATGTTCTATCTACCTTCCTAGAAGCAATCCAAAGTTCAGAAAGTGGCAGATGGGCAGGTGCAATGAAAGAGGAAATGCAATCTCTTGAGAAGAACAAGACATGGAAGCTGACACAATTACTGAAGGGAAAGAAGACAATTGGATGCAAATTGATCTTTGCAACAAAAAAAAGGATTTCCTGACAAAGATGATATTCGCTACAAGGCAAGGTTGGTGGCTAAAGGCTACGCTCAGAAGGAATGAATTGATTATAATGAGCTATTTTCTCTAGTTGTTAAACATTCTTCCATTAGAATTTTGTTGGTTTTGGTAGCACAGTTGAATTTGGAGCTAGCTTAACTTGATGTGAATACTACATTCTTACACGGTGACTTGAAAGAGAAAATCTATATGTCTCAACCATATGGATACAAGGTTGCTGGTAAAGAAAACTGGGCTTACAAACTAAACAAATCATTGTATGGACTGAAGCAATATCTAATGCAGTGGTAAAAATGATTTGACAAGCTTATGAAGGGTCAGAAATACACAAAAAAAAAATACGATCATGTATTTACGCAGACTTCAAGATGGGTCCTACATTTACCTACTCTTATATATTGATGATATGCTGATTACGACAAAAAGTCAAAGTGAAATTGATATATTGAAGGCTCAGTTGAGTAAAGAGTTCGAGATGAAGGATTTGGGGGAAGCCAAGAAGATTCTCGTCATGGAGATAAGTAGGGACAGAGAGAGAAGCAAGCTTTGGTTATCACAGAAGCAGTATTTGAAAAAGGTATTACAATGTTTTGGTATACATGAAGATTCAAAACATGTTAGTACCCCACTTGCTCCTCATTTGAAACTAAGTTGCCAATTATCTCCAAAGTCATATGAAGAGAGAGAATACATGGAAAAAGTCCCATATGTTAATGCAATTAGAAGCTTGATGTATGTAATGGTGTATACAAGACCAGATATTTTATAGACTGTTAGTGTTGTAAGCAGTTACATGCATGATCCGGGTAAGGTTCATTGACAAGCTGTGAAATAGATTCTACAGTATATCCTAGATACTATAGATGTTGGTTTAGCATTTGAGCAAGATGAATTATTTGGTCAACGCGTAGTTGGATATTACGATTCTGATTATGCAGGTGACTTAGATAAGTGACGGTCTACAACTGGCTATTTGTTCACTTTAGCGAAGACGTCAGTTAGTTAGAAGTCTACTTTGTAGTCAATAGTGGCTTTATCTACAATACAAGCAGAGTATATAGCTATTACAGAACTTGTGAAAGAGGCAATTTGGCTTCATGGGTTGCGTAAAGACTTGGGAGTTGAACAGAAACAACTTAAGGTATATTCTGACAGTCAGAGTGCTATTCATTTAGTCTTTCATGCAAGGACGAAGCACATTGATATTCGCTATCACTTTGTGTGGAAAATTCTGGAAAAAGAGGTGATACTTATTCAAAAGATTCAGACTATAGAGAATCTTGCAGATATGCTGGCCAAGGTGATTACAAGATCTAAGTTTGAACATTGTTTAGACTTGGTAAATATCCTGCACATTTGAGTCGGCGGATGACGACATAAATTTAGAAGCACTGTGAAGACTGCTTTTATTATTTATTTGATTAAGAAGATTTATATTTAATGGGATAAGAAATTGTGTCAAGGTAGAGATTTGTTATTATTTGGCATCTTGGGGGGAGGTTGGTAGCTATAGCTCTCCCTTCCTATTGTAATCATCCTAAATTTGTATCTCTTCTCCCACATTAAATAAAAGCGGGCCCTTTGAGTGGTGCTCTGAAGACATAGACACAATTGGCTTAACTATGTTATCAAAGTTTTCTGGGTGTGTTCTTTCCTTATTTCTTTTATTCCTCATTTATTGTCTTGTTTTTTTCAAGTTGTAGTATAATATTCAATATTATTGGTCGAGTATATTTGTAGTGTTGTGTTCAATTTATTTTGGTGTATTTACTATTCGTGTGTATATACGAGTTAGGTTGTAATAAATACATCATGCATGTAATTTTTATCTAGGAGGCTGAGCTTTAAGTATGATCGTTTGTGACCCCTCTGGCCTTTCTTGGGACTTTACGTGGAATGGTAATACTGTCTAGGAGGTCATTGTGATCTTTCCTGGGTATTAATGAATTGGTTTACTTCACTAGTTGTTTGCTTAGAGGGAAAATTATCCAGTTTTCCCAACAGCATTAACAAATTGATTATACCCTTTAAAGATTTTTTCGTGTTAAATGTTGTTTTGGTGACTGTTGGATCATAATTATTACTATCGGTTATATACTTATTATCTAGTTTTTGACATCTTTTCTTGGTGTTTGTGGCTTTGGATGGCTCATTCATTTCATCAATGAAGAAGATAGAATGGGTGTTAGGTTTAGAGAGAAACAGTGTTGTTTGATCATACGTTTGAGATTGAGAGAGCAGATAAATATGTTGAAATGTTGAAGTAGAGAAAGCCTGCATATAAAGACTTGGTTGTGGGGGTAAGATGCAGAAACAAGTTATTGAATTAGGGATTTAGTTGTCGGAATAAGGAGAGAAGCAAGTTATTAAATTTAGGATTTGGAAAAATCCCTATTCCCTAATTCATAAACTTGGTTCTATTAATTCATAAATTAGGTTATGTTAATATTTCAATCAACCTAAATGTAGATTAATAAAAATAAAAATAAAAATAATTCTTTTAATTTCAAACAATGGGTTTTACTTTGTCATGAGACAGTAAGATCTATTTTTCCATAAGATATTGATACCCACTATATAATATGAAAAATAATAAACGGTGCCATATTATTGTTAATGTGACATTTAATCTGGTCAAATGTTTTGTCTAATTAGGGTTTGTTCTAAATATTTTGAAAATTTTAGTGTTTAATTTTAACACTTCAAGTTTTATTTTATTGTAAAGGTTGAGGTCTAAAATGGAATTTTGGCATGTGGTCTTTCCTCTCAAAGTTGGCAACAATCATTGGTCGAATGTTTCATCTTTATTTTTTTTCGTCGTCTCGAATATTTTCGACTAGTTTGTGTTATTTTTGTAACATAACTTTACATATATGATGAAAAGTTTATCTTCCAAATTTTATTTACTTCTCTTAAGGACTTATGTGTCATACACTAAATATCGAGGATAACAAGGAAAATTTTTTTAGGACATTATATTTTGAGTTTTTTACATTCATTTAATGAAAAAAAAAAGGTCTTTAAATTACTTAGAGAAATTGATTTTTTAATCTACAATTTTAATTTTTTTTAGTAAAACTTGCTTGAATTCTAACTTTGTATCAAAGATAATTGAGTGTTAATCTCTATTAATTACCACCTTTAACTTCGAGATGTGGCTTAACAAATGGATTGTTTAATTAATTTTTGAGACATATGACTATTAAAAAAAAAAGAAAAATTCCTCGACTTATCAATCCATTCCTGTTTATCCTCTCTCTTTAATCTCAAACTCATCAAAGCAACAAGAAAGAAAAACTTTAAAACTTA
Source organism: Erythroxylum cataractarum (assembly GCA_024703695.1). Lineage (NCBI taxonomy): Eukaryota > Viridiplantae > Streptophyta > Magnoliopsida > Malpighiales > Erythroxylaceae > Erythroxylum > Erythroxylum cataractarum. The sequence goes on along the minus strand of JANJEY010000006.1, from coordinate 65,633,408 downwards.
ATTCTTAACTTCATTCCTCAACACTTTAGTCAATGCAATCTTAATTAAAATCGATTTCATAGCCCAAACATTCATATTGATTTTTACATGTATTCCAATGAACATAGAAAAACAAACTCAATTCAAAAAACAAGAATCAAAGACACAAAATCATTTTCTCTTTTCTTCTCCAAAAGTGAAACTTTTTCCCTTTGAGACCCCTCTAAATACCTAATAAGCCCTTTGGTGTATCATGAGCTATGTTTTCTTCATTTACCAAATCCAACAACTTTGGAAAGATCTTAAAAGATGAGATAAAGATAGGAAACAATTTGGACAAAATTCTCTTAAATATCAAATTCCCATATTCCTTTATGTTATTCCTATTAAAAAAAATGACCTGTTTTAATATGAATTATGTGAAATTAAAGATGATGAGCAATAAAAAAGTGATTTTGGATCTAGAATGGTGTTTTGGGATTTATTGATAACAATATCACATATATGTTTTAAGATGATTTTGAATCCATTGATGTTGCATAATGTTTATTTTATTACTGAAGGGAAACAAGGTATAGGTACAATGATACAAACATGACTAACCAAAATGGGGATCCATTACATATAGACTTGAATCAATTACAAAATTTAGAGTTAGAGATTGTTTAGAGGCAAAACACTTATATTTGGATGAACATAGGCTAACATATGGGCATATTCCTACCAATGCCCCTCCTTAGATACAAGAGTTGAAATTCCAGTGAATAACACAACCTAATTCCAGTGAATAACACAACCTAACTTATAGCCATGCATTAGCATGCATAATTTTTTGCAAAACAAGTTATGAAAATATAAACTTCAACACTCACATCCTAAACTGTATCTAATTTCATAAAGTTATAGAAAAATTCATAGTCTCGAGCATGATCTTATCCCAGATTTTGTCCAATTTGTCAAAATTACTAAGAGATCCACTATATAAGATATGAGTATATATCATACTATAGCTACTAGCATTAAAAGAGGTATGTAACCAATATAATATGGCCTATAGGTGTGCCATCTTCAAATCCAAATTTTTAAAAAAATTTTATACTTAAGGCATGTTTCTTTTTATTTTATAACAAATTTTGACATCTTTGTTATTTGAGAGTCATTAGTATTTCTTTTTCTTATCTTTCATTAAATTTTGAGCTTATCAAAAAATTCTTTCTTTGTGAACTTTAAATACTTGATAAATTTCATTCTTGATTATTTATAGACAATGAGTCGATTATCTACGTATATTTGTTTTAACTTTCTTTTATTTGAATCAAACTTGTACACGATTTTTTTTGGTATATTTCTAAGTGGGTTTGCATCATTAGTGTTAAAGTTTGGCTCTAAATCATGTATGGTAATCCTTTTAATTTTTTAGTTTCATTTAAATTATATTATATAATATTGTTAAAAAGAAAGAAAAATGTGTTCCTTATGATTTCCTTTCATTTTATTGCATCCTATTTTCTTTTTTTTATTTTCTTGCTTCATATATTTTCACATCAAGATTGTTCTAACCCTATTGTTTACATTAGTATTTTATCAAAGAAAAGAAAAAAAATAAAGTGGTACAAGAATGGTGGCCTTAAGAAATCGTTCCCAAATATAATTTATAATTCTTATTAGCTCTTCCTTATTTTATTTAATTTTCATACTCCTGCATAACCGTTGTTTTCTCTCTCTTCTTGACTTGTAGTTTTAAAATTTTGGACTTTATAGGGTTGTATTATTATTTAAACTTTTTTAGTTTTGAAAAGAACTTGTAGATGAAGCAAAAGTTAGAAAAAGTAAGAGAGCGTGAGATTAACATTGAGAAAAGGTAAATAAAGAGTAAAAAACGAGTGGTTCCTCATCTTTAAGAGCAAAAATAAGAGGGAGTATATGAGAAAAGTTTCTTTTACTAATTTTTCATGTAGCTTTCAAATATGTTTTCTGAAAACTGAAGGAGGAGAGAGACAACTTGTATTTTATGTAAACCATGTAGCAAAATTTGAGAGGATGAATATCACGTATGTTGACGTTAAAGACATGATGGAGAAGCAATCACAATAGATTGTTGAATTACAAGGGAGACAACCTCCCTAAGTTCAAAATGAAGGGATGTATACTAAGCATAATCTAACAACTTCAACAAAGGATGATCAAGAAAATGATTGAACTTAGTTTAAATGGTGTTGATCTAACCTTTGTGGTTATGTTTAGGACTTGAAGAGGATTTAGGCGTGATTGAGAGAAAATAAGGGAGCCTAGAAAAGATTAGATAAGAATCTTGATAGCATTGTCATGATCATATATTTCTTTAAGTGTATGAATGATCTTTAAGTTTATTTGGAGTGGCAAATAATGGTAGAATTGATCTTTAATTGTCATAATTGCTTTAAGGAGAAGAAGGTAAATATGGTGATATTATAGTTTACCAATTATGTCATCACTTAATAGGATCAAATGGTTAATTATAAGAGAAGAAATTGCAAGAAACCCATAGAGGAGAAATCTTTAGTAGTAGTACATATTCTGCAACTCATTCAACCCAAACACATGAATCACAATATGATGGTAGTAATATGCATACATAACAAGACACCTATATCATAGCTAGTATGATAGATAACAAAATGGCAAGATGCTTATAAGAGTATTGACGGGATAAACATGTTTTTTAGCAAACTTAGAACTATTTTTAGTATAAAAAGTTTCACATTATAATGTAGGAACCAAAATGTAAGTTCTACAAGGTAGGCTAAATACAAAGTAATGTCAGTCATATCTCACAAGGTTAACTGTATTGTACATTAAAGCAATCTAAGTACTATCTTGACACTATGATTATCAGGCCATAAATAATTACACAGTGAATACAACTAGCTCCAAACTAGTTAGAGAAGGTATGTCTAACCTTCCCATTCAATTGTATAAAAAAGGAGACAGAATTTTGATATGCAAGAAACTATTGAGGACCTAAAGTCAAACCATATATTTTGATATTCAACATTAAGAACAAACCTGAAGAATGCAGTGAGCACAATTCAGGAACCTTGTAACACCCAATGCAAATACATAATAACCAGTGAATGACTCAAAAATATGAAAGCAATCAAAAAGATAATTAGTTTTGATGAATCCTTGAATAGGTATCTTCTATGTTGTGATACCAATACCTTGGTATTCAACATAACCCACAATTGCGGCATTATGGAAACAACCTCCAAGTAGATATAAAATGCTCATGAGATCCTATTCGGTATATTATGAATAGTCATCGAGTGAATCAATAAAGCCAAAATGGCATAAGGAACAAGCTGCAAATAAAAAATAAGTACATGAGTCAAAGAACATCCTTCCACATCAAAGAAGTTGTCATTAACATCATTGGCCAAGATTACAACACTAATGAATGGACTATAAAACCACTCAAAAGGATGTAACAACCTAGACAATGTTACTAGTATATAAACAAGTAAACAACTAATGGTGGAAACAAAAAAATAAAATGGCCCGGTAAAATAAGAGATTATTCTAATTTCAATGTCTTGGCATGCAAATAATTCTAAAATCTACCAATAGAGATAGAAAGCCAAATTCTGAATCTATAAAAGGGAGGCATTAATTTGCAAGTATTATAAACCAAACATTGGCTAAAAACAAATTTACAAGAAGAATCTAGACAACCTTATCAAATGACTTAAAGTTGCTAAGTTTCAACTCATTGATATCCACAACACAAGAAGAAGCAACACAACATAGAGAAGCAAGACATGAAACACGACAATCCAAAAAAGTAGATTCACCAAAGGAGATAAATTTTTAAGGAGAGAATGCGTTGAGAGAGGTACAGTGCGACGTAGATGAGTTGTTTCTAAGAATTAAGACTGAAAGGGTTACTAAATTTAGGGATTTTCCCATTCCAGATTAATAAATTAAATTAGAGATTTTTTTCCCTAACTTTTGCATAGATCCCATGTCAAATTAATTGTTTATGTGGCATAAAACAAAAAAAACAAATAATTCTATGTTGGAAAGTTTTAATGGAGTCAACTTTTTGTGAACTTAGGGACCTTTTAAAATGTTTATTAAATATTATGGATTTATTTGAATGTATATAAATGTTTGAGTTTAAGGTAAATTTTGATGAAAACCTTTTGGTTTTTTTTTTGGGACCTTTTGTCAGAGAAGTATTTACATAAACATCTTTTAGTGAAACCTTGAAAGAAACTTAAAATTTTGTTTGTCTATAATTCAAATAGAATAGATTTCATAATGTTGACATATGCATCTTTTATTTTCATTTGATTGTTATGTATATCATATTTACTACTATACATATATTATGTATTTAAACAGTATTATTGATTTGAATTTGGTTGATTGAAAAGTTTCAAACCGGACCAAATACATCCAATATGGGCATTGGTAATTGAACTCTCGAGGAATGTAAATATAATAATACTTGCAAAAGAAAATTAATTGCAGGACGATTGTGTGACCAAGGTGCGAAGCTCTATATTATAACAAGTTTCTACGAATTTATCAAGTTGATATTTTGATTTAGTTCATGAAACTTTGATTTACCATCCCCAATTTCTTAAGATATTCATATCGAAGCTAAGTACTTGGGGATAAATTTCTATTAAGAAGCAATAATTTTACATGATACATTACTAGTTATTAGTTATTTAAGATCTTCTTCCCAGCCTTTCACTTGGGTCCTTACATCTTAATATTAACAGATTTTTGACGTGATAATGTGTGAGCAAACAATTATTAGTTGGTTAGTAAAGTACAATTTTTTTCTTTTTCTTCAAGTAGGTTACTCGTAATTAGAGCAAAAGAATACTTAAAAGTTTAGGGAACAAATTCCAATTTTCCAGGGAGCAAATTTCAGCGGCTGTTCCAAGCAAAACATGTATCTGCTCCATAAGAACCGCCCAAGATACCAACCACCTCAAGTTTAGGTGAGTTTTGAAAGTTGAGAGGTGGTGATGAACCGCCAATAGTATAAGTGCCTCAGGACGAAGGTGAAGATGGAAACAAGGCCAGCTAGAAGATAAAATATTTCCGCCAAGTATTTCCCTCTCAATTGACATCAACCATCCAGGGCTCCAAGTGCTTTCATGTCCTCTAAAAAGGCCGTATATGAGTCGTCAGTGCTCTTAGTCTTTGATGCTGATGATAAGTTGGCTGACTCTGGCTTGATAATTGCAGGAGCTGCTGCCCCAGTGATTGGCGCTGTGGTTGATGGGACTGTTGCTTTTGGTTTTGGTTTAGGAGCAGCTGCTTCTCTCCTCACTCGAACTGAGGCAGGCACCTGAACATACACTAATACTTTTAGGCTTAAATTCAAGGGAGAAATCTACAGTTCAATTTGTCTGAGTTAAGAGAGAAACCATTCCAATAGTACTGAATAAAAAAGAAGTGTAGGTTGATATTCAGTATCAGATTTTCCCCTCACGATTGAAATCTAATATAAAAACGGATGCTTTCTCCGTATAAACTACAATAGTTAAAGAGCAGTCTCACGACAACACTAAGGGTATGTTTGGGAGTTTAAGATGGAATGGAATGGAATGGTAATTAATGGAACGGAATGGAATGGAGTGGAATGGAATGGAATGAAATGGGCCACTCCATTGTTTGGAAGTTTAAATAAAATAAGAGAGGTTTGGAAGGTAAACTATGCCATTCCATCCTTGACCCCCCAATTTGGAGGGTCACAAAATATTGGATTTTGGATGGCAAAGGATGGCTTCCAAAGCCATTAATTGCCATTCCATCATGTTTCAAAATAAACTCCCAAACAATGGCCTGAGTCATTTGGGTCATTCCATTCCTTTCCTTTCCATCCCTCTATCCACATCCAAACATACCCTAAGACACAGAACATACAGATTCAGGTTGTTTTTTACACTGTGGGGAAAGCAAGCTAATTGAAACTGTCAAAGCATATTTGCCTAACAACAGCAAAATATGTCGTGCAAAACAACAATTCAACAGCCTAATTTATCCTTGTTCTCTTAGATTTATGACAACACAGTACCATACGTACATGCAAGAAAGGGAAAAGAGGAAAACTGATCCTGATTGATGACTATCGTCAAGGGAAGAATAACCTTACCATAGATGTAAGTTCTGGAGTGTGCTGTGCTAACGGTCTTTTGACAACAGTAGATGCAGCAGATTTAACATAAGAGGGCTTTTGAGGAAGAGCGGGCCTCCCAGGATCTTCTTGTAAGATTGGAGGACCTGGTGGCAATGGTGGTCCCATCATCGGATGAGGTCCAGGGAGAGGACCATATGGTGGTCTAGGAATTAGAGGAGTCATAAATCCTGGTGGAGGCACTTGGCCAGGGAGCCCAGGAGGTAATGGTGGCCGCATATTTGGTGGAGGTGGGGGAGAAGGGAAAAGTGATATTCCTGGGGGTAACACATCAGGCTGCAGAGTTGGCATCAATGTTGGTCCAGGCATTGGGGCCTGTTGCCTTGGAGGAGGAGGTGGTGGGGGAACCATCTTCGGGGTCTCCTTCATTGCCGATGGAGTCTGACCGTCAGCTTCTGATGAAGCATTGTCAGACTGACTACTGGTTGACTTTGAAGGCATTCCTGGTGGAGAAGGTGGTGATGGAAGCATAGAAGGTACCTATGGAATGTAAATAAGAGAAGATTTTATTCTTTTATTAGTTAACTGCAATCACCAAAATGTGGATGGGAATAATTTTTGCTACCAAAAGAACAAAAAGAAAAAAAAACATAAAAATTTGAAAAGTTGCATATTCCAAGTTACATAACTGGTTCAGTTGACAAAGATTAATCAATGGGAAAACCTTTCAGTTTTCCACTTCTAGAATGACTAAACTATCTAGCAAGTTTCCACTAATTATTTAAAGAACATTGTATTGTAGACATTGTATTGTAGACTGACAGAGAGCTAAAACAGTTATTTTAATTTGATAACTACCTCAGTATATGTCTACACCTGAACAAGAAATATCTAGCACATAAAGCTGAAGGCACTAACAACTTTTTATTCAGTAAGACATTCAGACGAGGTTGGTAGATCACAAACTAAATGAAAGTGCCGTGTTTGCTGCTTTTCCTACATCCTCAAAAAAATTAATGAGCTACATTCAAACTAGCAGATAATATGAAGGAGAAAACTGGAGACACACCTGAACTGTCTCTTTGGTTGATGGTTCATCTGTAAGTTCTGTTAGAACTTTCCCCCCATCAGTTTCAATGGTAACTTGTGGAGGTGTTTGAGCATATGGTGGAACTGTAGTGTGATTAACTTGATCTATTGGTGGGGGGCCAGGAGGAGGTGGAGGCAATGGCATACCCAAGCTAGGTGCAGCAACCTTTGGTGGCAATGGAGCTGGAGGAGGTAAAGGCAAGGAAGCTGGTATAGCAGAACTATCAGCAGAGCCACTTCCCTCAGGCAAGGGAGGAGGAGGTGGCAGTGGTGGTGGTACTCCCAAAGTTGCATTGTCCAAATCAACCTTTGAGGATGAGGCAGCTGCACTTGATGAAGCAGCAGATAAGGGAATACGAGGTCCTAAAGGTCAGAGAGAGAGAGAGAAAGAGAGAGAGAGAGAGCAACATAAGTCAGCAGGATAGATTAGAAAAAACAGGAGAAAGAATGGGAGAGAAGAAGTGGGAAGGGGATAGATGAGAATAGACCTATGGATGATTTATACATTGGAGGCTTCCCCGGGGGTGGAGCTCCAGTAGGGTTCAAGGTAGGATGATAGTATACTGAGTCCTACAACATCAAAAGAGGCTAGTATATGATTTAAGGCTAACTAAAAACAAAAGATAAAGAATATCAGCGTAGATTTGTGGATAGTCAGATATACTTCAGGTTTTGGGTGCTTGACTTTTTCTTCTTCTTCGGCAGAAGTCCTTCTTCGAGGAGGCCCCAAATGACTGCACCCAAAAAAAAAACTACAATTCTCAACAAAAAAAGGGATAAATCAAGTACTTCATGGAAACAAAAAAAGAACTGAATCACAAAACATAAGGCAAGTTTACCTGAACATGACTGGGGCCTCACCTTTCTCCTTCATCTTGTCTTCATATTCCTGTCCGAAAGGTAAATAAAATTATTAAAATTTCAAAGCCAATGACAACAAAATAAGCTAAGAACATAATGCCATCAACTCAAAAGTGGAAAAGGAAATTGTGCCACAACAATCAATTTTTAATATAAGCTACGGTGAACTTTAAAAATGTTATAGATGAAAAAGATGGTCGCCTGGTTTAGGTAATGAAAATTGAGAGACTTGCTGAATGAACAGGCAGAATGGTGAAGAAATAGATCATACATTGTTCCAACAATTACCTTTCTTTTCTTCAAAACAAGGTTAAGTGTATCCTCGAGTTGTCTCTTCTTGTGTTTTCTTGCTTTGTCTAAAGCACCATCTGCCTCTGCAAAGATGAACACACACAAAAAATAAGCTTTGACACGGAACGCAAGCAAATAAACCTTCAATCAATACCAAAAAATAAATGGAAAAAATCTACCAAAAATAGTGTATAATACCCAATAAGATAGAGTAGTGTCATTAACCATGATATAAGCAGCAAAGCAGTAATGAAGCATCTCAAGAACAGTTCATGGCTACATTTAAGAAGCATGCCTTTCCGCTTAAAATTTCAGTAATGATGAGGGTCAACTTCTTTTAAACTGACACTTCCTAATAGCAACTTTATGTAATCAAGACGATAAAAGTTCTCAATTGAACATCTTAGTCAAATACTATGGTCAGAAAACAGAGGCTTTGCAGTTGATCACCCCTTACTCATCATTTCCAGCTTTTCTATCTGGTCTTTCAGCACCTCAGGATCCTTCTTCAATATACCGACCTCCCTCACCTTCTTCCTTTCTTTCTTGTTCTGTAATAAGAAATAGACCAAAGTTAAATATCGCAAACAGAAGTATATGACTATAGAAGATACTCACCAATGTAGTTGATCTTCACTCATAAATATCAAACAAAACGGTGTCACATATAATTAAAAGATAACAACTAAATATTACAGCACTAAATTCTGCCCGATTCTCTAACCTCGGAAACAAAGGATTCTATTATGTAAAGCAATGAAACAATAGCAGAAATCGTGCTGACTGGCAGAAAAGCAGCTGACACGCAACAAGAAAAACCAAATGCATCTATTTCAAAAAAACAAACCTCAGTGATTTCTTGAAATAATTTCCCTGAAAGGATACCTTGTAATCAAATGTTGAATGCTACAACTAAAGAAAATTAAGCTTCACAAATATATAAAATAAACTAATTGAAGCCAAAAGGAGAAGTCTTGCCAACAGAAATAAAGCCTTTTTTTTCCATTAAAGAAGCCCAAAATCAACATGAAACGAGAGCATTCGAATTCCTAATTTTTGTGAACTGTTGTTGCCCCATCAATCAAAAGGACTTGCTTGGGCATTATCTAACCAAATCGGTAAAAGAAGAACAATAATAACATCAAAACAAGAAACAAGAAGATTACCCGTTTTAATTCCTTCTTACGGAGCTTCTTCCGGTAAGCGTCCGTAGGGTTCATGACTTTGCCTCCCTTCGTCGTCTTCATCTTCCACAACCGCTCTCCCTCTCTCTCCGGTCGTCTCTACTTCTCTGTCACTTCGAAACCAATTGCTCTTCTTTTTTTTTTTTGGGCGAGTGACGGTGCATTTCGGTGAAAATGATTTTTAACCGGCCAGACTGGACTTACTGCTCCAACGCATTTCTTTTCCAAGCTCCAGTCGGCACTCGACAATTATTAACGAAGCCAAAGGTAAAAATATAAGAACAACGTATTGGGACTGGGGAGTTTAACCTATCAAAATTAATTAATATTTTTAAAATGATATAATAATTTTTAAATTTTGTACAATGAAAATTTAATGTCTAATTCATGTCTTGATGTAAGCTTGATTAAAAATATTCTTAGAACTAATTTATCTTGAAAATACGCCAAATTCTTTTTCGAATTACTAATTTATCCCGCTCTAAAATAATTTTTAAGAACATATAATAATTAAAATATAAATAGAATGACATAAAATAAGTAACTTCAATAATTCTTTGGTCACATTTGTTTCCAGAGTGTAGAAATTCTGCAATTCAATACAATGTTCCGCGACGTTCAGCATAAGCTGGTATATAAAAGAAAAAAGAAAAGAGTCTATTGTAACAATTAAAACCAAAAAAAAAAAGAGAGAGAAACACCAGGAATTTAAAGCATGACCATTAATTCATTTTAAATTCTAAAAAAATTTAAGGCATAACCATTAACAAATAAGTGAAAAAGAAATTTGAAGAAATTTACCCTTTATAATAGTTAATACAAATCTACAACAAATTAATTTTCATTTCTTCAACAACAACGTTGAAATGCATAATTTGAAAAAATTCAATAATACGCACACTACAAGGAAATCATCAAACAGCGATGGAAATATACCGACGGAATATATAGCGTCTGTGAATTGCGACGGGACACACTAATCCGTCGGTTAAAGCAAGAACATTTCCGACGATCAAGAAATCCGTTGCCAAAGTTGGAAGGAATATTTTGCGGGAACTTTTAACGACAGAAATATGCCGATAAAAACCGTACCATCTGTAAATAGGGACGGAATTAAAATTTCGGTCGGCAAACTTGTCGGCTAGAAATGGTTCACCGACGGAGAAAAGTCGTCGTTATATTAAAGCAAGAACATTTCCGACGGTCAAGAAATCCGTTGTCAAAGTTAGAGGGAAAATTTCGCGGGGACTCTTAACGACGAAAATATGCTGATAGAAACCGTACCGTCTGTAAATAGGGACGGAATTAAAATTTCGGTCGGGAAACTTATCGGCTAGAAATGGTTCACTGACGGAAAAAATCCGTTGCTATATTGCAAAACGTCATCGGGAAGCTAGGTTAAAAAGCTCAATTCTGCGACGGAATTTTTAATTATACCGACGGATCATTCTGTCGGTAAAATTAAATTAAATCCACCTGCGGCCGCCCCTCCTCTCTTCTCTCCCCGACGCTGCTTATCTTATCTTTCTCTCCTCTCCTCCGGCGAAGCTCGTCTTCAACCTACGTCTGACCAGCTGCTGCTACTCTGGCGACTACAACGTGCGTCTTCTCTAGCGACAACAACGGGCGTCTCTCCTCTGCTGGATCCGAAGGTAAGAAAGTCGTAGGTTGGGTTTATTTGGATGTGTTTCTGGAGTGATTTAATGCATTTTGTTTGGGAACTCATGTTTGATTGGTCTTGTGTGAAAGTTTTGCATGTTTATAATAGAAAGAATTAAAGGATTAGTGTGTAGATAGGGTTGAGTTGGTTTTGCCCGCAAGGTGTTTGATGAAATACATAAATGATGAATAAGCTTAATGCCCTGTTTGGAAAGCCATCAATTCAATTCAATCATGGGATTGAATTCAATTCTATGTTTTGGAAGCATAAAAAGGCAATGTGCAGATATATTAGATAGAAAGATAGATTACAGCTTCTTGTAGTTGAGATTTGTTTTGTAACAGATTCCGCAGATATCTCACGTTTAAGTACCGACTTTACTAGCTTGGTAGTTCCAATTTGATAAATTCTAGTTGGACTTAATCATGCAAAAGCTCATCAATGATCGGAGGTATTTGAGCAGATATTTTGAAGATATTATTTAAACATTTTAAATATATTATCAGGATATTATAAAGATATTAATTCTTATCAAAGCAATTTTATTTTAATCTTTTATATTTAATTTTTAATAATTATCTTATTTTATTTTATTGTTATTTTATTAATTAAAAAGTTTTTATAGTTTTTTAATTTTTTCTTATAATTAAATATATTTATAATTATTTAAAAATTAATAATTTTATAAATCATTGAAAATTATTTGGATTAATTAGTTATAAATATAAAATATTTTGATTAAAATTATTTATAATATAGATCATATAATAACTAAATATGAGTAAAAAGTTTCTCATTATTGTTCCTAATATTTGATATCAAATACTAGCATGATTTTTAACTTAATTAATCTCATTCTTAATGATTATATACTAAATAGGCATAATCAATAATTTCATTCATATTCTAATTCTTATTTTTATTTTTATTCCTTTTTTATTACGATTCTTTCATTATTATTTACCAAAAGGAGTCTAAAAGAGTAAAACTTTGTTTGCCGATAAGTAACAAAGATTTGAGAATGAGAATCCATTCTTGATCTGTAGGAATGGATTAAATAGGGAATGGTAATACTGGACAATATTTTAAAAACTGGACATAAATTAAATCTATAAGATAAGAGATTTAAAGATCTAAAAATTTAACAGTATTATATCATTATATAATAAGAATTGAAAAAATTGAATAACTTAAAATATGATTGAAGAAGGAGACTATCTTTATATATCGGTATTGAAGAAATTGAAGTTTAATTGAAGAAAGAAATTGTCAAATAAAAACAAAATATTTATTTTGATTTATAAAAATTGATTAGTTTATGAAATTTAATTAATAAATGTATCGATTTTTAATAATAAGGATTAATGGGATAAACTGATAAGTTATAGTTTAATTAGTCAAACTGGTTTGGTTTTTAATCAATGAATTACTAGACTTAATTTTAAGCAATCTTAAAGAGGGTATGGTATAATTAGAATTAAATATCAAGAATAACAAATAATGGATATTATCAAGTTATTATTAGGATATTACCATTAATTGCTATCATAATATTATTATCAAAATTACAAATTATAACTTGTTAATCTCATTCTTAATGATTACATACCAAACATGTACAATCAAGAATTTCATTATTATATGTAGGGAGTAGAGGTGGAGAGTTTGGAGATGTACTTTCTAAAGTTTGATCCTTTTTGTAAATTAGTATCATTGATCATAATATATTCACAAGATTTTACTTTCTCAAAAAAAAAGAATTACATTCTTATCCTCATTCATTTTTTATTTCAATTCCTTCATTGTTGGTTACCAAATGATACCTTAAAGGAAATCCTAATATGATGTTCTAAGATACTCTTCTTTGTAATAAATATATTATTTTTCATTTTTCTTATTTAATTGGTCAAAAGGAATAAATTGTGAAATTTAAGTGACTCCATAATGTGACAAACTTGTAACAAATTTTCTTCAACATATTTAGTGAGTTCGGGAGGTAGCTTTACTGGCAAAAACTTGACTAAAAATCAAGGATTTTTAGAGAATTTAAAACACTAAAGATCTACCCTTTTATATAAATTAAATTCTCTCTTTAAAAATCTTTAAGGAAAGAAATAAGTAGACTAGATGTTGCAACTTAAATAAACTTGTATTAAACAAGGAGAAAAATTGGTATGCAATTCTAAAATGAATAAGGGATTACTCATAGGTATATTCATTGTTCATGTTTAAAACCAAAATTGAATTATTTATTTTATCTAGTTAGTTGAAGGGATGTATAGTTGAACCTTATTATCTCTTTGAAGTGATGCACACAACTAGCACTATTCAATTTATTTAGTGGGAGAAGAGGGGATGTTCATTTTAAAGAGCAATAAAGATTGAGTTTTTAATATGTAAATTGATTTGCAAGTACATTGATGATCACTATAAAATTTTAATAATGAATGTGGAAGTCGACCACGATTTGTATTTTATAGAGCTTCTTATATTTTAATTTTAATTACTTCTTAATTATATATTTATGATTGTTTTCAATATACTAAAAAATTATTCTTGTTCACAAAGCATAAAACTAGACTACGTACTCTGCTTGAGAATAATTTATATTCACGCTATTACATATATATTTTGAAGTAAAGATTTTATTCTTGGTTGTCGAAGATAGTACACCAAAATTTAGCATTGTTGTTAGGAGTGTTTGTACCTAATTTCTATTTTTTCTTTTTTTGAATTTATTGTTTGTAATTTATTTTGTCTTCCTAATCATGTATGACTATGATCTTCTAATCAAAGTGATGCAGTTTGATCCAAAAATGAAAAGAACCCTGTGTATATTAAGAAAAGAAAGTAGATAAAAATCGCAAGAGAATGATTCAAATTTTACTTTATTATTTGAAAGTCATTCAGATTTAAAAGAGAAAAGAGTCATGTTTGAACGTCAAGCTTTGAAAATTTAGAATAATAACCTGTTTACATAACATTCCTTTTAAATGATAATCCTACTTTTGAATTAAAATTTAAACTTATACATCTCTTACCCACTTTTGATGGTCTTATAGATAAAGACCCTTATAAGCACTTAGAAGGAATTTCAAATAGAATGCTATGGAACTCAAGGGGGTAATGCAAGAACAAATCAAGTTGAGAGCTTTTCGCGTTCATTGAAATATACAACAAAAGATTGACTATGTTACTTGCCTTCTAGAATTGTTTCCATATGGAACGAGATAAAGAAGTTGTTTTTAAATAGACATTTTTTAGCTTTAAAGGGGGGCCAATATTCAAAAGAAATTTTATGGTGTAAAGCAATACAATAGAGAGTCTTTGTATAAGTACTACAAAAGGTTTAAGAAGCTACATGCAAGTTGGCCCATCATCAAGTTATTGATAATGAACAACTGCTTATTCAATATTTCTATAAGAGCCTTCTATCTAGTAGTAGGAGTATGATTGAAGGTTTTAATGGAAGTGCATTAGTGGATAAAACTTCTTAGACAGTTAAAAACTTGATGAGTAAGTAAATGCAATAGGAAGTATTTTGGGATAACCAAATAAGAATTTATGACATTTATTCAAATACATATAACTGATGATTGAGAAATCACCGTAATTCTAACTTTGAGAATCCACAAGTAAATAAGTTCACCACTCAAAATGGCCTAAACTTCCAGTTATATATGCTTTCATATTCTCTAAGGAAAAAATAAGCCAAATTTTTAATTCCGATGTGCCTTTTGAAGAAATTGTTAAGTCTTTAAATACTACTACTTTGCAACATCAACAAGAAATAAAATAATTCCAACAAGAGGTGAGACAATATTCAAAATATAAATAGTCATATGGGTGATAAGGCAACCACAATTAGTCAATTAGAGGTCTAGAAAATTTTCCCTCCTAAATGATTATAAATCTAAAAGAAAATATAAGTGCAATCGTTTTAGCTAGAAAGAGATTTTGATGTCAGTAAAGATGCCTTATACACTGCACCTTCTCACTAAAATACTCACCTACCTAAAATGGACAACTCCAAACATTCGAAAGCAACGCAAGACGACTCCACACACAACACCAATGAAGGACACACAACTAAAAAGGCACGTATACGTGATAGAGAAGAGAGCAGGAGCATATGGAAATGCAATCAAACTATCTGAAATGTTTAAAAAATTGCCTAGATAAGGTATGGGAGAAAGCAGTGGTTGTCAAGTTACTGGGCAGAAAAATCAATTACTAAATGTTGAAGAATCGCCTAAAACTCATATGGAACTTATCGGGACCATTAAAAGTAACCAATCTCGAAAATGATTTCTTCCTTGTTAATTTAGTGGAAACTGAAGATTACATAATCGCACTCACCCAGGCTCCATGGGTGATCCTTGGACATGTGTTAGCGATACAACCTTGGCATCCAAAATTTTGCCCGTCACAAGGAAAAGTGACAAAAACAATGGTGTGGGTGAGGTTTCCAGACCTCCTCGTGTCGAGGTACCACCCTGTTATATTGCAAGCTCTAGGTAATTTAATCGGTAGAACTGTGAAAATTGATACAAATACCCAACAGACACAACGAGGGAAGTTTGCTAGAGTAGCAGTGGAAATCGATCTCTCAGAACCATTAATAATGAGAGTGGAACTAGATGGAGAGGTCCTAAAAGTAGCGTATGAAGGCTTACCTCAAATATGTTTGAAATAGCCCTTTTTTCGTCCGATTGTTGCCTTGGGGTTACTTCAAAAATTTAACCAAGGATTGCGTACAGCGCAACCTCGGGTCGTTCTCTTGAGGAACCAAAAGTGAAATTAATTTCCTAAGTTACTAGATGCACTGCAAACTAAATTATAAAATGGGGTTGATTTTAACAATTACCGCTAAAAATTTCAATTAATGAAAATAAATGCAAAGGACTTGTTTTTGG
>JANJEY010000006.1:65546612-65557083 GCA_024703695.1 Erythroxylum cataractarum | reverse complement strand
CCCCTTGCATACCCCTTTGAGCCTTTACCCCTTTTATTTCTTAAAAAAACACCTCATTCTCAAAAATCAAACCCCATTAGCCTTACCTATTCACAAGTTTAATAAAGTGTTAAGTTAGCTAGTTTTGGGACTTTGGATATATATTTTTTCTGAGACGAGTTTATTGATATTTCTACTCATAGAGCACATTGTATTTAGCTGTTGTCATTGCTCATTTTTTCCTTAGTATTTTAAAAAAAATCAAGGATATTAGCACTAATAAGTGTTGAGTAGATAGTTATTTACATGCAATTCTCATAAATACATTTTGTTGTCCCTTTGTATACTTAGTGCTTTATGATTACTTGTGAAGAATCCCTCAAATCCCTTTTGAATCACCTTAATCTTAGTCCCATTACAATCTCAAATAAAGCCCTCTTGATCTATTCTAGCATGTAATCAGTATAAAAGAAAATTGGTGTATTTGCAAGCTTATGATAGTGTGATTTCCTACATGGAGTTTTGAGCAAAACACAACCTATAAATACTTATTGTATGATTTCCTACAGGGAGTTTTGAGCGAAACACCAACCTATAAATACTTGAGTGAAATGAATGAATCCCGTAAGGAAAATTCATTTTGAGTTTATGCTTATCTTTGAATAATAGTATCATAGTTGATTTTGTTTATATACACTGATGAAAACTAGTAAGGATGTGTGCAGTTCAAATTAAATTTAGTAAAATTATTCAAAGAAATCATAATTTTTTATATGTTAGATTAATCTTTTTTTTTTTAACGTTAAATTCAGTAAATCAAACCTTTATTCAAGATCAAATTGTCTTGCTTAAGCTCTTTTAGTAGTTATGGAAGCGCTTTTATTGGCTTTTAAGAGAAGGCACACAAAAGCATGTGAATGAAGGAACATTATTATAATGGGTAGGTGGCCATTTATTTGTAGGATTCCATGATAGCCCAAACACCATGACTTAGGCAGGCGACGGTGAAGTGTGTGAAACCAGCTGCTTTGGTCAGGGCTTCATATTGCTTAGCATTCCTCTCTTTCCCTCTAGGTTAGACTAACATAAGGTTATGAAGTTTCCAAGCATATTGAGAAACATTGGATGTATCTGGCTTTTCTGGTAATAACTCATTGATTATCATCAGCTTTCCATTCTTAGGTAGTGCTTCGTAGCAATTATTCAATATTTTAATCGCACTCTCTGTAAAGAAGAGAGTTTGAATGGTAAAAAAGGAGTGGTTTTTCATTGAGTATAATCGGATATATAAATCCAAGAGAGTACAAGTAGAGATTGAGATAATATCTACAAGATTTACAAATATTTAAGTTTGAAAATAAAGGCAATATCTTAACAGATAATTACAAATATTCGGGCTGACTAAGTCTTATCCTTAACATTAATTTATTCTCAACTTTGAACGCAAGTAACAGTAACTCAACCAACAAATATAAAAACACACACAAGCAATATAAATGGATATGCTTATCTTCATCTACTATATATAGAAAATTGAAAGGAAACGCAATAACTAAGATATGCTACAGTAACATGTGCATGGTACTATAGTATAATTAAAACTAAATTCTTTAATTCAATTATTTATGTTTTTTGAAATGACGAAGATGATTGGAACAATGAAGGTGTTATTTTATTCTCTGTTGTGAACACAAATAATAGCAATAGCAAATCAAGCAACAGATACAAAAACACATATAAGCAGCAAATACGAAGCAAACCTAGAAAAATCGTAGCAAGCAATAGATACAAAAACAAACCTGGAGAAATTACAACATCGTTAAAGACACAGGAGACGAAATCGACGGAGAGCGAGAGAAACCAATATGATTTGTTTTTGTGAAACAAAAAAAAACTATTTTAAAAATACAAAAAAATTTGTTTTAAAAATACACAAAAACCTGATTTTTATATTTTTGTAAAATAGTTGCCGTTTTTATTTTTAAAATAAAAATAAAAACAAATTTAACCAAACACGTTTTCAACATCTATTTTTAATTTTACAAAATAACAACAAAAATCACAAAACAAAAGGAAACAAACAGCCCTTAACTTTGTTATACAATAATTAATTTATTCATTTTTCTATTATTTGGTTTAATGGAAGTTGGAGAAAGTTGGTGGAATGTGAAAAAAGGGCGGGAATTGTTGATATTATAATAGAGATAATTAATAAAATTTTAAAAGAAAAGACAGACTCTTTATCTTTTTACTTTTCATTGGAGAATATGTCTGATTTTGTAAGAGAATAAAATCTTTTTAGGCACGTAATCCACGTGAACACTGAGTTGGAAGATTATAGTTTAAGAAGGAAAATAATCTTTCTTTAAAAAAAACGTTATCAATCACTAATAATGCACATGGACAGGCGGGTGGTGTCCATTTGTTTGTGTTGTGATCATGGCGAATGAATGCCCGTCACTCAAATGTAATGATTAAAAATTAGTTTAAATATAAAATTTAACATTGTCTTTTTTTTCAATTTATTTAAATAACCTTTATTACTAAAAATCGATCAATCTATTAATTCATCTATAAATTTTTATACATTAATAAATTGTTATAAACTAAAATAAAATAAATATTTATTATTTAATAATTTTTTAAATTTAAAATTTAAAATTTTTATAGATAAAAATAATTTTTTCAATTATATTTTAAAATTTTAAAATTTATTTAATATCATGATTGTCTAATTTTAATTGAATTTTTAAATTTTTAAATTTTTAATTTTATCAATTTAATTTTTAGTTTAATTTTAAAAATATTAATCAAACGTGACCATATAAAAAAACTCTTAGACGCCAAATTTGTCAATTATGTGAACTATTCAAAGTATTTTACTCTTTTCGAGTTTAAAATTATATTAAATTTAATGCTTTATACTATATACTATTTATACTTGCTCGTGGTAGGAATTACTTTGAGATTTATGTTTTTTATTTCAGATTTGTCATACTGATACATATTGAAATGCTTCAGTATAAACATACATATTGCTGCATTCGATTCAAATACGAATTGTTGAAATCCATGTTTGTTAATTAAATAAATGAGTGTTCTCCTATCAATTTAAAAGTGATTTTCAATATTGATTTAACACTATTTGATTATATTAGATGACAAAATTATAAAATAATTAAAATATTATCGAAATATGGATAAAAGACAAATAAAATAAATACATTTTCTTTGAAATATTGGCAAATATTGATTTTATTTTAGTATTGTTAATCTAGCAATTTTGGTTATGAAATAGTGTTTGTAATAATAAATATTTGTTTTTAAATTTCTTATTATATGTAATTCATAATTAATTTCGCTGGAATTTAGTACATGATACGATAAAAAAGGTGACAGTACTTACTCCTTCTCACCATAGCCATAGGAATGGAAAGGATACAAGTGACAAGATAAGCAAGTACAATCATTAGAACTTGTGTCCTCAAAATTTGTGGAAGAAAAGAACGCTCACTCTTGTTGTATATGTATATAAAAACTATAGTGGTCCTAGCTATTTATGAGCAATCCGACAATGCATTCATTTAATGTCATTCATTGTCAGTATGGGCGGTAAACGATGTCATTTATTGTTAGAAGCAAGGAGACGAGCTCCTCAATCATGTCTTCTTCCCTCCTCTTACAAAACATACTATTTTATTTTTTTTAAGTCTATGAGTTATTCTAAGAGAGTTTCAATTCATAATAAAATATCTTTAAGTCAGTCATTTCTAGACTAATTTTTTCTTACACCGGATCAGCTCGTAAGGGATAAAGAGCTGGTCAAACAAATGTTTCCATTCTTAATACTCAAACTCAAGACCTGATTAAGGGATGAAAATACTGAACCACTAAAACTAACCTATTTAATTAAAAATATACTATTTAAAATGATATTATACATAATTTAATGTATGATTTCGTTGTCCAGACCTAGAGGCTAAAAGCCAATAATCTATAGAGCCACTGTCGTTTAATTTTATTCACACATAAAATTTATGTATTTAGTAAAACAAAATAAAAACACCGCAACCGAATCAGAATATCTCTTTCGTATATATTTTCCGCTTCCACGTTGGACCGTACGTAGTTAAGTTGCTCTCACGAGTCATCCCTGAAAAGGTCCAAAGGAATGACAAGAAGTTTAGCCTTCAAAGCAAACGACAGATGCTCAAGTCTTTTTATCAGGGCAACGGTTGACAAACACCTACTTGATACTTCTCCTAAATATCTCTTGGCCTACATTAACCAAGTTAGGGAATTATGAACGAGGAACAGAAACTATTATCACTTAGGAGGCATACATGAACAAAATTTATATAATAAAAATACCATTGTTAACATGTGCGAAAACTAGCAATATATTCAAGACAATATTTACTACTTATTAACGATAAAAAATTTTACGAATTTATTAATTATATTATTTTTATTTGTATCAACGTAGATAAATGTTTAATAATTAAACTTTAAGTAATTACCGTAATCTTATCAAATGACCCCCATTCTTAATTTTCTATTTATAAATTTTTTTTGATATACTTTCAACCTTCATTTTATATAAATTACACCACCTAAAAGAAAATTATAATTAATTTATAAATAAGAGTTTTACCCTCGTACTTGAAATATATAGCATTTTATTTGAAATTATAATATAGTCTTTAAAACTTTTATAATAGGAATTAAACAATTACTTAAATTACACAAACTTTTAAGTTTAGCAAATATAAAGAGGAGCTTGATCAAATTATAAATAGGTCAAAACAAACATCAAACATTATTAGAAATTGTAGAACGTTCAAAAATATTGGAGAATTAGGTAATATGACATTTGTGTGGTACCATATTGGACACATATTTTAGAACACAATATTGAATTGGTGTTGTCTTGGTTATATTCGAAAGAAGTTTCATAAGCAAATCATCGTGTAAAACTTTTGTCTTTCACAGGTGTAGAGTTCTAAAATAAATATGATAATTATAGAATTTTGTCTTTAAATATTGTAGTGAAAGATTTCATTTTCAATATGATGTGTGCTTATGCACCTCAAGTAAGGTTAGAAGAATAGCTTAAGGGTCAATTCGAGGAAGAGTTAAATGAGGTGATCTAACAAATTTCCATTAATGAGAAGCTTATTATAGAGGAGACTTTAATGGCCATATAGGGACGACTTCAAACGAGTGTTCTTATGCCTATGGGGGTTTAGGGTACAAATATAGAAATGATAGTGAGACTATTTTGTTAGACTTTTTGTAGCGCTTGCTTTGGTTGTTGCCACTCATCCTTCAGCAAAAAAGGAGCACTTGGTAACTTTTAGTAGCATAACATTGAAGAATTAGATCAACTACTTCCTCAAGAGGAGAACTGATCGACCTAGTTACAAGGATTACTAGGTGATACCTGATACGTTTTTGTCAACTGAGCATAGATTGTTAGTCATGGATGTTATAATTAAGGATTGGAGAAAGAAAAGAAGTTCTCAGAGGTGGACTAGAGTCAGATGGTGGAATCTAAGAGGAGACAATGTAAAAAAACTTAGGAATAAAGTATTGTAACGTATAAAAATTAGAAGAAGATGTTAATCAAATGTATGAAGGAGTAGCAACTCTTTTAAGGAATACAACTAAGGAGATCTTGGGAGATTCTCAATGGAATAGGGGTAGTAAGAAGGGTCTTGATGGTCAAACGAAGATGTCCAATACAAGGTGAAGAGTAAGAAAGCTACTTATAAGGCCCTATTGGATCCCAAAACAAATGAAGAGAGGGAAGCCTATAGAGAGAGTTATAAGCTAGTAAATAAAGAGGAGAAGAAGATAGTCTTAGAAGCCAAAAATAGAGCATACGAGAACTTATATCAACAATTGAAAACTAAGGATGGAGAAAATGATACTTTTAAGTTGGCGAAAGCAAGGGAACAAAAAGTAAAAGAATTGGATCAAGTTTATTATATAAAGGATGAAGCAGGACAAGGGCTTGTGGATGAAAATGATATTAAGAGAAGACAACAAAGACACTTCTATAGGCTTTTTAATGAAGGCAAAGATAACAACATTTCTTTGGGTGATCTTAGCACTTTTGAGCAATAACTTAACTTAATTTGTTGTCAGTGTATCACAAAAGAAGAAATCAAAGGAGCTTTAAGGAAGATGAAGAGTGGAAAGGTAGTAGGATTGGATGAGTTACTCATAGGGAAGTAAAAGAACCTAGGAGAAGAGGGTCTTACTTGGTTAACTAAACTTTTTAATGTAATCATCAAGTCTGCTAAAATTTTGGATGAGTGGAGACTTAGCACACTAATCCCTTTATAAGAACAAAAGGGACATCCAATTTTCTAACAATTATAGAGGTATTAAACTACTCAATCTCACCATAAAGTTATAAAAGAGGGTGATTAAGAAGAGAGTAAGAAATAGTGCACCTTTATTAAAAAAACTAATTAGTTTTCATGCCATGGAGGTCCATGAAATAAGCCATACATCTCCTTAGATGATTAATAGAATATTACAGGGAGAAATAGAGGGACTTGCACATAGTTTTCGTTGATTTAGAGAAGTTTTATGACATGGTACGTAAAGAAATCATACAGAGGTATTTAGAAGCTAAGAGAGCTAACGTTGACTATATATAGGTTATTAGGGATATGTATAAGATGTTAAAACGAGAGTAAAGACGATAAGAGGAGATACGAAGCATTTTTTATTGATATCGAGCTACATTAAGAGCCTTATTGAGCTCCTTCTTATTTGCAGTAATTATGGATGAGCTTACCAAGAATATCCAAAAGTATATACCTTGGTGTATATTAATTGTTGATGACACTATTATATTTGATGAAACAAAAGGGGGTGTTAATGTCAAGCTGAAACTTTGAGAGGATATGCTAGAGTCAAAGAGCTTTAAATTGCGTAGAATTAAGATTGAGTACTTAAGAATAACTTTTTATGTCACAGAGTTGCTTTCGATGTGGAGATCAAGATTGGTACAGAAGTTATACCAAAAAAATATTGTTTTAAGTTCCTTGGATCTATCATTTAAAGTAATGGCAAGATAGAAGCAAAGATAGTTTACCATATCAAATCAAGGTGGCTTAAATGGAAGGGTGCTTCAACAGTTTTATGTGACAAAAAGATAACATCCAAGATAAAAGGTAAATTATACCATTTAGCAATTAGATCGTCCATACTCTATGGGATAAGGTGTTGACCCATCAAACATGTGTATAGTCATAAGTTAATGGTGACAAAGATGAGGATACTCCATTAGATGTACAATCATACAAGAAGAGATAAGCTAAGAAATTTAGTGGTAAGAGACACGTTGAGGGTATCTATCATTGATGGTAAATTATAGGACACAAAGCTTAGGTAGTTTATGCATGTTAAGAGAAAACATCTGATGTCCCAGTGAGAAGATGCAAGAAGATTATAATTAAAAGCTGTAAGAGAAGAAGAGGAAAACCCAAGAAGAATTAAGGAGGGTTGATTAAGAATTATATGACCCTACTAGAGCTTAACGAGGATTTGGCCCTCAATAGAAAACTCTGGCAAACTTGGATAGAGATATAGGACCCTATATAAAAAAGGTCTTTCTTTTCTCATAGGCATTTTAAACTTCTTCCTTTGATTTTTATTTCTTTTTTAGACTAAATACTTTTGTTTGTACCACTTGTTTCTTTAGTTATTTTTTTTTCAATTGCTTGTTTTTTATTTACTTATTTATTTTGTTTCTTGTTTTTTATTTGTTTAGTTACTTTGTATTTATCTTTATTTGGATTTTTTATTTTAATTTTTATTTATGCAATTTTTAATGTATTTGGCTATCACTTTCTTCCATTTGTTTTTTAAAACTTTTTTTATGGAATTGTCATAAATAGCTTCTCTACTAGTTAAAGGTAAGGCTGTATACTTTTGGACCTCATCAAACCTGCATCTTAGTGAGATTTCTATTAGGATGTTGTTGTTATTGTTTAGAGTTCTACAATAAAAATGGCCTAAACTTCAGAAGTTAGACATATGTCAGATTCGTGACTTTATGAGTTTTTGAATTTAAACATTTATATAGATAAGGATTGACTTATCTTTTTTACTTATTTATTTCTTAATTCGATCATGCCAAAGTTATTACTTTTGTTTATAAGTTTAGTTCTTAAGATTTATATATTACTAGAATTATATGCCTATATAAGGCTATCTTATAGATTGTAAAAGACAACTTATCATTAACATTAATCAATTAAAACTTTGGTAAGCTTTTCTTCAATCTTTTACAATAACTTTTGTTTTGATTTTCTAAAAACTTGCAATCTTATTTAGCTTAGTAGCAGTGATGAAAACTATATAATCTTATCGCTCTCAATCTTTTATGTTTGTGTTCTTGAATCAAACTTATCTTGATAGAACAATTCTTGATCATGTATCTATTATCATTGAACATCATTAGTCTAATTGATTAGGGTCGTATCAAAATTTGTTACCAAAGCCATCTTCTATATTTAGGTTCGTTCTTGAAATTCTATTGTTGCATTTCTATATTCTTATGTCTTTCACTATATATACAATTTTCTTTTGTGTTCTTATTATACTTATGATTTTTTGAAGAATAAATTGTTCTTAAATGTCTTATCCCTTACTTCTTAAATTTTCAAATTAATAGAAAAATAAGAGAAAAGAAAAGAAAATTTTAACCTAACTTTATAAAGAAAAGCCCTCAAAAGTCTCATTTAAAGAATACGGAAAGCGTTGACATTATATTATCCTTCAAAAGTAAAGATGATTATATCTACTCTAATAAAAACAAGGCATTCTCACATCATAAATATCACATTTTTGTATTGTCTTTCTTTTTTTAGCTAATTTGTTTCATTCTTGTTTAAGTATTCTTCTTCTTTACTTGTTCTAATTGAGTTAAATTAGAACTCAGTTTCCTATTTGAGTATCTTCTCTTTTTCCTCTAGTTAGATGTATTTGTTTTAATTGTTTTGGTCTAAACAAAGGAGGAAGATCTAAATTAGTTTTCTTTAATTAGATTATCTACTTTGTAAATAATCTTTAGTCAACAGTTTAG
Organism: Erythroxylum cataractarum; assembly: GCA_024703695.1. NCBI lineage: Eukaryota > Viridiplantae > Streptophyta > Magnoliopsida > Malpighiales > Erythroxylaceae > Erythroxylum > Erythroxylum cataractarum. Next base: position 65,547,998 of record JANJEY010000006.1, on the reverse strand, counting down.
GTTGGGAGTATAGTAGACTTTAAGAAAAATACATAAGAGAGTACTTTTGCTACTAACTTTTTTTGAAATTACACTATAAATTAAACTTAAAACAAAAAATTCATCTAAGGATAAGTAAGCGAGGAGGAAAGAGTGAGGATTAATAATGATTCCATCTTGAATTTCATATAAGGCCAATATGAGCAAGTTATTTGGTAATTCGGTGAAGTTAAGGATAGATTAGAGGAACATAAAGTTGTCATAGTAGGCCTATATCATAATTCATCTATAACTGCTAGGATAGATGATTTTAAGGTGTACAAGGATGTTGACAGTATGTTAACTACTAGAGGAGGAAGAGGGAGAAAAGAGGGTAGAATAGGAAGATAGGAAGGGGCCAGATTTGGTTTACACTTTGACAGAGGGTATGAGGAAAGGGTGAATAATAATGTGAGAAGCATTAAGATGACGATACCACATTTTAAAAGAAAGATAAAGTTTGATGCCTATTTAGAATGAAAAAGTAAATGGAGTACCAAAAAGGCATGGAGGTTGTCATAGTTTAAGTGAATGTGGAGGAAGATTAGGAAGCAACAACGACCTAATTTATTTATAGATAGTCCAATAATATTGTTGAGTTACATGGTTATATAGAGTTGGAGGAGATGATTTACATATTTATAAAGGTAGAAGGACAACTAGAAAAAACTAATAACTATTTTATTATTTCTAATGCAAGTTATTTATCATGTACCAAATTTTAGATTATAGAGAAAGACAAAGGTACAAAGCCAAGATATGAAGTAACCAAACTGAAAGTGTAAGTACCATGTGTGGAGAAGGCTAAGATTTATTATATTTCAAAAACTAATAATCAAGATCTTATATACTTCAAGTGTTTATTGAGAGGACATTTAGCTTCACAATGTCTCAGTAAAAGATCGATGATGAAAAGGGAGAATGAAGAATATGTGTTCAAGAGTGAAGAGGAGGCATATGATGGTGCAACTAACTTTAAAGGTGTTAGTGATGATGAGTGCATTAAAAGTTCCAAAGAAGGAAGAGTGTTGATCAGTAGAGCATATTGAGTATATATGCGGGAAAGGATGATGTGAATGAATTTACATATAATCTTTTCTAAACAAGATGTTCCATCAAAGGTAGGATTTGTAGTATGACCATGGATGGAGATAGTTATATGAATGTAACTAGTATGGAATTAAAAGGAGAAGTTGGCGTTATCAACTACATAACACGCTAAACCATACACCTTGCAATGATTAAATGAAAGTGACAAGGTTAGGGTCACTAAAAATGTTGGACCCCGATTTTTTAGTGGAAATTAGAAATTATTACATGAAATTAAATGAGTATTTTTGCATATGAACTTTGTTATAGATGTTATTG
>JANJEY010000006.1:65487112-65506671 GCA_024703695.1 Erythroxylum cataractarum | reverse complement strand
TTCTTTTCTCCTTTCCTCTTCTTTTCCTTCTTTCTCTTCCTTCTAATTTCCTACTTAAGTCAAAGGGAGCATAAAGAACATTATACCATTCCTTGCAAAGCCTAAACCACTCTAACTCAAGTAACCTTCCCAAAATGCCCTCATGGATTTTTATCCTATAATTTCCATTTAGACCACATTAAACTCAAATAAACCTCAATTATTCCCTAATACTCCGAAATAAATCAAACTAAGCCTTAATCACATAATTAACACAATTTATGCTTAATGACATCATAAAAAAAAATTCGGGGTCTAACATTTCACAACCCCATTCAGCTCTCTCACACAAACCACATGAAACATATACCAACTCGAAGGAATCACTCATATAATCTATGCCAACAATACATTGAAATTATAAGAGTGAATCTTCCAAGCCAACATCTATCTCATGTTCAACATACTCAAATAACACATTTATTATAACTCTAGGTAGATGTATAAACCATAAATAACTTTTCAACACATATGTAATTCCTCCTTGATACGTTTATTTTAAACATTTTTTTCATTTTTCTTCTTTCTTTCTTTTTCATTTTCTTTTCTTTTCTTTTTTCTCTTTACTTTTCTCTTTTCTTTCTTTTTTCCTTTATAAAAATTAAAATAAACTACATCAACATGAGAATTTCAATGATAAGATATAATAAAAATCCCAATATTAACCAACCCACACATATGTACAATCTCAGACTTACACTTTTATACATGCACAAACTCACTAATCACAAATGTTCCACTAGCTTTATGGGTTGGGTGGGACATTTGGTTAAGTTTAAAAACATAAAATGTGGTTTATACAAAAAAAGGTATAAAGCTTAAAGGGGATTAACAAGGAAAAAATCATATCAATAGAGTAGGTTATTTAGCTAATGTAGCTTATGAAAAACAAAGAATGCCTAATTATGTTTATGTTAATGCATGTGATAAAAAATGTGGTCTCGAATAGAAATTCTATGCAAAATTGGGATGTACATGTTATGAAGGTCTCACATTATCAAAAGACAATAAGATTGATATGGATGTGTCAGTCAAATAAGGCTCAAAATATCACCGATTTTATTTACCATTAGTCACTACTCTTATAGAGATAATTATATTGACCAATCACAAAAGTAAAAGTACATGCTAAAGTTGTTATGAAATTCTCTAGTCAATTCACACTCTAACCATGATTATATAATCACAAAAGCAATAGAAAATGAGAAAACATTTGTTTCATTTGTTTTATTCTCTCTCTCATTTTGATTGAAAACTTAAAAACAAAACAAAAAAAACAAATTCAAAAACACACATGCATATAAAAATTAATGGAGAAATGTAAAGGAAAAGAACTTTACTTCCCTTGGGTTGCCTCCCAAGAAGTGCCTTTGTTTAGGGTCATTGGTTTGACTCATTATTTTCCTCACGTGAGGAAATTGTGATCTTCAGGTGTCACATACGGTTCCTCCATGTGAGGTAATTCCAGATAGGGCCTTAGTTGATCATCATCCTCATTCAACGTCTTCCTTATCCTCAAATTCTCAATTCTAACTGAGTCCATACACTCCAGAAATATTTTGAGCATCTCTTAACCTTTTATTCATCATTAAATTCCTCCAATCTATTATATAAAGGTAAAGGGTTAGTTTCAAAAATAATCATGGACTCAATACTTACCTCCCAGCTAAAAGATGTTTCCCTTTCAGCTTTGAGTTCCTTCTCCATTTCTTAAACACAAGTAATTCGTTGAAGATTGACCTCAAAATTCTCAAGCTCCTCATCACTTTGTAAAGTTTTCGCATAAATATCCATTAGGTACACCTCGGGATGATACGACTGATTCTCTTCGCCTAGCAATTCTAGTGATTGAGCCTTATTTCCATTTGACTCATTTGGTTTTCCATTCTCTTTTGGCGTGCTTTTGTCTCTTGTCAGAATTGTTGCAACTGTTGCTGCGTATTTTGCTGTAATTGTTGCATATCCTGTTAAAATTGTAAATTGTTAACAACAAGATTCTTAAAAAGTTCTTCTAAAGATGCATCTGAATCGTGTTGGCTCTCTGAATCTTGGGAGCTTTACCATGTGTTTTTTAGGAATTTCCCTCTATCCTTTTGGAATTGTAGAATATTATGCTACAATTGCAAAGTATTAGCGTTCATAATATTAATCAATTCTTCTAGAGATGGACCGAAGTCGTGATAGGAAGCTTCTACTCTGTATGAGAATTGTTGTGCATTATGCAAAACATCATGGAAGTAATTCTAATAAGTATCCCATGTGTAACAAAAGTTAGGTTGATTAGTCCAAACATTGTTATAAGATTGAGAATATACAAGAAAATACTTCCATCCATATTAATTTTTTTCCAACACGAAACAAAAAATGAAAAGATCACAAAATAACATAAAAGTAATCAATTACAAACAAATATATAGAAAATACCAATTAAATCACAAACAAAATCTTCGACAACGATGTCAAAATTGACCACGTGTAGTAATGCTAGTCAAAATAAAATAATTAGACTACTACTATAGTAGTGGCGAGTCTAAGTCGATCTTATAGAGAGTTTGTGCAAAGTTTATAAAATGAAAGGAACTGATGTTTAGGTTTAGTGGGGAGTTTTGGATTTTGGAATAAGAAAATAAAATGAAACTAACCTAATTAAAACAAATTAAAGAAAATATCTGAAAAATGATAAAGTGGAGAATTCAATAAAGACTCGATTCTTTAGTTCAATTTTGGCCTACATCCTAATTAAGCATATTTCATTAATTTGTTGTTTCTCAAACCTCTCCTAGAAACTATTAATCGTGAGTTAATAATTAAACTGAGTTTTTCCTTAGGTTTTATTTAATCAAGATACGATCATTAATTAAACATAACAACCGAATAACTTAGGATACGATCTCTAAATTTAATTAGGCATTAGCATTACGAATTAGGAAAAACGATTAATCAAGGAAACAACCACAAACAATGCGTTATTTAACCTATATCATGTTATCCCTAATGATTACGAATCATTAGTTGCTACACATAAATTTTAACATAATAATTATGAATTATATTTAAATTCTAGCAATGGGTTTGTAATTAAATGATTCAATAAATGCATTAAAATCATCTTTTCACAATACCCAATGGGTTCATACATAAATAACTAAAAAATAATAAAATTTTGATTATCTATACACAATACCCAAATCAATTAACATAGGATAATACAATCAATTTCTAACGAGAGAAAAAAATAACAAAATAATTAACCTGGGTCATCGATGTCGATGTCGCCTCCGAACTAGCATCAAGACATCTAGTCTTTCATGATTCTTTTCCGAAAAAATGTTTCAACCCCCATGTTGGAGCTCCACCAAATACCCCTTAAGTTCTCCTTCACTACCCTCTTCCTCTATACTCTTCACTATTCATCGATGTGACGATTTAAGGTTGTGTTTTTTCGTCCACACCTACTTTTCACTACTTCTCTTTACTCACCTTAGTTTCAGCTCCTCTAGCCTTCTCTCAACTACCAAGTTGTAGCCCAGAAGCCCTCTTCACGCCTCCAGCCAAGTCGCCAGCCCCTATGCACGAGTCTCTTCTCTCTACCCTCATTGTTGCTTAATAGGACGATTTAACATGGGGGGGTTTTTGGTCCACCCCCTGTTCACACCGCCATATTGTGTTTTGCCTTCCATGTTTTTATAAAAAATGTCTGCGTTAAACGGATACACGTTATGTGTTTAACACACAATGTTTGCATTGTGTGTAGAAACACAGACGTTGTTAGTGTTACGCAGACGTGTCGTTTCTGCCTTGTCCTCCTTCACTACGTTTTCTTCATCTTCCACTGTCGTTTTTGTCTCTTTTTTTCTAGCTACTTATTTTTAAAATTTTCTTTTTCTTTGTGTTTCATTTTTCTTGTCTTCTAATTTTTTTTCTTCTTGTTCCATGAAGACAAGTAAAAATTGATCTTCAAAAAATATACCAAATGTAGTACTTTCAATTCACTTTAATTTATTTGCTTCCAAATTGTACCTAAAATCATATATAAATTAGAGGGAGTATCGTAGGATTTTCATGTCATTAATCGCTAAGTGTAAATGATTAAATATATTAACAATTAAACACATACCAATTTCAACAAAAGGAAAGATTTGGATGTGAGAATAAATATGATAGCACAACTAAGTTGTGCTAAGTCCAAGGGTACACTTAAGTTCGACGAGGATGTCAAAAGATATATAAATTTACAATGCTTATTATATAATGATTTAGATTGTTCCTAACTTAAGTCACAGAGCAATGTGACTGCACTATAGACGTGCTTAGATGAACCATGTATAAAGATGACTCAGGATGAAAAAATTGAAAGCTCGTTATGGTAATTGTCTTTAAAATGTGATAATGTGACAACATATAACAAGAATATGCAATTAGTGGCTTAATAAAATAATACTACTACCTAATGTAGCAGGAGCACTACTTAAGGAGTGAGAAAGTGAATAAGATAATGTGACAATTGATTAACTTCTTCCAAACACTTATCTCATGTGTAAAAGAGGAGTTAGTAGTCTAAAGTGGATAAAACTCCACTAACTTGGTGGAGTTAGTAGAAGATGTGGTAACTCTCCACTAACTTGGCAAGTTAGTAAAGAAAGTGAATAGTTTTAGTTTTCTTGATCTCTAAGTTCTTGTAAGCCTATATAAAAGCATCATTTGTAGTTTATTTGTATGTAGCATTATACATTTAATCATCTCTTCAAAAGTTGAGAGTTATGTGAGAAAGTTTGAGTTTCGAGTAAAGAGTTGTTGAGTAGTGTTATTGTAAATTATTTCGAGGAAGAAATTGCTTAAAATCTTATGTTTTATATCTTTTTATGAATAGATCAATAAAAAATGACTTTGTTACATCTCTTTTATTTGTCCCATTTAATTGAGTTAAGCAACATACTTGTAAGGTAAGAGTGTAAATGAAATACTTAAACACATGTGATATCAAGCATTTGAAAATAAACTAATTTATTTTTTGACAATCACAAAAGAAAAATTAAGTTAAACTTTGAAATGTAAGTTTAATTGTTATATGAGGTCTTTATATATATATAAGTTTTCATGATACTTGTCATCTTGGATTGAGTTGAGTTGAACTCTAAAACTTAAGTTTGATTGTCACTCTTTAATAATTTCACTTCAATTCTATTACATTAAAGAAAAAGTCTAAGAGGATTTGTTTCATTTTACTCTTTACTATAGTCAAAAGTGGACTACATCCTATTTTGTCTCATTTTACTCTTGAGTAAACCTTGTTTTACCTTATTTTGTCTTTCACGAAGATCAAGACTAAACCTTATTTTATTCTTTACGAGAGTAGGTCTTAGGTAAGTACCCTTTCTACCCTTACCTAAGTTCTCGCATGGCCATAAATATGGGTTTTCTTTCAAGTTCATTTTCTTTTGATGGAATAAAGTTTTTCTTTAGTCTTAGTATAAGATGAAATTGGATGATTTTTTCGTTCTACCGGCTCTTTGACGTTTGCAATTTTTTAAAAAAGGTTTATCTAAATCATTTCAAAGACTTTTTAATAATTTAAGCCTTCTGAATATGATAAACCAAAGTAAGAGCTGTGTCTAAAGCAATGTTATGAATTTCGTACCGGGCTCGGTACCGGATTGGACTCTGGAACGGAACTGTACCGGTTTCGGTCGGTACCGGGTACCGTTTCGGGATATTTTTTAAATTTATAAAATAGTCCCTAAATTTTTTTAGAATTGCAAAATAGTCCATTCCAATCTAACAATTTCAAATTATCAATTTCAAAAATTTCATTCCAAAACAATTAAATTTCCAAACATTCAAAAATTCCATTCTAACATTTTTCAAACCAATCCTCATTCCAATTTTTAAAACAATTCTAAAACAAAACAATCAATAATTCAATATTCACTAATTAGAAATTAATCCATGCCAAAATCCAAATCCTCACACAAGTCACAACTTCGGTATTCAAAAATTCTCCACATCCACAAGTCAATTTCGGCCAATTGACACTTCAAAAATCAAAACTCCAATCCTCCACAAGCACAAGTCCACTGTCCACCACCACCGACACCACAAATTCAATACATTTTCAAATTTCAATCCACAACACAAAACAACATCTATTTATCATCAAAATCAAGATTTAACAATTAACACTTAACACACACCCAAAAAATCTTGTTAAATGTCGGATCGGTGTCTGGAATCTGGATCGGTGGCTGGTGGCGACAATGGAGGACCGGTGGCGACAACGAGGAGGAAAAGACGAGGAGGAGGAGGAGAAGAGCCGAGAGCGACGCAGAGCAGAGGAGGACCGGTGGCGACAACGGAGAGGAGAAGAGGAGGAGGAGAAGCCGAGGACGACCGGTGGCGACAACGGAGAGGAGAAGAGGAGGAGGAGTCGAGGCGGCGACAAGCAGAGGCGGCGACAGACGGCGAGGACAAACGGCTGAGACGGAGAGTCGGCAATGAATAAGAGAGAGAGGCAGTCAGCACTCAGCAGCAGTCTCCGCACTCCAGGGGAGGAGGGGGGGGGTTTATTTAGGGTTAACTTTTTCAAATTTGCAAAATGGTCCCTGACCATTAATTTTTTTGCGAAATTGTCCGGAAGGTACCGGAATTTTTGGTTCCGGCCGGTACCGGCCGGAATTTTTTACCGGTATTGTTTTGACCGTTCCGGTACCGGATTCCAGCCGGAACGGAACGTTCCGGTCGGTACCGTCCGGTACGGAACGGTATTCTGAACACTGCCTATGAACTTAAATTTTCAGAGGCTGCAAAATATATTATGTTCTACTCAAATGAGAAGATTTTCCTTCCACTTATCTCATCCTTCGTTTGGACTTGTTACTAAAGTCACATAGCAACAAGGAACTTCTGTTTAGAAGTATAAAAGCATACAGGCCTTCTTATCGTCATTGTGACTTAGATTCCCTAACACAACTTGTAGTCCCAAGAGGAATTAAAGGATTGAAACAAAAACCTACAAGATCAATTTATTAAGCCTCTTACAGAGACAATAGGAAGACGAACTGATGAAGAATGGTCAAGAAAATGCCTCACAAATGGAACTAAAAGGAAAAAGATCAGATCCCATGCTTTATAGTTCCTGATACATCTTGGTTTACATTTGTGTTGCTCCATGTTCATTAACTTACGATTTGCAGCCCGATACGATGATGCACAAACGATGACAGGTGTTAATAAAAAAATGATGAGAGATGATAAGCCTGTTCTGCTGTCTTATACGTATACGTGGAATCCTAAGATTGGGTGCTGTTAGTGTTAAAGTATTACTATCCTCTATAGTGTTGCAAAGTAAAAACTAATCGCTTTTAATAATTCGGAGGGAAGTGGTGCGGCAGAACAACTTCGCGAGGCTGTGATTGGAGTGTAATCGGAATTGAACAGATTGAGAGAAAGCTGTCATTAGTGTTGAGTTGGGAAGGTAATGGACCCTGTTCAATGGCGTCTGCTACCTCTGCTTGCTCTTCTTGCCTCCTTTATGTTTTACTTCTACGTTCACAACTCCTCCAAGGTGAGTGCATGTCGCTATTAATATGCTTGTGCGTATGTTTCTGTGTGTGTGGGTTTCTTTTTTTTTTTTTTTGCATGATAACACTCCTGGGGATTGGGAGTCAACTGTAAGTTCGGTAGCTGTCTTGTGGGTAGGTTTCCGTTTTGTAGGGTCCTATCCTTGCAGCTGATAATGGGAGCTATTTCTCTCGTTGGCTTTTGTAGTGTTCAGCCTTTTTATGATCTCCTCTTGGTGTTGTTGATAACTTATTATGTGACATGAATGCACTGCAACTGTGTGAAACGGATTGTCAATTTGGATTAGTGGGTTTCTGTAAACTTTTAGCTATTAACACTCCCGGGACCTGGAACAGAGCAAATTGATGGCTTCATATATGCTTAATCATTAAGCGCGAATGAATTTCAGGTTAGCATAATGCCCTTCTTTGCAGCTTCCTCACACAGACTGCAGCCTTCTTCGTCACAGCCACTACTTCTTAACCAGCAAGAGGATTGTGACACGACAAGGGATCATATCTGGTGCAGGTTTGTTTTAGTTTCACTTGTTTTCAGATGTACAAACAGATATTTGACTGCAAAGGTGTGCATTTAAGATTGCACAGAAGTCCCTTTTCTCTTTCTAAATACACAATCAATCAAATGGTAACATCTGATAGTGCCACCACGGCTAGCTTCCTACTTGATCTTGTTGGTATTGCTGTTTTGTTATGCTGTGCTGTAACCTTTACTTAGATAAACTCTTGCTACTTAACAGTTGAGGTAAAGAATGGGTACATCGTAGCCATAATTAAGGGAGAAGATTTTCATGGAAATTCCAAGGCAGATCAAATACTTGATTATAAAGAAGCTGTTCTTATGCCTGGTTTGATTGATGTGTAAGATGAAAATTTTTAACTGAAATTTTATTTCTGTACTTATAGTTCCCACTGTTGAAACATAATCGAGAAATATGATATCACATCACCATGGCAGGCATGCGCATCTTGATGATCCTGGAAGAACTGATTGGGAGGGATTTCCTTCAGGGACTAAAGCAGCTGCTGCTGGTAATTTCTTATGGCTGTTGGCACTTGAATGTACATCTAATTGATAAAGGAGAAAAGTCCTCAAGTGATAATCTTTCATGAGAAGAAGTTATGTTTCATTGTGATTTAACAATGCACTCTGATTTCACATGAGACAAGGGATGCTAATATAGATCCATGCTGCATTTTTTTCTTGTCCTTTTTAAGTACTAAACGTTTAAGCTCTGTACAATCCCTTTTACACTTCGTTTTGATGTTATTGTGTTCACTCCATTTCACTATATACCTGTAGGTGGTGTCACCACATTGATTGATATGCCTCTAAACAGTTTCCCTTCGACTGTTTCTGCTCAAACTCTAAGGCTCAAGGTGAGGAGGCTCATCTAAGAATCCGTTACTGTGAGTAGCATTACTGCATCTGGTTCAAAAGATCTTGCAAAGCTTAAACATGTTTCTTTCATGCACTTGGACCTTTTTTGTGCTTTGATGAAGATTTTTTTCCAATTCACTATCTTTTGCTTGTTGGAAATGAGATTACTTGACTAACTACTGGTTTTTGTTTTGTTTGACATACATGAATAGATTGAGGCTGCAGCAAATAATATCTATGTTGATGTTGGTATGCTCTTGAGACAATCTGCTCTTTTGGGGCTGCACTTATACCAATTTTCTAAGGATATACGTCTGAACTTTGATATAAACAGGTTTTTGGGGAGGGCTAGTTCCTGAAAATGCATTCAACAGAAGCTCTCTTGAAGCTCTTCTAAATGCAGGTGCTCTTGGATTGAAGGTAATCATCTTAAAAGGATGTGTTAAAAGGATGTGTCAATGATTTTCGTATGCTATTTGGTAGTATTTTTAACATATATTCCTACAAGAAATCTATTCGTCAAGATTGTTGTAAACTATTTCTTAAATGTGAACCAAGATGTGAGTGCTTTCTTATGAATTTATTTTGTTATCAATTTGTACCATAAACTATCGATAGACTATTTCCATATTTTGCAGTTTCGATACACCTGCATCAATATTCGCTGACGTCTATTTACATTTTGCGAAGAAAAGTTATTTCAGCTGATTTCTCTTGGTCTTGATTATCTGATTGTTTCATTCCAACTTCTTTTTTATTGTTTTGTAGTCTTTTATGTGTCCTTCGGGAATCAACGACTTCCCTATGACCAATGCCAGCCATATCAAGGTTTAGCCCTTAAGCATCTTCCAGCATCACTTATTTAATATATTACCTTATCATATCTGTGATCTCTTAACTGTTCTTTCTATTTTCTATTTTGTTCTTAGTTCAAATGTTGAGTCTGTCTAGAGAAGTACCTCTAACACTTAAAAGAGATCTTTTGATAAGGTTATTATCATATGCTTCTGCAGGAGGGACTAGCTGTTCTGGCAAAATATAGAAGACCTTTACTTGTTCATGCAGAGATTCAGCAAGATTCTGGAATCTACTCAGAAGATGGTGCAGATAACCCCCGATCTTACTCCACCTATCTTAAGACAAGGCCACCATCATGGTAAAATATTGTTATGGCCATGTGGGCTAGTGTCCGAGTAACTAGTTAAAACTCATTGATATATACATTTCCTGTTGATCTAAACAAACCTCAATTCTGTTGGGTATGTATCTGAAGATGGTGCAAAGTACTATTAAAGTGATTGATTACAACATGTGCTATTTCAATGACTTGAGCATGGTTTATATCTGATGGATCCTTTACCATTTAAGGAAATACAAAACATGTAGATTGTTTATGGCAGGAACATCTGACTAATTCTTAGATTAAATCAATCAATGGTAGTTAACTCATATACTTCCAGTTTCCTGATCCCTTTTCACATCTCACCAGAGGCAAATTTGCGGTGCCCTTCATCTATAAGCTTATTATAAATGCTTAATTAGCTTCATCTTTTTCTTTTAGTGCTAAAGAGAGGGTGATACTTGATTTCTTAACCAGGGAGGAGGCAGCTATTAGTGAGCTCTTAACTGTATCTAAAGACACAAGAACTGGTGCTTCAGCGGAAGGAGCTCATCTTCATATTGTTCATTTGTCTGATGCAGGTTCTTCCTTGCAGCTTTTGCGGGTAACTTCTTTCATCTGCTTACTTTTTATTCCATCAGTTTCCAGCTTGAGAAGGTTATTTTGAATATTACCATTTCATACTCTTTTTTCTCTGTCAGGTCTGTTATTTACTTTACATTCATATTTTCAAATAGATTGTTACTCTTCATAGCATTTATTGGATTAGTGCATACCATAGTATGTAAAACTGGAAATCAAGCAGTTGTATTTGCATAGGCTTAACCTTTATCTTTTAAATTTTCCTTGTGTTGTATGAAAGGACCTTCTTAGTCAAGGAAAATTGGTTTGAACTCTTTGCCATGTTATGCACAGAGTGCCAAAAATGATGGGGACAGTGTAACTGTTGAGACGTGTCCTCATTACCTGGCCTTTTCAGCAGAAGAGATTCAAGACGGGGATACTCGTTTTAAATGTGCTCCACCCATCCGTGATGCGGCCAATAAAGAAATGCTATGGAAGGCTCTTCTGGTAGCTAAAAATTCAAGGATCCACAAAAATTTCTGTTCAACTTTCATGATTCTTAGTCGCTTTACTTCAAAATTATATTTCAGGATGGAGACATTGACATGTTAAGTTCTGATCATTCACCAACTGTGCCTGAGCTCAAACTCCTTAGTGAGGGTGATTTCCTCAGGGCTTGGGGTGGTATATCATCTTTGCAGGTTACTGATTCGTCATTCATATCAACCTAGTAACTGTTTCAAATATGTGAAATTTTTTCGGGTATGATCCTCCATTCAGTATTTAATAGTGGCTTCGGACCTTTCATTGAACGTGGCCATTGATAATCTCATTAATTTGTCAAGTGCTAAAGAAAGCCTCATTATTTACCTAAAGGGTTGTGCTGTTGAATCAGTCATTGGTTGAAGATTTTCAGCCGCTCTGCATATGCATTTTGTTCACTAGGATGAGTGTATCATTAGTTAAGGATGAGTATATCATTAGTTACTAGGTAATTCTAGATTCACTGCCTATTTAGTAGTTTAGGCCTGAAATCCATTTCCATGCATTACTTGTGAACATATCCTACCATCTCTCAGCTGTTCTTTCATATCTCAGCTGTTCTTTGTGATTATTGACTTTATTGGAATTTTATGATAATAAAATTTGGGAGCATATATTCCCAAAGAATAAGAGATCAAAAGAATTAAGTGGTTTCTTTATTTGTATGGTGATAAAACAATGAAGAGTCAGTTCCATTTTGCTGCTTTTTCCTACTTTTTAGGACTATAAATCATAATATGTGCAGTTCATCCTTCCTGTGACTTGGTCGTATGGGAGGAACTATGGAGCAACTTTTGAACAGTTGGCAATGTGGTGGAGTGAGAGGCCAGCGAAGCTTGCTGGACAAGAGTTGAAGGTGATGCAGATTTACCACTTATCGTCATTCTCAAAAGACATGTCAACTGATTCTGTACTGCATTTTGTAGGGTGCTATTGCGGTTGGAAAACACGCAGATATCGCTGTATGGGAGCCAAGTGTAGAATTTGAGATCAATGATGATCTTCCTGTATACGTGAAACATCCTGTATACCAACTGACTTCTCCATCTCATGTTTCTAATACACCTAAAGAGCATTTCATTGAGAACATCACTGAAGTTATTTGATCATATATGCATGCCACCTAATTAGTTCTGAGCCATTTGAAACACCGACTTCTTAATTTCATTTACAGAGCATCTCAGCCTACTTCGGATCCAAGCTTTCTGGGAAGGTTTTGGCAACTTTTGTCAGAGGGAACCTCGTTTATAAAGAGGGAAAGCATGCTCCTGCTGCTTGTGGTGCCCCTATCCTAGCAAGATAATTGTAAGAATGGGGTCTTTTATATGTGTTTCATTGATCCTTCCAAAGCCCGCCCTTGAGGATTTCAGTCCATCTAGGAATCCTGGGTTGCAACTCAAATACTAACAATTTCTGTGCCTGAAGAGGATCCTGACTCATAAATTTGCTAAAAAACTAATGTATAAATTGTTGAAATTCCACTTGTTTGTTGGAATTTTTGTTGCAAAGATTTGTGCTTAAGCTGCATCACCATAAGGGAAAGCATGTCTCATTGATGAAAGTGATTACTGTAGCCATTCTGTTCAACTTTTCCTTTTAAAATGAATGTGAGGTTGATGATGCTGAGTTTTGTTTATTAGATGAAGAGTTACAAGTGATTGTTAGTAGAAACTAGAAAGCAAGCAAGCACGAAATCTAAATTGCTTTATATATAAACGTATGTAATATATCAAATGTAAATGATGACTATTAAATCTGGTAATCTTCATCAAAATTTAAAGGCATGAGGAGTTGAGCTGTTGACTAATCAGTAAAAACCTAAAGGGCCAATATGAAAAGGAGAAAACACAAGAAGTCCATGGTTGATTTTTGACTCCTTACTTACATTCACGGGCCCAGCAAGCAACCTATGTCAATGATAATATTATTCACAAAAAGCATGTCTATTTAACTATCTAGGTTTTCATTCCTAAAGCCTTTCATTTTATTACACACACGCACGCGCACAGAGATTGATTTGTGTGTTTCTCCGGTGGAAGCCAAAGCCGACATGGGTGGGTTCGTCAAGGACGTGAAGTCGAAGGCGGAGCTTGATAACCTGCTCTCTACCGCCGCACCTGTTTTCCTTCACTTCTGGGCGGCATGGTGTGAGGCCTCTAAGCACATGGACCAACTCTTTTCCCACCTCTCCACCGATTTCCCTCATGCTCACTTCCTTAGGGTCCTTTCTCTTTCTCCCTCTCTGTTTGCATCATTAAATTTTTCTTCTTTTTCTGTTCTTGTTGGTTTCATGGGTGATTTTGGTTTTGCAGGTTGAGGCTGAAGACCAACCGGAGATTTCCGAGGCTTTTTCTGTTTCTGCTGTGCCTTTTTTCCTTTTCTTCAAGGTTGTCCTATCTTAAATCTTTCCACCTTCTCCAATTTCACTTTTTCTCTCTATCTTTGAGTTTTGTGTTGTTGCCTAGTAGTTGAAATATATTTTTTTAAACTGCTGCGATTGTGTTACCAAGAATTCAATTTTGGTAAACGAAAAGATCCTAAAAAAATTTAAACTCCGACTGTGCGATGAGGAACAAAGAGACTAATCAACTAGAGACATTAATAACATTACAGAGGAATACTTGCGGGAATGAGTAGAATAATTGGTTGTAGACGTGTTAACTCTTATTATTATTATTATGTTTTAATCATGTTCAAACAGTTATGATCCTTATAAGGACGAATTTTGATTTAACCTTGGCGAGATTGCTTTTTACTCTTGATAATTTTTTTTTAAAAAATATAGATGAAACAGCTTGATGGTATTTCTTCATCAGGATGGCAAGGAAATTGATAAACTGGAAGGTGCGGATCCTTCGAGTTTGGCGAACAAAGTTGCTAAAGTTGCTGGGTCAGTTAACCCTGGAGAACCTGCGGTTCCAGCCAGCCTTGGTATGGCTGCTGGGCCCACTGTCCTTGAGACGGTCAAAGAGTTTGCTAAAGACAACGGTTCTTCCCAACTTGCAAACCAAGTGAAATCCGGTCCCAGTGATGCCTTAAGTAAACGATTGAGGCAGCTGATTGACTCTCATCCTCTCATGCTATTTATGAAGGGGAATCCTGAAGCACCTAGATGTGGTTTTAGCCGGAAAGTTGTTGATATTCTGAAGGGTGAAAATGTTAAATTTGAAACTTTTGATATATTATCAGACAATGAGGTTCGTGAAGGTTTGAAGGTGTTCTCCAACTGGCCAACATATCCGCAGCTTTATTGCAAAGGAGAGCTTATTGGTGGAACTGATATAGTAATTGCAATGCATGAGAGTGGTGAATTAAAAGAAATATTCAGGGATCATCATGGAATTGATTCTATTGTTTCTAATTTATCGAAAGAAAGTTTAGGGGGAAGTGCAAAGGGTGGCATCTCAGAATCCACTGGATTAAGTGTAAGCCTGACTTCTCGACTGGAAGGCCTGATCAATTCTAGCCCAGTTATGTTGTTTATGAAGGGAAAACCTGATGAACCAAAGTGTGGTTTCAGTGGGAAGGTTGTTGAAATCCTTCGAGAAGAAAAGGTCAACTTCCAGAGTTTTGACATTCTTTCTGATGATGAAGTCCGTCAAGGCCTTAAAGTTTATTCTAACTGGTCCAGCTATCCTCAATTATATATTAAGCGTGAGCTCATTGGCGGATCAGATATTGTGCTCGAGATGCAGAAAAGTGGAGAACTTAGAAGGGTTTTGGCTGAGAAAGGTGTTGTTCCTATCCTCAGCTTTACTACAAAGGGGAGCTGATAGGAGGTTCCGAGACTGTAAAGGATCTCCACGACAATGGAGACCTGAAATCTACCCTCTCTGGATAGGATCACATATTGTTTCAAGTAATTCCAGACAGACCTTAATTCTGTGTCATGCCTGTAGTGTCTGCTGATGCATAAACCCTTTAGTTTGCATAATGGGACACTTTCTACTCATCGGCCTCTGCATTTATATGGTTTGGGTTGTTTTTGGTTGGGTTACCACTTACGTGGTTATTAGAATCAACGCGCACTTTTGATTAGAATTTAGCGGTCAATTTTGGTTGTTGGTTGAGGGTTGCGGAATCCATGGATGGTTTAGTAGTGTTAATAATGAGGGAACACATCCCATGAGCCTTTCTGCCTGGTGGTCATGTGTCCTACACTTACATTGCACTAGGATGATGTAGTATTGATTGTAGCAGTCTTGTCGAGGGTGCTTAATGCAATATTCTTATGCATCCGTTATATGAGTGTCTTGGGCATATCTGACAAATGGAAACTCAATTACGATGCGAATCAAGTTGCAATTTATATAATATGGTTTTCGTTATGCTCTTAGAGTGGAATGTGAGTAGGAAGGAAGGTAGCAGTTTCCCGCAGCATCTTCAGAAACATGCATTGCCTTAAATTAAATGCTAGAAAAGGTTTTTTTCCATTCATTTTCAATTTTACAGTCCTTGCGTTCTTCACAACCTGTAAGACTTCATTAAGGCAAAATCTGCTTGGGATTACACTAAGCAAAACAAGTTTCTTCATGCATGGGGTTCCCGTGGGGTTAGGCGACCATCCTTTTTCAGAAACAAGACAATCTTTGAAAATACAAATTGTAAAAGCTTTACGAAGGAGGAATTCTTTTGATTTCGAATCCTTGGTTTTCCTATGCCTAAAGTCCCCTTCGCCATTCATTGAAATAAATTTGATATTGCAATGAATGGCTGAAGGGCTTTGGTATAGGAGGACCAGGAATTTGGGAACAAAATAGAATGGCCGAAGGGCTTTGGGTATAGGAGGACCAGGAAATTGGCAACAAAATATCTGATCCCAAAATTAGGAGGTGCTTCTGCCATAGGGGAGCAGATCTCCTGTGCCATTTGTTGTGTGCCTTCTGTATCACAAACCATTCTAACCATCCTGTGCTGCTTGCCACAGAAAGCACAGGGCAAATAGCACAGGACAGTTAGGATGGTTTGTGGTACAGAAGGCACAAAATGACACAAAAAACACAGGGCAAGTAGCACAGGACGGTTGGGATGGTTGGGATGGTTAGTGGCACATGGTTAGTGACACAGGAGATCTGAAGCCTTGCCAGTGTCCCATAAATCACAATATTAGTCATGATTCCAAGATGATTACCAAATCCCTGTTTCTTTATGCTCCTCTTGCGCTCAGATTAGTCTAGTGTGATTAGCCGGTTCTATCTTTCTTACTTAATGTCTCTTCACATTTTACATTTTCTCTCAGCATATCGGCAAGGTTTGCTTTACTCCATGATATATGTCTTATCAGTTTACAAATACATCAAATCTTGTCTTTAATAAATTTACGTAGGGTTCACATAAATATATGGATAAGATTTAATGAAACATGATAAGCATATCATAATCGGAACAGAAGATTTGATCTCATGCAAGAGGTCCATTCACATCAATGTATAGATAAAATTTAATAAAACATGACATAAATACTATAACCGGAACAGAAGATCTGATCTCATAGAAGTTCTGATCTCATGTAAGAGTTCCTTGTTACCCATGCAGCCCACACCCAAACGCAGTCAACATTTCACAGGTCATTAAATTTGAAAGAAAATACATCACCTCTTCAATTTCGTTTTCCATCTGCTCAATAAGCTTCTCAATTCCAAAACTCTCGAAGGTTATCCCTTGCAATTTCTCCTCTTTCATCAAGAATGTGCCATAACCTCACTTCTCTATCCCCTAACAAAAACCAAACATTTCCAAGTTTCTCAAAGCCCTAATTGATTGCTCGCCAACAATTCTAAAACCACCAAAGAACCACCAAAAAGCAGATAAAGACTTAAAACCGATGTATGGATTAACACAAGTTCACCACATGGTGAGGTTCTAGCAGAAACAGGCAATTGTTCAAGGCTATGGAAGTTGGAACTATTTGATAAAAAATCTCTCAGGTATGATGCCTGCAAAAATAGGTTAATTGCCAGTTCTAAAGACCTTTTGCAGAGGAAGCAACCCAAGCATTTGTGGAGAAGTTCCAATGCAGATCTCAAACTGCAAAAGGTTGTTATTTTGTTTTCAGGCACGGGATTACGATTTTGATTTTGGAATAGACTTTAGTTTTCAATTAAACTTAAGAATATTATGATTACGAAATATTATTTAGGTTAACTAACCCTTACTCTCCTTCTTCAAAATATTTCTTTTGATGCAAAACTGAAACTATCTCCTTTTCAGTGAAATTATATCTCAACTTAGATTATAGAGGAAAGTGTAGGGATTATTAACTTTCTTTTAATTTTGATTTAAATCATTTTGTAATGAAAACTAAATTGTTACAAACTTTTGCTCATTTAATAAGGGATTGTCATAACAAAAGTATACTGACAAAGATGGAAGACATTATTGAAGTTCTTTAATTTAGGAACAGTCGTATTTTTGACTTAAAATTTAATATTTAGTGACGTTAAAAACAACCATAATATTATAATTTTCCAAAAAAAAACTATAATAATAAAATTTAAATTAAAAAATCTAAATTTTATTAATTTTTTTTAAAATACATACTAACATATTTTAATATTATAAATGAATCTTATATTATTAATTAGACATAAGAATAACAACAAACTGGACCCAAAACTTGTACAATTTTCTCTACTCTTAGGCTATGTTTGGTTGAACGTAAAATTTTGAATGAAATGGAATATAAATAGATGTAATATTAGAAAATTGTTGTTTAGGAGGAATGAAATGGTTCATAATCTAATATAGTGAAATATTATTTGGATGAAGGGTTTACAATATAATATAGTACAAAGTTGTTTATCATTTTATATTCTATCATAAACCCTTCAAATCAGAAATTTTTTATTTTTTTACTATTTATGACGAAATGAAATTTAATATAAAATTCTCCTCTTTTATCACATTTCAGTATATTCCATTAAAAACCCTCGTTTCAGATGATGAAATAATATTACATTCTATTATATTCCATTAATAAACCTCCAACCAAACATAACCTCAAGTAACTTTACAATGGTTGAATGGAGTTAATGAATTCGTTCATGAAGAAGTTGTGTATACTTCTATCAATGATGAACAACAATCAATAGTTATTGCTAGTTTGGATTCTTTACTATCTTGACAGGGATTTAAGAAAACTTTGCAAAACAATTGCATCATCTCTGAACGAACAACTTTAGTTTGCCCGCAATAAAAGAAATCAAGGTTTTAAAAATCAGACTGGACCGTCCAGTCTGACCGAAAAGTTTGAACCGATCAGTGGTTCTGTTCGGTTTCATCTAATAATCTCTATATATAAAACTGGCCGGTTCAAACCTTTTCCAATTGAACTGGATAGTTCGGATCGGTTTTAAAATCCTTGATACTTGAAACTTGACCTGTTGAAAAATCAAAAACTAAAAAGAAGTTGTTTTGTCCACGATTTTATGTGTATAGCAGATAGATGGGCACAGATACCTAGCGCTTTACCCGATATTGAATTCATCTGTAGGTTGAAATATATATTATGTAAGGATCATCTCTGAGGCTCCTGTGTGGCTTGACTAGTTCTCATCGCCACATTGTTTTCTCTTGATTTGCTATTAATTGCTAGCATACTAAGGAGAAATTTAATGTCGAAGAATTCATGAATGGAAAATTAATGATCACAAAATAAAATATGGATTGAAGGAAAAAAATATCTAAACATTCTCAGCAAATCATTGACTACTCATGAACTTCATTATTTTATCCAACGTTAAAAGAACGGATAAAGCTGACTTACACGCAAAACTTCCCTAGTTATCTGTGGAAGAGATGACAGGAAACTTTGCTTGTCTTGAGTGATTTCTTCATCAACGACAAATTCCATTGAAACTGGAAGTAAATAATTTGTAACATCCCGTCATCGATGGGAACGATATTATAGTAAATTTGGATTGGGTTGTGATTTTGTACAAGAACTTCGGTATTCATGCACTCGTGAAAATTCCTGGCTTGGTGTTTTTATGAAAATGCGAATTTGTGTGTCGACTGAACTAGAGTGATTTATGCGTATTTAGCATTAAATTGCAAAGTGAGTACCGATGAGATTTTCGGTACAATGACTGTATCATTGACACTCCAATTAAAGATATGATTTAGTAATTTTTCGTTATTGAATTTCGGAAAGATTTATAAAAATCTAAATAAATGAAATGATTGAATTGAAAAATTGATAGGCATGAAATCGAGTAATTCAGAAAGAGTTGAATTTCAAATCAGTCCCTAAAGGTCGGAATTTCCGAATTGAAATAGTAAAGTTATAAGAATTTGGTATGAGGGCAATTTGGGCAAGATACTTAAGAGTATTAGGTTT
>JANJEY010000006.1:65406201-65419098 GCA_024703695.1 Erythroxylum cataractarum | reverse complement strand
ACCAACGAAAAATGTCCGTCGTTAAATTTAGTAACGGTAATATCTCCGACGTATTTTTCCGTGAATAAATTCCGTCGCTAAATAAGCTTACCGACGGAATATGTACAAATTCCGTCGATAAATTTTGTCGCTAAACTTTATTTTTCTTGTAGTTTCGAGTTATGAAGATACGGTATTGGCAGCAAAATTTATGAGTCGGTCCAATCCACTATTTAATTTGTCAAGAGTTTCACTTTAAATATACAATTTATAAAATATTACAAAAAGAAAAAACATATGGAGAGTCTTGGTATGGAATATGGTTTTCAAAGAACGAGCATTTTCTCAATGATACGCTTTCCCATAAAGAAAATGTAGAAATATGTAATATTCTAGTGGTAAGCATCACAGTGATAAAAAGGTAAATAAGTGGTGACAACGAGGGGTAGACCAATTGGTCCAGATTTCTCACTTAAGACTCTCTCCTTAAAGGAGATCTTGAGTTCGAGTCACGTCAAAAGAAGGGAAATATGCATGTTCCTATTGATAATCCTCTAGCTCCTGGATAAAGCTCCTTGATCGGATCAATTACGGACGTCTCGCTTTCAGCGATAGTGTAGGAGTTGGAGCTGTTAGGGAACCTAGGGGCTGATAGGAACCTGATGCTGAGCAGGGGGAGTCAGTGATCTATCATCAGCTGAACAATCTATAGTATGTGAAGACTTCTTGTACACAGAAGCGTACAGGCTACGTAATAACCTAAGGGATCTTGAGATTCCAGATTTACATCCTCTATGCTCTTGAGGTGAGATTGTACGAGCTTATGATTAGTATGAATAAGTCAAGATTCCTAATGTAATAAAAAAGAAAAAGAAAATAAAACAAGCGGTGATAAGAAGATTGTGTACGGATACGGGTTCCCCTGCGTTGGCAGAGTGAAGTCTGACAAAAACTGAATGGGCGGCAAAGTTGAGCTGGACTTTTATGCTTGTGTTTCCCTTCTCATACCCATTTGTATTAAAGTCAGTCTACCCCTGCCTAGTCCTTATCTTATCTTCACTTCAGTGTTATCTATTTTGGCCTTCAAGTTAAGAAAATGTTACATCTGACGTTTATCTTGGGAGAAAGATTGGATATCGCTAATAAACTCAACTTCCGATATCACATCAATGAAGAAACTTTCTTGAAGACTACGGAGGTGTCATCAATCTCATAAATTAGCGCAAGTATCTCAACTCAGATCTTAATATAATTTAAGTACAAAATCTGTCGTTAATTATTACACGCACATGTCCTCTAACGAAATCTTCAAATTTTGTACTACGAGGGAAATCGTTCGTTGCTGCAGTTGATTTTCTTTTGTCGGATCCGTACACTGAATGGAAGTCAACATCTACGACCAGAAATGATTTCACTCAATCAAACGGCTGAGGAGGACAGATTTGAGGATTAGAGGACGGAGAACCCATTCCGAACTCCCATCATGATTCATGACAGCAGGATGGATTAGGAAATATGAGGTGTCCGGCCTTGGTACGGGTTCGTACGACCCATAGTGGAGCGAAATGGGACAGACACAGACCTAAAGTGGAGTGAGTGAGTGATTGAAATGTTTTCAAATTTAATTACTTTTTTTGTTTTGTCCAGCCAATAGGACATGTCCCACATGCGATTGTGGGGGCACTCGCTGTTTTGACATGCTACTGCCCATTCACATGCACTTGTTAACCAAATCATCCCTAGCCTAAGTATTTTGTTAACTACTTCATGTGACGGGTTGAAAACAGTAGTCAAATGAAGTTGTCCGGCGGAAGTGGGTCTCTAGTTAGGATTTTTGCTGGGGGTGTGAGATGGAATATATAAAGTTGAGATCTAACTAACACAAATAATACGTCTTCCTCGTCACACCAGAAACAATCTCTCTTTTATATAGAGGTAAGATTTATGACTTTGTGATGTAACTCTGATGTGTGCGCATTGGTTACATCTAAGATCATAGAGCCAAAATATTGGCTTACCATCATTGACGTCTGATTTACAATACCAGCCAAGCCAAAGCCAAAATTACGATATATAATTTTGCCCCGTTTTAGGGTTGAAGTAACCGTTCAACAAACCATGAAGTGGTGTGTACGACACTCACCCAGTTAGGATTTTATTATGTCAAATCATTTGACATGAGTTTAGAGGATGTCATGTCGTTTTGGACATTGGATAAAATTGGAAAGTGGACAGAGTATCCCCACCGGACACGCACATGAAAATGGTAATCACTATGCATGTCCTTTGTTAAGTTGATATGCTGGTTACCTATACAGACTACCAAACAATACGCGTATGGCATACCAATTCAACACATATCATCTTGAGTTAATTAAAAAATAGCGTAATTGTTCAACGGAAGTAGTATTTAATAATACTAAAATAAAAATATTAGAAGCATACAGCTCATTGTGTACCCATTCATGAGTACCATGAACCAGAACAGAAACGTAATATCCAGGTGGATTGACGCTAGTCATGGTCAAGCCCAAGCAACACACAAGCTTATTGCCAATGTTTGATCTTCATTTAATATAATCGCCGTAATTGAGAAAAGAGAGTCTGAATTTTCTGTCCAATATTATAGCATTTTATTTTATCTTATAAATCTCAACCATTTATTCATACGAGTATGACGTTTTCTCACCACTTCACTTCTTTTAATTGGTGTCCCAAAGGTCTTTGAAGGTACATAGATTACCCGCTGCCTACAGAATTTAACAATTTCAAAAGGGACACTTGTCCGCCAGTCATGGGGAGTTACCTTCACCCCATACAAAACGTGGCCTTTCACTCCAAGTCGAAACGATTGGTAAAAAAATTGAAAACTACAGGATAGGGTCTCAGGCTCCGTGGGTGCATGTGCAGTTTATTCATGACTTTGGTTTTCTGTCCTTATTCATTAAATATATATTTTATAAAATAAAAAACAAAAATTATTGGTGGTGTAAATATTTGGTTTTCTGTCCTTATTCATTAAATATATATTTTATAAAATCAAAAACAAAAATTATGGAAGGTGTAAATATCGAAACAGTCCCTTCACAACATCAAATTCTCTATTTAACCCGCGGCCGCGGACCTAGTACGTGAGCCAGCGTCAGTGTCGTGGACCATTTTGGAAAAAAAAGGACTCCGATAAAAAAGAGGCTTTAGTTTTTGGATGCGTCCTTAAAAGCCGAAGGAAGTAGCTGAAAAGAATAACCATAGATTTATATGACTGTTACTTGCACTCTCTATGCCATTACGCTTACGGTTTGGTTTCTAATCATCTTTTCTTTGTAGATTTGGTGCTGGTGGGTTATCCTCATTTTGGTCCCAAACTGTGTGCTTGATTCCGTTGAAAATCTCTGCTCTCTGCTCTTTTGTGCTGTTTTTCATGGTGGTTCTGGAGTGAAGTTTAATCTTTTGATTGCTTCTTACCTGGGGAGATTTCAAGGAGAGGATGGGGGACAAGAATGAAGTTCTGGACGCTGTGTTGAAGGAAGTTGTGGATTTGGTAATAGATCTGAACCGACATTGAAACTTTTCTGGTTTTCTTTCTGTTTGAGCTGGTGTTTTGTTGTGTCTTAAAGATTTGAGTTTTATTGGAATGCAGGAAAAATTACCCATTGAGGAAGTGTTTGAGAATCTGAGATGTAGCAGACAAGGTCTCACCACTCAAGCTGCTGAAGAGAGGCTGGCCATTTTCGGTCACAACAAGCTTGAGGAGAAACAGGCTTGTGTCTTGTTATATATTTAAGCCATTTTCCTCCTCGTATGGTCTTGTGGATTTGCAATAACTTTAAATTCGCTCACCGGCTGTATTTCAGGAGAGCAAATTCTTGAAGTTTTTGGGTTTTATGTGGAATCCTCTTTCATGGGTTATGGAGGCTGCTGCTATCATGGCAATTGCTCTTGCAAATGGAGGAGTATGAACTTGCATTTAGGCGTACTTTTTTCTTATTGTGATTTTACCGTATGGAATCTGCTTTGAGA
Source organism: Erythroxylum cataractarum (assembly GCA_024703695.1). Taxonomy (NCBI): domain Eukaryota; kingdom Viridiplantae; phylum Streptophyta; class Magnoliopsida; order Malpighiales; family Erythroxylaceae; genus Erythroxylum; species Erythroxylum cataractarum. Next base: position 65,415,099 of record JANJEY010000006.1, on the reverse strand, counting down.
TTCTATTGAGTTGGTTCCTTTTGTAAACTTTAGGGAAAGCCCCCGGATTGGCAAGACTTTGTTGGTATTATCACTCTGCTTTTGATCAACTCAACCATAAGCTTTATCGAGGAAAATAACGCTGGTAATGCTGCTGCTGCTCTCATGGCTCGTCTTGCTCCAAAAGCTAAGGTATTAACTAATAGTATATCCTTGTCGTGGTTTACCTAAATTGGGGTAGTTATCATTTAATATATTTGGAACCTTGTCATAAACACGAATGAACTTTGATTAAGAACCCAAAAACACAATAAGTACAACCATGATTGAATGCTTGTGTGAATTCAAAGTGCATGTATTGTGGTAATGAGCCCTTCAACTCATCTCTGGATTTGATAAAGGTCCTTCGAGATGGAAGCTGGAATGAGCAGGATGCTGCTATTTTGGTTCCTGGTGACATCATCAGTATAAAACTGGGAGATATTATTCCAGCTGATGCTCGTTTGCTTGAAGGCGATCCACTTAAGATTGATCAGGTGGGTCTTTCATTCTAATTGCTTTTAATGCGAAAGTCTGGTTGACTTGGTCTAGTACTCTAGTTGTTGCTGTCTTCCTGATGTCTTAAATCTTTGCTCTTACAGTCTGCACTTACTGGTGAGTCCCTTCCGGTTACAAAAGGTCCTGGAGATGGCATTTACTCTGGTTCTACTTGCAAACAAGGAGAGATTGAAGCAGTGGTCATTGCTACTGGTGTCCATACCTTCTTTGGAAAGGCTGCTCACCTTGTGGATACCACTAACCAAGTTGGCCACTTCCAAAAGGCAAGGAGGGATAAACGACAGGACCTTTGTTATCCGAGTTACGATGTATGACTGATTTTGATTAATATTCTGTGTAACACGATATGTAGGTCTTGACTGCAATTGGGAATTTCTGCATCTGTTCGATTGCTGTTGGCATGATCATAGAGATCATTGTTATGTACCCAATACAAGATCGGAAATATCGTCCTGGAATTGACAATCTTCTTGTGCTTCTCATTGGAGGAATTCCAATTGCCATGCCTACAGTTTTGTCAGTGACCATGGCAATTGGCTCTCATAGGCTTTCTCAGCAGGTTCGCTATGATCTTGCAATGGTTTTGTTTACTATATATTGATGAGTTTTCAGCAGAAGATGATGGGAATAGATTGATTAACAGGGAGCTATCACGAAGAGAATGACTGCCATAGAAGAGATGGCAGGCATGGATGTTCTTTGCAGCGATAAAACAGGGACACTGACATTAAATAAACTCACAGTAGACAAAAATATCATCGAGGTTGGTTAGAGAAGCCATTGTTTAAAGTTCAGTGAATCAGTGTTATTATTCTAAAATTTTCACTGTACGTCAGGTTTTTGCCAAAGGAATAGATGCAGATACAGTAGTTCTGATGGCCTCTCGTGCTTCTAGAACTGAGAATCAAGATGCAATAGATTCTGCTATCGTTGGCACGTTGGCTGATCCTAAAGAAGTAATTCACTGCCATGATTTTCTCTTTACTTTTGGTTAAATCTTTTTATTACTTTCAGCTTGTTTTCTACCTATTTGTTTTTTATTCATTTTTCCATCTTTTGTTGGCCATATGTTCTAATATTTTTGTGTTAAAAAAAGGCACGTGCTGGGATTCAAGAAGTTCACTTCCTCCCTTTTAATCCTACTGATAAGCGTACCGCCTTGACTTATATTGACGGTGAAGGGAAAATGCATAGAGTCAGCAAAGGTGCACCAGAGCAGGTATATTGCATGGATTTTACACCTTGGCCTCTGGCTCTTGTGAGTTCTTGCACTAATTCTTATCTTTCAATGTGGTCCTTTTAGATTCTAAACCTTGCGCACAACAAGTCAGACATTGAGCGAAGAGTTCATGCTGTGATTGATAAGTTCGCAGAAAGGGGTTTACGCTCCCTTGCTGTTGCATACCAGGTAATAGGAAGCCTTTTGAATCCCTTATGGTTTTGTGTTTACTGTGTTATATTCTTACTATACCTTGTTATTGTTTAAGGTTTCTTATATTATTGTCTTTCATTGGTTACTTGCTTCTATGATACAGGAAGTTCCAGACGGAAGGAAAGAGAGTTCTGGAGGCCCCTGGCAGTTCATTGGCCTCATGCCTCTTTTTGATCCACCCAGACATGACAGTGCAGAGACAATAAGGAGGGCTTTAAATCTTGGTGTAAATGTGAAAATGATTACAGGTCTGTTCTTTTCTAAGTGGACCCCTTCAAAGTGTGCAGTTCTGTAAATATTCTGAAGGAAAATTTGTATATGGGTTTCCCATCTTCCATTAAGCTGAGTGTGCAACGTTGGTTGTCAAAAAATTCACCATAAATTCCTGAGTTGTTTTTCTGATTTTAACAGCATCCATGTTCTAAAAATGGTTAATTTATATCACCTTTCATGTTTCAAGTTGCTGAAACTTGTGGCTTTTACCAGGGGATCAGCTTGCCATAGGAAAGGAAACGGGACGACGATTGGGAATGGGGACCAATATGTACCCTTCATCAGCATTGTTAGGACAGGACAAGGATGAGTCTATTGGTGCTTTACCAATTGATGAACTGATAGAGAAAGCTGATGGATTTGCTGGTGTTTTCCCTGGTAATTTCTTTTACCTTTTCCCCTTAGTAGTTGAGTTTACTTCACTTTGGATATCCAGCTGGTTAATGGAATTCAATAAATTGGTCCATTGGATTCAAATCTTGGATTTAGTGTTCCTTGCTAATAACTAGTTGTAGCCAAAATTCCAATAAAGGTATGCAGAATTAACTAGTTTGATATATGGTGTTATTTCAGAACACAAATATGAGATTGTGAAACGCTTGCAAGCTAGAAAACATATCTGTGGGATGACTGGGGATGGAGTTAATGATGCACCTGCTCTTAAGAAGGCTGATATAGGGATTGCTGTTGCTGATGCAACTGATGCAGCTCGTGGTGCTTCTGATATTGTCCTCACTGAGCCTGGCCTTAGTGTTATCATAAGTGCTGTGTTGACAAGTCGGGCAATATTCCAGAGGATGAAAAATTACACAGTAAGTGTTGACTCTCGTGATTTTCTCATGGACAAACTTACTTAGAAATGTTGACACTATTATTCTGGATGGTTTTTTTGCATTATGTTGTTTTATCCGTCCCCTTTTTAGCATTACAGTTTTTTATTACCTATTAATTTTTTGTTTTTTCATTTTCTGTTTTTTTGCAGATCTATGCGGTTTCTATTACTATTCGTATTGTGGTAAGTTAGGCTGCCTCAACTTTTTTCTTTTTTTTGAAAAATGCCTCAGCTAGTTTTGCTAGTAATATAGATGAACCTTTTCTATCATGTTATCTTATTTGCATTTGAATTATGAGAAAGCTTTCTCATTGAAAATTTTCATCTTTCTGTTACTGATTTTCTTTTATTGTACTTGTGGCAGCTTGGTTTCATGCTATTGGCCCTAATATGGAAGTTTGATTTTCCACCATTTATGGTGCTTATCATTGCTATTCTCAATGATGGTTAGTTGTTTTCTTTCTCCACTTTTGCAATCTTTGTACCTGTGAGATGTACACCCACACACACACATATACGAGGACCAACTATTGTATTGAGAAATAGTCCTGAAATGAACTTGAAAATATGCTGTTGGTGGTATTGGTTTGGTTGAAATGTATAACTAGGAATTCAGTTTGATATTTGTCACAGCTTGTTGCTAAACATGTAGCATTTCAGCTACTATAACTGAAACTTTTCTCTTGTGCTAATTGTTAGGAATCGGAAAGTTCATTATCTATGGTTGATAGATTGGTGTTTTGATCATAGCATGTCTTCATTCGTTAACTATTAGACCTATGTAATTTCAGGAACCATTATGACAATTTCAAAGGATAGAGTGAAACCATCTCCCATGCCAGACAGCTGGAAGTTAGCAGAGATTTTTACCACTGGAATTGTTCTTGGTAGTTACCTTGCAATGATGACAGTCATATTCTTTTGGGCGGCATATAAAACAGACTTCTTCCCAGTAAGATGACATGACATTTATTAAGCCATGAATTTTTATGTATAAATATACAATGCAAATATATCAGATCAAAATCTGTCTTAATGCTTAAGTTTCATTGTGTTCTTTGCTTTTTTGTTTTTGGACATAATATTTCACAAGAATACTCTTTAAGACTAGAGTAACTGGAACAAATGAGGGATATATCACCTGCAGTTGAAAACAAGTTAGTTAAGATGGGGATGTCTGATGTCTTGTACATACTGTTCTAAGCTTTACCAATTTGCAAGTTTCTTAACTAAAGTATCAGCATGTATCTGTTCATGATTTATGTTTTGACTCATACAGCTGTGAATTTTATTTCCCTTTACTTAACAGTTAATATGTGCTCCTGTTAATTGTCCAGAGGGTTTTTGGTGTGTCAACTTTGGAGAAAACTGCCCATGATGACTTCCGCAAGCTTGCATCAGCTATTTATTTGCAAGTGAGCATTATCAGTCAGGCACTTATATTCGTGACGCGGTCTAGAAGTTGGTCTTTTGTTGAACGTCCTGGGCTACTGCTTGTAGTAGCTTTTGTGATTGCTCAGTTGGTGAGGCTATTTCCTGTTCATTTGTATATAGATGCTCAAGCAACTCTAGTGAAACGGAAATGCTAAACCTTCAATTTTCTGCAGATTGCCACTCTAATTGCAGTCTATGCAAATTGGAGCTTTGCTGCTATTGAAGGGATTGGTTGGGGTTGGGCAGGTGTCATTTGGCTTTATAACATCATCTTCTACATACCACTGGACTTCATTAAGTTTTTTATAAGATATGCTTTGAGTGGAAGAGCCTGGGACCTTGTCATTGAGCAAAGGGTACTAGTTGCATTGAATTTCGTTGCGGTTCCTTAGAGCAGACTGACGTTTTAAGTCTGCATGTTTATTGTATGTGTCTAATCTTTTTTCCTGTGATTAATTTTCTCGATTTGTAGATTGCTTTCACAAGGCAAAAGGACTTCGGCAAGGAACAACGTGAGCTTCAGTGGGCACACGCACAAAGAACATTGCATGGGTTGCAGCCACCAGATACAAAGATGTTCACTGACCGGACTCATTTCACAGAGCTCAGCCAGATGGCTGAAGAAGCGAAAAGGAGAGCTGAAATAGCAAGGTATGCTGGAATTTTAGCAGTCCCTCTTTTCAGCTTCATACATGGTTATGTACCTGAATGCCGTTTTGTCTTGCATTGACTTATGGGGCATTTGAAGAATCGTGAGCAGCACATCTGGCAGAATCTTACCTTTTTTAAATATTATCTTTTTGATGAACTCATATGTTCTATTTGAGGAATAGTCCTTGCTGCCGGAAAAAGGAGTTATCACATCGTAAATTAAGCCTGCCAGATGGTGTGAAATGTTGTCAGCTTCCTCAGAAGTTATTTTGAACCTTTGTTACATATGTTGGCTTTTGGTTCATTGGAAACTTCTCTGATTGTATTATGTGTACTTGGTTGTAGGTTGAGGGAGCTTCACACACTCAAGGGTCATGTAGAATCAGTGGTGAGATTGAAAGGCCTCGACATAGATACAATTCAACAAGCCTACACGGTCTGAAGATCAGGTGTGGGGATATACAAAATAATTGTGCCTTTTGCCAGTAATGAGAGTAAAGACATGTAATTGGGATATCGTAGTGAGTTTAACTTGAGCAACATTACCTAATTACTGCTGCTGCTTTACGAGTCCTCTAGCTCTTTGTGCTTTTGAGACCTTCATTTCTTGTCTCATTTACCTTTTGCAATGTATGGAAGAAGGAAAAGCTCGTCTTTCTGGCCATTTATGTCTATATCAGTAAGGTTATGGCCTGTTGGTCGTTTTCTTTACCGCATTATGTACAAACCCATATAGTTGGGTAATTACCATGGACTTAATATAGTTGGAACATGACAAACTTTCAAATTTATTGTGGTACGCTTTATGCATTTGTTGCTATTTTGCTGTCTCAAAGGCCTATGAATTGAGAAACGAGTCAACTATTTACATCAGACATGGTTTGGCTTAAGTAAAGAAAACAGATTTAAGAACTTGCTCCCTCCGTTGGTGAACTTTCGTGGTTTTCATTATATCTAGAACATAATAAAAATAATTTCTGTAATTTTTTTAATTTTTTAAAATAATTCCTGCTAGTACAGGTATGTTGTTAAATATATATTATATTTGTAGTTATTAGTTTTTAATAGATTATTGTACAATTTGATACTTTTTTCTGAAGCACAATGTACATTATTTTTATCTTCTTTCTATCTTTTTTTCCCCTGAATTCCAAACAAATTTGATATATGTTATGTGATAGTTTATGTACTGTTTATTTAATGTCAAGTGTAGTCGGTTTTGCAAATAGGTTGTAGTTTTGTAAGTGGAAGATAACTTGAGTTTATGTGTTTTGTATATAAGAAAATTTGACTTTATGTAAACAGTAACATACATAAATAAAGTTAGTTCTTATTTACTCTTCTTCCGGAGATTTGGTACAAAACACAATTGATAGACATGGAATTCAAGGCTTACGTTTGTTTATTTTTGAAGTTGAATCCAAAGTTGTGAATACCATACAATTCAGGGCTTACCATGGATAACGATGAGAAGATTAAACTTAGTAGTTATATTCATCCCTCATAAGATCGACCCTTACTACTACTTTACTATTATAGAATGATATGTCTACTTGCATTAGAATAGTAAGGGTATGTATAAAACACGTATCAAGTTTTTAGTGATGTTACTAGATAATATGTGTAATATTAAAGAGATTTGGTAAACATTAATCTAGTTATTTTGTACATTTTTAATTGTTTTTATTTAATTGTTGGCTGTTTTATTTTCCGTGCTTATATAAATTTAAATGTAAATGTGTGACTCTCAGTGAATAAACTTCTCGAAGCTTATGAAAAAAAATCAAAGATTAAGATGCTTTTATGAGCATCTTGAGAAAGGAAGAAGTTTGCTAGGGAACTTTCTAACATTTTAGGTATAGTTTTTTAGGATAACACTTAAGACATATAGAGATAAGCTTACTTTCTTCATCTCTATAGATTTATTATAACATGTAACAAGGATATGGTTCACCTTTTAGTTCATTTTTTATTGATATTCAATTTTGTGCTTTAAATCCTATAATGTGTAAAATGAATGATTTACGCAAGTTTATTAGTGGACAATCCACTGCCCCAGTTTCATTTAGGTTTCTAATGACATTGCCCCTTCTTCACTTATAATAAACTTCTTAAGAGATATAAAACTTAAGAATTCGAATTCTTCGTTTGATTTCCCAAATAAGGAATTTAATGATGAATTCTATAATTCTTTATATCTAAACAAGCTAAGAAAGAGTGGATTCTATGAGATAAAATTTTCATTCAAATTATCTTGATTTAATTGATTTTATGTCTTATTTTAGGTAATTGTGAAAGAGTTGGTTGAGGAATGGTGTAGCCAATTATAGGAGGAGTATACAAATAAAAATAGGAAGAGAACATCATTTTTGGATGAATATGGCTTGACACTCGACCTTGTGCCATTCTATATTTCTTTCAAAATTGTCAATTTAAATAACACATATATTACAGTTTTGGTAGCTTTTGTTTATTTCAAAAGTTCTCATCCTAGGTTTAGGCTGGGGATATAGAGACACCATAGAGGGCACTCTAACATATATTTTCAACAAAGAGAGAGATCCATGATAATTCAAAGGAAGAGAACTACATAAAAAGGTCAAGATCTTTAATAGTGGCCTCTTTCATTTTTTTTAAGAAAAATTATTTCAAAGTTACTTTATAATTAGTTATTCATGTCTATAGTAGATGAAACCCTAATGGATTCTTGTATGTTTTGATTTCAATTTTCATAAAGAGATATATGTTTGAGATTTATGTGTGTTAATCTTAATATTAATCATATACAAGCGATAACTTAGATTTAAAATATAGTCGAAATGACTTTCAAACTAGGAACATATATTAAGGATTCAATGAGGATCTAGATATAGACCTACGTGACTCTTCTAAGATTAGGATAACTTGTTTCAAAGAACGTAATACATTTTGAGGGTAGCTAATTAGATATATATGTTGGTCGATTAATATGGAGATAGGTGGTTATACCTTGATGGATGATAGATCATTGTTTTAGGAAAGTTCAATGGTCTAAATAGTAGAATCCTTACAATTGAATCGAGGATGCAAGATGAAGTTAGAAGGGAACTCTTTTTTATTCATATTGATTCTCTTTATTGATTATTATTTCAGTTTTCTAGTGGTGATCCAAATTAGTTTACATTTTTATTCATTTTAAATTCATTTAGTAAAAAACTCAATTGATTATTAATTACGTAATATTAAGAATATTAAACTTAGTAGTTATATTCATTTCTTGTGAGATCGACTTTTACTACCTCTTTACTATTACAAAATGATAGGTCTACTTGCCTCACTCTTGTATCAAAATAGAAACGGTAAATATAAAAAATATACATGAAGTTATTAGGGAATATGTGCAATATTGAAGAGATTTGAGAACTATTAATCTAGTTATTTTGTTTATATTTATTTCAATCATTTTATTTAACTATTGATATTTTTTGTGTTTATACAAATTTAACTATAGGTGTATGACATGAATACTTTTTTTTGGAGCTTTTGGAAAAGATTCAAAGATTGAGAATATGCTTTTACGAACAATTTGAGGGAGAAGATTTCTACACAAGTAGTTCAATGTAACATCCCACCCCCTCCTGGAAGGGTAAAATAGGAAATTTGTTGTAAGATGGGATTGATAAGGAATAATTAGTACTGTTCATGCATAATAGGATTGATACACAGTATCAATTGTGTACATGGAATTTCGGTATATGCA
>JANJEY010000006.1:65390244-65406101 GCA_024703695.1 Erythroxylum cataractarum | reverse complement strand
CATCAAATTAATGAAATATGCCTTTCTTTATTTATTCATAAAGTATGTACACAACTTTGTACAAAATGCGCTAAAGGAGATTGCCTTCGGGGCACTACTCTAACACTCCTGGTAGACAGTAAATTGGAATTGTATAAACTTCACCCCCTGAATTATTTCTACTAAGTTCTCTACCCTATCCCACAGTTCAAGTCTATCAAGTGTATTGAAATCAAAATATTTTAGTCCTACAATTTGTTTAGAATTGAGGGATTGAAAATGAATACCTTCCTCCTCTGTGTAAATCAGGAAGCATGCTTTGAAGTCCACCGCCTTGTTCCTTCACCTTTGTCCTATGACTTGGGTTCTTCCTGACGATTGATCCCTCTTTACTGACTGCTTAATACGCGACATACTGGCTTGCGAGTAGGTAGAAGTTGAAAGAGATTGGAAATTAATAATTTAGGTAGAGAAAAGTGAGATTGTTTGGAGGTTGAGAACCTTAGAGAGATAAAGTTGAAATGAAAGTGAGTAAAAAAGTGAAGTAAGAAATGAATATGTAGGTGAATGAAGGGTAAAATGGTAAAAAATTAAACTGAAATTCGTGTGTTTCAATTTTAACCTACCGTAGGCCACGAAATTTTAATTTTTCTCTTCTTTTGTCGTTCTCCACTTTTCTAAAATAACTTCTTAACTCTTTATGACCCTTTTACCTCTTTTTTGCTTACTTCCTTGATCATCAAATTCATGTCGAAGTCTTATGCCTTCTCATATTTATTGGAACAAAACAAACTAACTACAAAATTCAATCTATCTAAAAAATCAAAGAAAATAACATCAAATTAACAATCCATGGGTTGCCTCCCATGCAACACTTCCTTTAACATTAGTAGCTCGACGGTTTACTTGTGCTAAAGGTGGGTTGAATGAATTGTGCAATGGTAGTGCAATCATCTATATTATAATTTGTATATGAGCTACCACGCCCTAATTTCCACTCTCCCTCTGATTCTCCTTCCTTCGCCTTCTTCTCGTGATCGTTTCTTTCTAAATGCATTACCAAGATCCTCAATATCTTCCTATTTTCTTCTAGGTTCGGTTTCCTTGATAGTAGTTGGAGGTAAAGGAGAACTGTTGTCTTTCTTCAACACTTTGAAGGTAATTTGATGCTTACCAACCCTCATAATTAGTTCACACCATCAACGTCAGAATTAGTTCGATGAACTACTTTGTCTTCCTTCTTCACTAGCATCTTTATGGATTCTAACTCTTTTAACCTTAATTTTTGACTGAAGGTATAGGGAATCACATTAATACTCGCTCCCAAATCTATAAATGCCCTATCCATTTTGACTCCATTGATACTGAAAGGAATGTCAAAAATCCCCTTGGTCTTATTTCTTCTATGCTATGTTAGCGTTTTCTTCTACTATATGCTCCTTAACCTTCTTCTCATTTGATTCCTTTAGTGTGTGTTGGGCAACGTCTCCAGAACCCAACTCTGTTGCGAATATCATATTACTTGAGCGTATGATCCTGTAAGGTTATTTCCAAAAACCCTTATTAAGTATCATCCCGCAATGGTGGTATGCCCAAGGCAAACAAAATTCAAAACAAACTTATTATCTTAATTTTGGATCCTATCTCTGGTACTGTGTTTGCCGCGCTAACGTTGAATTAATGGCTCCAAAAAGAAGGAAAAAATGTATACTGAGTTTTAAATCGACTGATGTAGTACGCCACTCTCGCGGGGCACGGACTCGGATATCACCAACGATATCAGGTTCGGGTCTTACGGGAGTGGGGTGTTACATTCAACATCACAGTAATATGGAAGGCAAACATATGACTTATGCTATACTATAAAAAGCCATTATTTATGAGGATATAGTGAAGCATACAATGATTGATAATCATACTAAATAATTATGAGATTAAACAGAACATCATGAAAATGTTACAAAAGTTTATACAATTTAACAAATTACCTAATGAATATACAAATGCATATATTGCCAATTTCATGGAGATATGCTACATGTTCAAAGTTAATGTAATATCTAACAACACTATCATATTGAGGTTATTTCTATTCTCATTGTGATGTCTAGGCTAAAGGGGTTGAAGTCACATTTTGTAGCTTCAATAACTATGTGGGATAACTTAACGGATAAATTTTTGGTCCAAGTATTTCTCACTAGTAAATATTGCTAAACTAATGAATGATATCTCTACCTATTGACAGTTAGATAATAAAATCCAATACGAGTCATAAAGAGGTATAAAGACCAGATTAAGATGTATTCATGTTATGAACTACCAGTATGGTTTCAATTTCATATTTTATATAATGGTCTAGATTATTCTATAAAACAAATGGTTGATGCATCAGTTGGAGGAACCTTAAACAATCAGACTTTTAAAGTTGCCTTAAGCTTGATTAAGGAGATGGCTATGATAACTCCTAATAAGCTATCAAGCAAGACTAGTTTCATAATATGGATGTGGTCAGAATATTGGTAACTCAAGTAGAGACACTAAAAAAAAAAAATTGACAGCTTGAATTGATCTATAAGTCCAACTCAAGCACTAGGATATGAGTTAGGAGGTCGTATTAGCAATGAATGTCAAGTGGGCAACCCTTTTGCTAAGCCAATAGAGCACATGAACTACTTGTAGAATTATCAGTGACAATAAAATTACTTATAAAACAATATAAATATTCTAGGATGGCGAAATTATCCACACTTTGGTTGGAGCAACTAAATAAGAGGAGAAGGACAAAGACAAAGTAATATTTTAAGATTTCAACAAGAACCTAATAGTAATAATAAAGTAAGCCATATTGGGAGTTTGTTATTAAGATATTAGTAAAAAAGACTATAGAGATATTTGAAACTTTTAAAGCAAAATTTGCTTTAATAGCTACTTGAAATAAAAATATAAAACTTCAAATTAGGTAGCTGATCAATTATGTCAATGCTATGAGGAAATAATCCTTATCAAGCAATATAAAGGAGCAATGTAAGTTGGTGAAATTGAGAAATGGTAAGGAGATTAGGTAATCAAATGATAACCATAAGGAAGTAGAGGTTTAATAGGCATATGATAAAGGCAATGAGAAGGTTATCCAAGAAGAGGTCTAATAGTATGTAATAAAATAAATACATAATTTAAAAAGTACTTGGAGATCTTTAGGTAGCTACACATAAACATCTCATTTATAGATGCCTTTATACAAATACCTGCCTATATTAAGTTTCTCAAAGAGATCATAGTTAAAAAGATAATATTGGAGGAGTTTATGAACATTTCCTTGAATGCCGAACTGAATGCCATAATCTATAGTAAACTACCACCAAAACTTAAGGATCTACGAAGTTCTTTTATGTTTTGCACTATCGATAATGTTAATCTGTCTAAAGATTTATGTAATATGGGTTCCACATGTCTTTGACGCCTTAATCAATTGTTAAAAAGTTAACACCTTAAAAATTAACATTGATAAATTTTAACCTTGTAATTAGTTTATCATTATATTAAACGCCTTTTAGTTTTATTAGAAAATGTGTTAGTTAAGGTCAAAAAGTTCTTTATTCATGCTCACTTCATTATTCTAGATATGGAAAAGAATGCTAAAGTTTACATTATCTTGGGAAGACCTTTCTTGGCTACCATAAGACTAATAAATGTGAAAATGGCAAGCTATTATTAAACATGACAAATGAAGAATTAAGTTTAATTCAACAAACATAACTAGATATTTGCTTTATTTGATCATATTTATAACATTGATTGTCATGATTTACTAATTAGAGAAATATTCAACTATGAACTTGAAAAAGGCCATATAAAATAACTCTTACTGGACAGAGATACAACAAATAAGTATGATGAAAAAATAGTAACCATAGTAGCTAAAGTAGGGGAGCAAACTTCAACATTCAAGGTAAAAGCTTTGAGGATTTAGGTAAAGGTAAAACACTTCCTCCTTCTTCCAATGTGTAGCCCCCTATATTGAAATTGAAACCATTGTCCCTATGTCTAGAATATGTTTTTTTAAAGCATAATGAAATATTGCCTATTATCATGTATGCTTACTTATCTAATGATAAACTTGTTAAATTGTTGTATATATTCTTAATAAAAGATAATTAGGTGGACTATATCTAAAATTTGAAGGATTAACTCTTCATTTGCATGCACAAGATTTGAAAGATAAGATTTTAAATAAAGAAATCTATAATCCGATTATTGAAAATCAAAGAAGGCCAAACCTTAATATAAAAAAGGTCACTAGGACTGAGTTCTAAAGTGGTTAGATATTGGGATAATCTATATTATTTTGGATGGTTCACGGGTGAGTTTAGTGTAATAATGTCCATATTTTCTGCTTTTATTAAAAAGGATGAAAGTGTTTAAAGTTATATATTTTTTAATTTTGAGAACTCTTTTGATGGTTGCTTGACAAATTTGAATAACGTTTTATAGTGCATTAAGGAAACTAATTTGCTATTAAATTGGGAGAAGTGTCACTTTGTAATATAGGGAAAAATATTAATTTAGGTAATAAGATCTTAACACATAAGATTAAGGTAGATGAAGAGAATATAGAAGTAATGGATAAGATGCCATCTTCTCTTAATAAAAAGAGGAATATAAGTGCCTTGGGAGATCTAATAAAGATTTATTGGAGATATCTCAACTCTTATGCAACTTATTGAATAAGGATGTAACATTCAATTTTGGTAGATATTATACAGACATTCAACAATTTGCAAAAGAAATTAGTATCAACACCAATTATTTAGGCAACCAATTATAGTTTTTCGTTTAAATTAAATTTTGTGTGATCTTAGCCACTTTACAGGAGGAATAGTCTTAGATATTACAATTTTTATTAACATGATAAAATTGAAATCAAGTATAAAAGATTAATATTGCCCTTAACATTTATTATTAAAATTAATTCATAGCTAATTTTATTTAATAAACACTTTTAAGGTTTGAATCCAACTCCATTTTCTTTTAGTGTTATAAATAATGTCAAAATATTAAATTAATAGTAAATTGTTAGTGAAACAATTTTAGAGTGTGAATCAATTACTTATCAATTTTAAAATTTAATCAAGATATTAAGAATTTGAGTAAAGAAAAGATTTTTATATCTTGTAAATAAAAATTTAGGGTTAATTCCTTAGAACCTCTTTAGGGTTTGACAAACTATCATATTAATCTCTCATTTTTAAAAACTATCAAATACCACTCCTGTGTTTTAGTTAATTTATATTCCATTTCCCTTACCATCAAATTTTGGACATATTATTAATTAACTAAAATAAAATTTTAATTAGAATTATAATTAATTCTAATTAAACACTAGTTGTGCCTAAATAAGATTCAATATATTATATTAGTCTTTATTTATTAAATATCTCATATTTAATCATAACATTTCTCAAATTTCATAATCAAATCCAACTTGATTAAAAAATATTTCTTTTTTTCAACTCATTCTTTTTGTGTGACCTATTAAGTTTTTAAATATGTTGATAATATTTATGAATTATAACCTAAATTATATTTAGGATTAGATAAATTAAACTTCTTTACTTTATCTTTAACTCTCTAATTATATAATTTATGTCTATAGATCAAGATTTAGATCTAGCAATGCATCATAATCTCCTAAATATTTCGAAATATTAAAGTGGTTTTGACTAACCTTTTTATGCATGATTTTTTGTATAATTCAATTATTTTATCAAATAATATTTTGATTAAACACAGAGCATATAAGTAATGCTACTTTATTTGAGTCCAATTATGTTGATTCTCCACTATTAGTAATTTATTCAATTAATGACATTTAGTTCTCTACTATTATAATTCATTCAATTAATAATATTTTAAAACTTATTTTCAAAGTATTATTCCACTTTGATCAAGGATTTCTCGAATCAATAGAGAACAATGACACATTTTTTCTAATCACTTTAGGGTGATGAATCTTATATTTATCACTCAACTATCTCCATATAGTTCATGTTATATTCAATGACTAGCTGACTAAGCTACTTTTGACTAGAATAGGTCATAAGTAGTATCAAAATATAACAATCCTTATATGAGATACTTTATAAATCTTAAATCAAATGATCACTTATACTATCATCTCGATAACAATTTCCATAGACATACAAGTAATGTTCCAAATTAAATTCTCATATGGGGTCAATTCATTGAACTTGTTCTCTAACAAATATCACATGTTTGTTTAAGTATCTTCGTACTTCAGTTTACGAGATTAAAAACTTCCTTTATAAGGAAAAACATATTAGTGCTAGTCCTTGTACATCTTATTAATGTTTAATCTTAATAGAACAATGACTAGGAATAATTTAAAAATAACACATAAATGTAATATGAATCTTATAATGATAATCTTATCCTAATTATATTTGCAATGTACATTTATCCCGTGGACTTTATTAGATACATCTACTTTGTATAAAATAAAGAACACCTTTAAATAATTATGTTACTAAACTATAATTAACTAGTTAAATGTATGACATATACTAACAGTTGATTGGTTATCATATATTCCTTGGTAACATGAAAGATGAAGAAGCAATATATTGTTCCCGTTCCAATGCTAAGGTTGAATATGACCAAGGATTGTGATAAATATGTAAATCACACTATAGTACAGGTAGTTTGTTCAATGTATAAAAGACTTATAGCTACTAATTTTGAGTATAATACTTACGAATATTTGACAGTTTTCTTTTAAGCATAATGTACATCCATTTTCATCTTCTCTATCTATTCTTGAATTCCGAATGATTTGATATCTACACGAACAATTAGAAATGCTCTAAGTCCTAACTTACTCTCATAACCTAATTTCACATTTCAATTCTAAACAAACTCACATGACCTAATATTCGGTTTTCGAAACTGCTAATAATAAAAAAATAATTAAGAATTGTATATAATAATAATAATAATAATAATAATAATAATAATAATAATAATAATAATAATAATAATAATAATAATAATAATAATCTTTATAATTTTTAACATGAGATATTACAATTTTTATTAAAACAATAAAATTGAAATTAGGCCTTAAAGATTAATATTGCCCTTTGCACCAATGTTTTAAAAATCTAATTAAATCGATTAGTTTAATCAAAAATAGTATGAATCAGCTAATTATCCGATTTCATTTAGTTTAATAACTTGTTTATATAAAAACCAACTGATTTATCGAAATTGATTGGTTCTTCAACGATCCTCACTTTTACTCTTTACCATCTTCTCTTCTCATCGTTACCTTTTATGAAATCACTAGTCTCTTCACAACCCACAAACCAACTTTACCACCATCACTCAACAAAAGCAAATACGTGATCATCATTATCAAAAGTTCATCTTAATTTGAGATTGAAAGTGAAAGGAATGGACCGTCAAGTGAGGGATATTAAACCTACTCTCGAAATGCCTCTTAAACTTATCCTTCCAACCTGGGTTGCTAATTCAATCGTCGTACTCTCGCTCTGACCCTGTGCAGAAACATGGGAACTAGGACAAGCAAAGTAATGGAATCGTTGGTGTCGTAGAGGAAAAGCAAGCTTAAGGCAACCAACGGAAAAAGTGGTGGTAGGCAAGAGAGTGTCCATGAAACAGTGGTGTTTTTCTTCTTCCTTCTGGTCTCTTTATCGGTGGATGATGGTTGAAAGACAAATCTCGTGAGTTCAAATCCTCTGTCCAATTTTATGGTGTCTTATTCTGTTCCATGAATCTCAGCTATTCATTTATGTGGATCCTACGTGGGTTCCGTATAAATAAACGCGGAACTCGCAGCGGGACCTACATAAATGAATGACTGAGATTCATGGAACATAATAAGACACCGTAATATTAAATATAGAATCTTGTCCCGTTTCTCGCGGGGTTAGAAAACCAAGGAACAAGAAAAGAGTGGTTCTAAACGAGTAACCTATTGTCTTTACTTCACTTGTACTATTAAGTATAACTCACTCCTTTTCCTTTTTTTATTTCTTAACTTATGTCTTCAAATTTAAGAGTAAAATATGCCACATTTTTATTTGATTTTATCAATTTAAATTTATTTTTATGATTTTAATTACTAAAAAATGTTATACTATTAAAAAGTTTAGAAAATATTTTTATTAACTATCTTCTGAGTTATTTTAATATTAATTATCATATAATTGCTTGTATAATTACCCAATTTTATTTCAGTAATAGTTTATATTAAAAATTTTACTAAGATGTTCATGGAAGTCCAAGTGTTATATGTAGAGATGGTAAAGCCAATGTTTTAAAAACCAAATTGTACTGATAGATTCGAACGAAAATATTAGATTGAATTTATTATTAGTTTATTGTATAATAATAAACATTAGTTTATTTTTATAATTTTACTTATTTTTTATCATATACTGATTTTATAATAGTTTAATATCAACAAAACTTTTCATTTAACCGGTTCGATGTCTGGTCCAGTCTTTAAAACATTGCTTAACATTTAAATTTATTTTTATAATTGATTCATAGCTAATTTTATTTAATGGA
Source organism: Erythroxylum cataractarum (assembly GCA_024703695.1). Lineage (NCBI taxonomy): Eukaryota > Viridiplantae > Streptophyta > Magnoliopsida > Malpighiales > Erythroxylaceae > Erythroxylum > Erythroxylum cataractarum. Next base: position 65,397,512 of record JANJEY010000006.1, on the reverse strand, counting down.
AAATTTTAACGTTTGAATCTAACACCAATTTGTTTTAGCGTTATAAATAATATCAAAATATTAAATTAATACTAAATTGTTAGTGAAACAATTTCAGAGTGTTAATCAATTACTTATCCATTTTAAACTTTAATAAAGATATTAAGAATTTGAGTGAAGAAAAGATTTTTATATCATGTAAATAAGAATTCAGGGTTAATTCCTTATAACTTTCCTAGTTTAAGAAACTTATCATACAAAATTATCCGATTATTTCCTAGTTTATGAAATAAAAATAATGTGTTTACAGGTTTTCAATACTAACAAAATTATCCGATTAGCCATTATAATTTTTCTTATGCTGAATGAAAATTCCCAGTCTGTGCTAAATGGCAACAATAAACACCAGAGAGTATATATTGCTTAACATTGCATAATTGCGGTTTCCCTAAGAAGAAAATACTGAACTTCTTGGTCTTTGGCCCTGGCATTATGAACCACATGCTATGGGGACACCCTGTTTCAACCACCGTCGGAGCTTTTCATTATTAATCATCAACAAAAGTTCGCTTGTGCAAGTTGGTAGCCGTATATATCCAATCCAACCGTCCCGTACTTGGTGTTGGAATCATAAATGTCGGTCGTTGACGTCTACTATCAAGCTGAAGTTTTCTCTGATGTTTTCATCTCAAGGTTGACTTCAGTAGTTCCATCCTCACTAGCCTTATACCTGTACCATCTTGTACAGATTAAAAAGTAGCCTAAATTTATCACTCCCAAACCAGCGACCAAGAAGTAAAAGTAATCTAATCTTCCCTTGTTAAGATCTTCTGACAACCAATTTCCACTGGCTCCTCTCTTTGTTGTTCTGTGAACTATCATGATCAACAAGCTACTGAAATAACTAGAACCTGCTAAGCCACAATAGAAAAGAGACCCTGCAATGCTTCTCATGTTCTCCGGGAACTGCTTGTAATAGAATTCAATTAGACCAACGGAAGCAAATGCTTCAGTTAACCCCGCTAGTGCAAACTGAGGAATCAACCAGAAACCGGACATGGATGAAATTGCACCCCTTCTTGGCTCAATCCCTAAAGTTGGTTTGGTTAGAGCAATTGTTCTTCTATGCTCCTCAACCAAGGCAGAAACTAACATTGTGAAGATAGAGAATACTATGCCAAAGCCTACTCTTTGAAGCATTGAGATACCGCCTTCTTTTCCTGTTATTCTTCGAACAAAGGGGACTAGGACTCGATCATAGATAGGTATGAAGATGGTCAGACTTAACATCATGAACACAACGTAAGTTGCAGCTGGAATCTTAAAGCCGGTATTCCCTAGGCGTCTATCAGATTGACTAGCTTGGAACACAGCATAAGTGTTTTGTTGGACCACAGCAAGATAATATACAACTCCTGATACCCATATTGGAAGCACTCTCAACATGCATTTTGTTTCTTCCACTTGCTGCAAGCTACAAAGTTTCCATGGATCAGCTGCTGATCCATCTGGGTTTATCTTATCTTGGGGAGTAATAATTGCTGCCTTGTCCAGGAACCTGTACAAGATCATCACGAGTAACTATCGAGCAAAGTCTTTAGACCAAACTCTTTAGTGTTTCTTTGGATACTCGAAGTAAAATGAAGTTGGTTTACCTGAACTGATCAGTGTAAGGAAGTTTGACGTTGACAGACTCGGAAGGTATATACTTGAAAAGGGAAGTCCAGGGTTGTGGCACTGGATTTAGGCCTCGTTTCTTGATTGCCACAACAATAACCTGTGCTACACTAGTCATTGGACTGCCAACGGCTTTCACTCTGACATATATTTTTGTGCCCACGAAGAAGAGAACGCATGCAATAAACATAAGGATTGGGGGAATTCCTAAACCTATAGCCCAGCTGACATCGGACTGGACATAAACTATAAGAGTCAAGGACACCATTTTCGCAAAGGTGAATGTGAAGAAGTACCAATTGAAGAAACTGTTAACACCCCTTTTCCCAGAGTCTGTGTTGGGGTTGAACTGGTCTGCACCAAAGGCTAAGTTACAAGGTCTCACACCGCCAGCTCCTATTACCATTAGTCCAAATCCTGTAAACAGAAATGCCATTTGACCTCCTGTTGGGCCTTTGCATATGCTACTCTCTTTCGCACAGTGAGGTGGGTGCAAATTAGAGATTGCTGCTGTCAATTGTATGCAAAGTAGTCCCTTCCAAGTATAAAATGCCACATGTTACGCATTATATTATGTTTTCAAAGGAATTCGACTATATTATGCAATGGTAAATCATAAATGCTGTCTGTCACAGTCAAACTCTAGGAAATTATTATATTATCATGCTAAGTTGCCAACCGATTACATGAAAAGGCACTTTCTACTCTCTGGTCTAAACATAATCGCATTTTGGTTCTATTAAAAAAAAAAAACAAAAGAATAGATTTCATCCAGATATCAGTCATCATTATCCATCCAAATTTAGAGATAAGGATATGGCTAGTGTGCTTTAATTTCAGTGAGGAAAAGTCGAGTAAAAGGTACAAAACTGCTGCACTGCTAAAGCATGAAGGTTTCCGTTACCAGAAAAGACGCACAAGTAGCAAACCCCAAGGTCTTGTAACGGCCAAAGTAAGTGTCACAGAGATACGCTCCAATTAAGGTGCCAAAGTTGCAAGTACCATTGAAGATGTTGATTATAGTAGCAGCTGTAATGGTCTTCATGTTGAAGACGGTAGTTAGATATATTAAGAGGTTGGACAAGGTTCCAATGGCTCCCAACTTCTCAAAAGTTTCATTCCCTGAGAAAAGTTTATTGTTTCTCATTTTTACATATAAAGAGGATAAATATACAGAAATCTACCATCAAAGAACAGAAGCAAAAAGTAAAAATTAATGAACAAGCTTTATATCACATACCTATGATGAATGGCATAGCTTTCCATCCTCTATAATTGATCTTTGGCTTTTCAATTGTGACCTCACCAGCCTCACCATTTTCAATGGATTCTTTAAGATTCTTCTCCATGTTTTCTTTCTCATACTTTTCTTGAGTTTCTTTTCCATTCTCCTTCATGGTTGCACTCTACCTCTTTACTTTTCTCTCTTCAACAGTTTATCTATTTGGGTACTTCATGGAATGTGTGTGCATTATTTATTCTGATGGCCCCAAAGTGTGAACGGAAGAATGCTTTTTTTCCCTTCTTTTTGGTATGGAGGCTTTAATGATTGACAGGCAGAAATTTCATTTCCATTTTTTTTTTTACTCACGAGGTGTTCTAGGCGGGTCTCAACTATGAGAAGATACTTATAAGTCATTCTACACTCAGACTAATCCCCACTCGAACTGAGTATGTTCCTTGTCAGAGGTAAAGCTCTGACCCCAAGTTTTTGAACGGCTGCTCTTATCTAATTGTTTGCCTCCTTATTGGTTTACATTTAAGGCTAAACCATATGTCCTGTTCTGTGCTATGACCAATCTATAAACTTAAGATAAAGGTAGTCTTGAAACATATTATTAACTAGTCTTTAATTATTTTTTAACCAAACTTTTGTCACTTAAGATACTTTCTCGAAGGTAAATAGTAATATCCAAGCGTTTAATTGAAAAAAAAAAAAACGTGTGTGGAAAAATCTTGCCATACGAATCCGTAATCCAATTGACAATTGTTTCCTTTGTTTCTATGTCAAGTCCCTTTCAATATTGCATACTAGCAGGACACTAGTTGTTGTTTTGTCGCATTGATATTAAGTGGAGATGGTTACACACTTCAGTCATAACTGGAGACTAATCAAGTTCATGGCCGGACAGAGCAGGTAACCATCAAGTTGTGGGTGTAACTACCTATTTAAACGTTGAAAACACATCTATGACTAATTGCGAATCTGTCCAATTGATTGATGTCGTAAACAGAAATGTAAAACCGAAAGTTCAAATTGCTCGATGGAGTTGATATGACAAACCGTACCCGTCTCAAACACATAAAAAAGCAAAAATCCTACATTATTATTTTTTATCATGCAAATCTATGTATTTAATTGCAAGAATACAAAAACTACATTAACAGGGCTCCAATATAAATACATCCATAAGTTGAAGTTGGAATCGTCAATCTAATTCATATCAGTGGACTAGGCTCGTATACTTTGTGCTCAACTCAATAAATTTAGAATAGAGCTTCCAAATAATTCTAAACTCAGAAGCATTCCAAGGACAGTTTTTTGGAGAAAATTTTTAGCAAACATGTCCGATTAAGATTTGGACCGACTGGGAGATTCTTTGAAAAGTTCACCTCACCAATTAAATCATTTTATATACTATTAAGAAATCGAGGTGGTATTTGATTCTGCATGCAATAGAACAAATATGAATCATTTGTTTGCTTAATGGAAAATTATGTGATTAATGCATAAAACATGAATCATATAGTAGTGCGTTATTATGTAGCTCGATCATTTTCTTATCGTTTTCTTCGATCTGCTTATACAATTAGTTCATCATAACCATTGTAACTGCATAAATGCGTGTCCAGTTTCTAAAGCTATCTACACAAACATTGAGGGTAGGTAAGAAGTGTTAATTTCATTAAATTATAAGCCTATTTATAATAAAGTTTGGACCTATTAGTAATTTAATTAAAATAATTTTTTTTCAATTAAACTTTAATTACAATTATAATTAATTCTAATGAAATACCAATTAGGCACAAATAAGATCCAAGATCTTATATTGGTCTTTATTTATATCTTATATTTAATCTTAAAGTTAACTAAACTTTACAATTAAGTTTAATTTAGTTAAATTGCTTTTCTCACTCATCAACAGTTGTTTGTGTAATTTTCCAAAAAACATTGTTGTTTTTGTATAATTAAGTAGATTCTTAAAATGTTAAAAATTGACATAAATTATAACCTAATTCATATTCATGATTAAATAAATTAAACTTCTTTAATTTATTTTTAACTCTCTAATTGAATAATTTACATCTATAGATCAAGATTTGCATTAGTTACGTATTGTGACCATCTAAACATTAAGAAAGTCAAAATAATTTTAGCTAACCTTTATGTGCATGATTTTTTATATGATTTAATTATTTCATCATACAATGTTTCGATTAGATATAGAATATAAAATTAATATTTATTCTATTTAAGCCAATTATATTAGTTATGTATAATTAGCAGTTGATTTTCAATTAATAATATTTGAAAACTATTTTAAGGTATTATTCTACTTTGCCAACGAATTTTTCAAATTAATAATAATCGAGAATAAAGAAATATTTTCCTTAATCATTGAACTATCTTCATATAATTTATATTATATCCAATAACTACAGATTGAGCTACCTTTGACTAGAACATGTCATAATTAGTTTCAAAATTTATTAATCCCTATATAAGATACTTCAAAGATCTTAAGTCAAATGATCACTTAAACAATCATTACAATGAAAATTTTCATAAATATATAAGTAATGTTTGAAATGAAATTCTTATGTTGAGTCAGTTTAGTATATATAGTCATTCTCTAACAAGTAATCACATATTTATTTAATTATCTTTGTATTCTAGTTTTTGAGATTGACTATTTCCTTCAAAAGAAAGAAATATAAAGTATGATGATTTTTTAATGATATATTAATTTGTAATCTTAACAGACAATGATTAAGAATAATTTAAAGATAACACATAAATGCAATATGAATTACATAATTATAATCTCATTATAATTTCATTTGCAATATATATTTATCTCATGGACATCATCTTGTGCATCAGTTAACTAAACAAATATGCATAAGATAAATGATACTTTCTAATAATTAGTTCATTAAAACTACAATCGATTAAGACTAAGATTAAGTACTTAGAGTATAATTTTTTGGGTCACAGAATTACATCTAATTCTAATTGAGAATAATATGAAATTCTCCCTAATTACTTTATAATGAAGAATCATATATTAATCATGCAACTATTTTCATATAGTTCATATTATATCCTATGATTATCAATCAAGCTATTTTTAACTAAAATAAGTTATAAATAGTGTTAAAATATAACAATCTCTATATGAGATATTTTAGAGATTTTAAGTTAAAGAATCACTTACATAATTATTACAATGAGAATTTCTATAGACATACAAGTAACGTTTTAAATGAAATTCTTATATTAGGTCAATTCAATGAATTTATTCTCTGATAAGTAGTCATGTATTTGCTTAAATATCTCCATTTTTAGTTTTTATGACATTATTTCCTTTATAAGAAAGAACTATGACATTTTATAATCTTTTTACATCCTATTAATGTCCAATATCAATAGCTACGACAACATATAAATGCTGCAAAGTCGTAATTATGATTTTATTATAATTTTATTTGCAATGTATATTTATTCCCCCTCATAATCTTTATCTTATATATCATTTAATTAAATGAATATAATGATTCATTTAAACAATTATGTCATTAAAATTGCAACTAAATGGTTGACTGTAGGGTATATACTTATATATACAATCATTTAATCATGTATAATAGGTATTAAATTCATATTAATTTTTTAAAATCTGTTGCTTCTCAACTTTTTAATCATATTAGTTTCTTCTTTTTTCATTTTTAGTTGTACCTTCATTTTTTTTAATAAACGGATTAAAATAATGAAATAGTTGTACACTATATGTACAAACATTTCATCATGGAATTCTCTTCAATCTTCGAAGCAACTCCTTTGCAACACCAACGTGCAAACTAACAGAGAACTGGTCAAAAGAGAGAAGAAAGTGAAAATGGGATGATAAACCCAAGTTAGGAAGAGGAAGGTGTAGATTTATATTTAAGGACTTACCTTAATACGGAAGTACCAGATTGATTTGCTTCATTTTACGGTTGACTACTAGAGTCACCGATTAATCCACATCCCAAACTCTAAGCCTTTAATGGTTTGTTTTTTAGTGAGGAAGGAAGAGAGAGTTTTTTCATTTATTGCAATGAACACTTCTCTTTTACTCCTTGCATTCTCCTTTTATATGAGAATAAACATAACCTCCATCGGTTATGTAATGTGGCTGTTTATTTGGTGTCCCTTCATGTTGTTTAACTACCAACAACTCCCACTCGGCCACATAAGTTACGAGTTACATCATCTCTTTAAAATTCCACATGTCACACTAAGAATGGGACGTGCGACCATTAAAGAACCAATAGTGTTATATTAAGTCACCATCTAACTAACATAACACTTTCATATAGTCATGATACCCCAAATCATCCAAAATATC
>JANJEY010000006.1:65377769-65390144 GCA_024703695.1 Erythroxylum cataractarum | reverse complement strand
AATATATCAATATGGACTATTTTGTAATTTTTAAAAAGTTTAGGGACTATTTTATAAATTTAAAAAATATCCCGAAATGGTACCCGGTACCGACCGATTTCGGTACCGTTCCGTTCCAGAGCCCAATCCGGTACCAAGTTTGGTACGGTATTCATAACATTGCGTCCAACAACATGAGTCACAAACAGCTCTCTAAATAGAATAATTGAATGGGCACTCGAAGAAAAGATGAGAACAAGATTCTATCTAGAGGGAACACATTAGGCATGAAGGATCCATGTGCATATAAGGAAGATGGAAAATAAAGGAGATTCCGGGCGTAAAAAAATTGCTCCAAACTGTGGGTGCCCAAGGAGTAGCATCTTGGTAATGTTTAACTCACATGCAGCACAACAATACGCCATAGACATCTGGTTTCCGTAATAAGCTTTAAAAAGCCAATTACTGCTATCTTTTACATATTTATGGCTAGATTTACCTACAAAGAAGGTACTACAGAAGAAAGATTAGATTGAGAAATGTTTTTTCCACCATGATCGTGACCTTGCAAATAAAATAAAGTGAGTCCATATAAAAAAGTGATGTTACCTGTACATCTGCAGGCAACTACCAGCAATATCTAAGACAAGCAATAAAGACCAAGCTCAACACGTACTGAGACTGCCCAAAAAAATCAGATAGGTGCGCAAAATATCAAGTGACTTGCAAGGGATATAATATAAGTGAGGTACCTGTATAGTTGTAGAAGGATTACAAGTAGACAACTGAATGAAGAATATATCATTTAAATTAGACAGGAAAATTTCGGATAAGTCAAGATCCCAAAACATGACATTCAGGTGGAATAGATAATACTGAAGAGCTGTGTTCCAACTTCCAAGGGTAGGTTAAAAGTTTTCCATGAGCATACCACCCGTCAGTGCCGTCACAATCAAAGCTGAAACAACGGTTAAAATAAATTACAAGTCAAGCCTACACATATTCAGAATGGAAAATGATTAAAACTGAAAGAAAGTGAACAGTAATAATCATTCCGATACAGAATGCCAAAAAGCCATTTGTTGGAATAGCTAATGGAAAATACATAGCAATTCAAGACAACTCATACATGTTCCCTAAATCAGAAAACCGCCATAATTAACGCTCCAAAGTTCCCTAACCAACGAAAAACAAACATATTCATCACAAGCCAATTCTCTTTCATTTTCTTTTTTTTTTAATTTCGTATTAAAAAAAAAGACTTGGGAATTTAGAGGTAAACAGATAACTTGGTGGGTTTAGGTCTTGAGTTTCTTTTTTTTTTTTAATCATTGTCACTTTCCTCTGGATTCCAGCTGCAAGCACGATGTGACAAACTCCTTACTGAATTTAACAACCTTAAAAAAAGCCCAAGTTTTATATCTAGAAGCTGAGATATTAAAAAGCTCAAAGTAAATCAGCAACAATCAGACATCAATTTCAAACTCCTTTCTTGATCGAAAATAAACAAATGAAGTAGCTAGCTTGACTCAGAGATCAAGTACCAATTTAAAATGCGGTGCCAAGTTGCATCGGCTATGTTTGGTTGGATGGTTTTTAATGAAATAAAATGAAATGTAATATTATTTTTTACTTTGGAAGGAAGATTTATATGAAACAAAATATAATGGGATGAAAATGGAGAGTTTCACATTACATGTTGTTCTATCATAAACAATAAAACTAAGTTACCTCCGATTTGAGAGATTTAAGATGGAATGTAAAATAATAAAAAACATTTCATTATATATGAACCCTTCTTTCAAACAACATTTTACTATATTATATTATGAACCTTTTCATCCCTCCTAAACAACAATTTTTTAATATTATTATTTATTTATATTTTATTCCATTATAAATCATTTTAATTCCATTAAAAATTTTACATCTAACCAAACATAATCTAATGCAAACTACCATTTGAGTGAGTTGAGGATGCTGGCAATTAGAGGCTTTGTTGATGTTTTCAACATCCACATAAGAATAACTCACATATTAAAGGAATCAATTACTTCGGTGACTACATCCGCATTTTTTTCTTTTTTCTTATAAATTATGTAAATTGTGTTTTCTTCTTTCTTTATTGTGACTGATAGACACAGAGGACAGTCTAAAATGGGGAATTTTTTTGTTTGTGAATGAGATGGTTGAATGAAAGGAAGATAGGATAGAGCTCCATAGAAAACTAAAAAAAAGGTGATAATGATAGAGTTTTCTATTGTGTAACCTAATCCATAATAAGTTGGTACATCAGGATATGATATAATCCCGAAGAATAATTACGAAACTTTTTCGTAACTTTTGATTTCTCAAACTAAGATCTTTTTAATTCTATAAAATGATTAATATAAATCATAGCAAAGCAGAAACTTAATTTGTACCTTATTCCGAAACTTGATCATTTTCTTGCTTTATCTCTAGAACCATTTTTAATCTGATCTATGTCAACCATTGTAGTCGTATAAATGTTAGCCTCTAATACTATCCATAGAACAGATTAAGAAAACTTTGCAATACTAACAGAGAGAGTTAAGAAAGAAGTGTTGGCTCCATTAGAGCTTAAATCTATTTGTAATAGGTTTTGGACATTTTATTACCTTAATTGAAATTAAATTGTAATTTCGATTAAATTTTAATTAGAATTATAAATAATTCTAATTAAATACCAATTAATTTCAAATAAAATTCAATATGTCATATTAATCCTTATTTGTTAAATATCTCATATTTAATCATAAAGTTTCTCAAATTTTACAATCAAGTCAAACTTGATTAAAGTAACTTTACCCTTTTCAACTCATTTTTTATGTGATACCTATTAGCTTCCCAAATATGTTAGCAGTGATTATAAATTATAAGTGTAATTTAAAATTAAAATGAGATAAATTAAAACTCATTTTTATTTATCTTTAATTCTTCAATTAAACAATTTAGGCTAAATTAAGATTTGGACCGACTGGGAGATTCTTTGAAAAGTTCACCTCACCAATTAAATCATTTTATATACTACTGAGAAATCGAGGTCGTATTTGATTTTGCATGCAATAGAACAAATATGAATTATTTTGTTTGCTTATTGGAAAATTATGTGATTAATGCATAAATATGATAAAACATGAATCATATAGTAGTGCATTATTATGTAGCTTGATCATTTTCTTATCATTTTCTTCGAACTGCTTATACAATTAGTTCATCATAACCATTGTAACTGCATATATGCGTGTCCAGTTTCTAAAGCTATCTACACAAACATAGAGGATAGGTAAGAAGTGTTAACTTTATTAAATTATAAGCCTATTTATAATCAGATTTGAACTTATTAGTAATTTAATTAAAATAAATTTTAATTTCAATTAAACTTTAATTACAATTATAATTAATTCTAATGAAATACCAATTAGGCACAAATAAGATCTAACATCTTATATTGGTCTTTATTTATATCTCATATTTAATCTTAAAGTTAACTAAACTTTACAATTTAGTTTAACTTAGTTAAATTGCTTCTCTCACTTATCAACAGTTGTTTGTGTAATTTTCCAAAAAACATTGTTGTTTTTGTATAAGTTAATAGATTCTTAAAATGTTAAAAATTGACATAAGTTATAACCTAATTCATATTCATGATTAAATAAATTAAACTTCTTTAATTTATTTTTAACTCTCTAATTGAATAATTTACATCTATGGATCAAGATTTGCATTATTTACATATCGTAACCATCTAAATATTAAGAAAGTCAAAATGGTTTTAACTAACCTTCATGTGCATGATTTTTTTCGTATGATTTAATTATTTCATCATATAATATTTCGATTAGATATAGAATATAAAACTAATATTTATTCTATTTAAGCCAATTATATTAGTTCTGTATAATTAACAGTTGATTCAATTAATAATATTTGAAAACTATTTTAAGGTATTATTCCACTTTGCCCAAGGAATTTTCAAATTAATAATAATTGAGAATAAAGAAATATTCTCCTTAATCACTGAACTATTTTCATATAATTCATGTTATATCCAATAACTACAGATTGAGCTACCTTTGGCTAGAACATGCCATAATTAGTTTCAAAATTTATTAATCGCTATATAAGATACTTCAAAGGTCTTAAGTCAAATAATCACTTAAATAATCATCACAATGAGAATTTTTATAGATATACAAGTAATGTTCGAAATGAAATTTTTATGTTAGGTCAGTTTAGTATAATCATTCTCTAACAAGTAATCACATATTTATTGAATTATCTTTGTACTCTAGTTTTTGAGATTGACTACTTCCTTCAAAAGAAAGAAATATAAAGTATTCTGATCTTTTTATGATATATTAATTTGTAGTCTTAATAGACAATGACTAAGAATAATTTAAAGATAACACATAAATGCGATATGGATTACATAATTATGATCTCATTATAATTTCATTTGCAATATATATTTATCTCATGAGCATCATCTTATGCATCAGTTAACTAAACAAATATGCATAAGTTAAATGAAACTTTCTAATAATTACTTCATTAAAACTACAATCAATTAAGACTAAGATTGAGTACTTAGAGTGTAAATTTTTGGGTCACAGAATTACATCTAATACTAATTGAGAATAATATGACATTCTCCCTACTTGCTTTAGAATGAAGAATCATATATTAATCATGCAGCTATTTTTATATAGTTCATATTATATCTTATGACTATCAATTAAGCTATTTTTGACTAAAACAAGTTATAAATAGTACTAAAATATAACAATCTCTATATAAGATATTTTAGAGATCTTAAGTTAAAGAATCACTAACATAATTATTACAATGAGAATTTCTATAGACATACAAGTAACGTTTTAAATGAAATTTTCATATCAGGTCAATTCAATGAACATATTCTCTGATAAGTAGTCATATATTTGCTTAAATATTTCCATTTTTTAGTTTATAAGACACTATTTTCTTTATAAGAAAGAACTATAACATTTTATAATCTTTTTACGTCCTATTAATGTCCAATATCAATAGCTAACTAGGAATAACTTAAGACAACATATAAATGTTGTAATATCATAATTATAATCTTATTATAATTTTATTTGCAATGTATATTTGTCCTCCTCATAATCTTTATCTTATATATCATTTAATTAAATGAATATAATGATTCGTTTAAACAATTATGTCATTAAAATTGCAACTACATGGTTGACTATAGGGTATATACTTCTATATACAATCATTTAATCATGTATAATGGGTATTAAATTTGTATTAATTTTTTAAAATATGTTGCTTCTCAACTTTTTAATCATATTTGTATCTTCTTTCTCATTTTTTGTTGTTCCTTCATATTTTTTTTAATAAACGGATTAAAATAATGAAATAGTTGTACACTATGAACAAACTTTTCATCAAGGAATTCTCTTCAATCTTCGAAGCAACTCCTTTGCAACACCAACATGCAAAGTAACAGAGAACTGATCAAAAGACAGAAGAATGTGAAAAAGGGATGATAAACCCAAGTTAGGAAGAGGAAGGAAATAAAAAATTGATTTATCTTCTTCAAAATAATTCTTATATTATTCACTAATTTCTATTTTTATTATCTATGTAATTCTTTTTCATAAATTTATTTATGAAAATTAATCTTATTCTTCTTGTTGTTTAAAGTAGAATCAAACTTTATAATGACAATAAAGATGTAGGCAACGAAAAAAAAGTTCTCGGCATTTTCATAGCAACTTGAGCGTTTATTTCTACATCTAAAATTTTTGTTAGGTTTCCTCTTTTTCTTAATTTCAATTATTTTCTATTAGGATATTTATGTCTTGCATTAGATGTGCATAAATTAAATCAATTCTTTTAAATAGTTACAACATCTATATTTTCAATTTGTGGTATGTAGAAATAAGTTAATAATTATGAAACGTTTTAATAAAAAGTTAATACTTCTATTTAAGAAAAGTATTTATTTGTAAATGAAATCAAATACTTTGAGATTTATTATATATATATATATATATATATATATACTATTTTAAGCTTATTTAGTAATTAGACTCTCCGAAATATATATCTATTTGTATTTCAAAGAAGACAACGGAATGAGTAGGAAAAGAAAACAAACAGTGCCGCGTTGAAAAAGCTGAGGAACTGTTTGTTTGTTTCGCTTTTCTTTTCCAAATGTATTGTTTTCTTTGAATATCTCTAGACCTTATGTTAATAACAAAATTTTTACTAAATTTTTATTATTTATTTCTTTATAACATCCTCTCACTGAAATTGTAGAGTACCTAGCACTACAAGAAAACAACACAATTTACGACGTTTAAAAAATGTTACAGAATCTCAAAAAACGTCATAAATTATAATTTGCAACGTTATAAAAACGTCATGAACAACGTCGCCAAATATAATGTAGGCAAATGTTTTTATAACGTTTCTCATAAAACGTAACAAAAATACGGATATTTTGCGATGTTTCTCAAAACGTCACAAAAAGACTAACAAAAATACGGATATTTTGCGATGTTTCCCAAACGTTTGGGAAACATAACAGAAAGTCACATTTCGCGACGTTTTAGGAAACGTCACAGAAAGTCACATTTTGTGGCGTTTTTGAAAACGCCACAGAAATCCATGACGTTTACACAAAAACGTCGCAGATAGTTATATTATTTTTTAATAATTTTTTTAATTTTAATATTTTTTAAATAATTTTAAATAATTATTTTTTAATTTAAATAATTATTTTTTAAAATAATTTTTTTAAAATCTTATTTGTTTAATAACTATTCAATATTATTTTTGAATTTTATTTATTTAATAATTCTTCAAATTTTTTAGTATATCATTAATTTTAATAATTATTCATATATCACAAGAATTTCATACTTGCAGATGATATATTATTTAATTGCAATTCGCAAGCATGTCACAATATACTAATTAATATAAAAAGTATGTCATAAGTGTATAGTAAATAGTCATAAGTATATAATATATCAATATGAGTACATATATCTAAACTGAACGAATATTATGTGTATAATATAAAAGTTCCAAGAGCTTTTTTTGCCATTCAAATTCAATTCTTTGTTGTTCGACTTCGGTAGTTAGTTGATCCTGCATTTGTTCAACTTTTTTATTCAATTCATCGACTTGAGATTGTAACTCCTGATTAACTTTTTTCAACTCCTCTAGTTCGTCTCGAAGTCTCTTTCTGACCAAAGTCTACCTTTGTGGTCAAGGCCCAACTCCTATGCCAACAACATAATCTGATCTAGTGCCCAATACTTTGTCGCATACTTCATCTTCTTTCATTGGATGACCTTGTTCTATTGAATACGCCAATTCCTTACACATTAATTCTTGAAAAATTAAGAATTAATTAGATACAGTCTTATTTAAAAAATATTTGTAAATGAACTATGTACTCACCCATTTTTCTTTGCATTCAGTAGTTGGCCATTGACCTTTATTTTCATCATAATGAGTGTGATACCATAGCTTCATTCGGTCACACTCTTCTCTATCTTTGTTACTCTGTTGTATAGAAATATACTACTAGTAATATTTATTATAAAATTTGAAATGTCAATCAAAGTAAAATTGTTTTTTGGGTTTGAATTGTCTATAGTTTTTTCGTCTAAAATACTTTTTATAAGGTTTGAATGGTTGCTTTCTATATTTTTGGGGATACTTTTTCCATTTATAACGTCTAGTTTAAAATGTGAATGTTTTGTTCTAGGATGCTTATAAGATGAAAAATCACGAACATATTGTTGCGGTACTTCGGCAATGTAATTTGGCTTCTAAACATTTATGTGATAACACTTCTTTAGTAATTGTAATAGCTCCTCCTAAATTATAGGCTACTACAATTTTGCTATTTTTGTCTTGAAATTGTTCTTCTACTTTTTGATTAATGGGAAAAGGTAATTTTTGAATAAAAATTTGGATATACATTTCTTGTTTGGGTCTAGTTAACTTATAATAATATTTTTTAAATTCACATATATAATCTTCTAAATAGAAACTATCCCAAATTCTCATATTATTTAAATGTCATAAAGCAGTTATTCTTTCTTCATTTTCTATCTCCTGTTTATATTAGGCAACATTCTTGTCAATAAATTCTTTATAAATTTCACTTAATATTACTTGAAAGACGTGTACATTGTCGACAGTAGTTAAATAGGTAGGGGTATTTTTTATTCTTTCTTCATTATCTAAAAGGAAATTTAAGACTATTCTGGTGGTTTTATAAGAAATAAAATTCCATAGTAAACTTTAGTTGTCTAATCCTTCAAATGATTTTTCTATTTCAATTATTAATTGTAATTTATTAGCCTATTCTAATAATAATTTGTCTGGTGCGAATCCTCGAATACTTTAGTAGCTACTGAATTGATTCTATCCGTATTGATGGGTGTACCCAATGATTTCATGATGGGTTCTAAGGCTGATTTTTCTAGGGCTTGCTTATATTGTGGTCGCAGGCTTGGGCCTTTAAATCAGCTAATGCTTTTTCTGCTTCTTGTCTACTTGTAAAACTCTTATTCTAATGCAGAACGGATGATTTGCTAGTAATATGTATTGCCTCTTTATGCTATTCGTCATAGATTCTTGCCATAGGTCCATTAAAAATGACAATAAGTTTTTTCTTCCTTAAAATCTTCTTTGCGCTGAGAAGGGGATGATGTGGATAAAGACAGTTAGGTAATTTGTTGTGGAGTAATTGGTTGAAGGGTAGGTGGAATGTTGGAAATAGTGGTAGGTGCTTGGTCAGGAGAGAGTTGTTTTTCAAGTAAGGTGATTGTAGATCTAAGTTGGTTAATTTCTTTGGTGACAATGCCTACTTGCTGTTGGAGGTCAACTAATTTTGCTTCCTTCTTTTTCCATGAATCCTTGAGACTATTTATGACTGCTTCCATTCTCTGGTTAAGATATCTGCAAGACTGTTGTCATAAGATTTTATGTAATGAATATGAAAATTATATTGATTTATTCTAATTGCCATTTGATTAGCCTTCCTTGATTATAATTGGTTTTAATTTTATATTTAATAAATCTACATAGATACTTAGAATCTGTTAGAATAGTGAATTCAATAGGTAATAAATCAATTCAAAATAAAAAATCTTGTAAATGTTGGCTATGTAAAGAAGAAGAACATTATGCCAATAATTGTCTAAAAAGAAATCAAAACAAATATAAAGAAAAAATTAACATACTAAATTCCGCAGTTGAAGAAAATTTAGAACCAATAGAATCTGATTATGAAACTAATTCAACCATTTCATCTCTTTATCTCTATGGATCCCAAGGGTCAGAATCAACAACTGAATCCGATTACAACCTTTATCCAAGTGATTATTCAGAATAAAAGGGTAAATGCATATATAGATACAGGAGCTATTAGCATCAAAATAATTATTAAATAAGTGGAAAAAACTAGATAAACCACTTCAAATTAGAATAGCCGATGGAAGTATAAAATCAATTTGGTATGTCAGTTATTACAATATTATAATAATTGAAAAATATATATTTACAGTACCATCTATTTATCAACAAGAATCTGGATTACCATTAATCTTAGGCAACAACTTTCTAAAATTATATAATCCTTTTTGTCAATGCCTACATTACATAACCCTTAAAACACCAATAATAAAATCATTAAATAAATAAACAATTATTCTTAAAGTCCCTATATATCATACCACTTATTATAAAAAATTACAACTGTTAACAGACAAATTAGATTATTTACAATTCTATCTTCTCAACAATATGTCTATACAAACTGAAATCAAAACCTTATTGGAAAATATTTGTAGTGAAAATCCTCTCGATCCTCTTAAAAATAGTAATAATCAACTGATTGAAATAAAATTAAAAGATCCTACTTAAGAAATCAACATTCGGAATAATATTCCTTACACTCAACAAAATGTTAACGAATTTATTACTGAATGTACTGAATTCCTAGACAAAAAGTTAATCTCTCCTAGCACTAGTAAACATTCAACCCCTGCTTTCTATGTAAACAATCACTCGGAACAGAAAAGAGGAAAACGAAGAATGGTGATTAACTATAAAAAAACTAAATGAAGCAACTATAGGTGATGCATATAAATTACCTTGAAAAGATTATATTATTAATAAACTAAAAGGACAATTGGTTTACTGCATTAGATGTTAAGTCTATATGCTAGCAATTAAGATTGCATGAAAACACAAAACCACTTACTACTTTCACATGTCCTCCTCAAAAACATTTTTAGTGGAATGTATTACCTTTTCGATTAAAACAAGCACCTAATATTTATCAACACTTTATGGATAATAATCTTGAAGGCTTAGAAAAATTTACTTTAGCATATATCGACGATATTATTATATTCTCTAATACGGATAAAGACGATCATTTAAAAAAGGTCAAAATAGTACTTCATAGATGTAAGGAAAAAGGATTAATACAAAGTAAAAAGAAAATAAAATTAGCTCCACAGAGTATTGAATACTTAGGAATTGAATTCCACAATGGATTTTTAAAATTACAACCAAACATCCTTTCTAAAATACAACAATTTCCCGATGTATTAAAAAATTGAACTCATGTTCAACAATTTCTAGGCATACTCAATTATATTTCAGATTAAGGTTTTTTAAAAAAATCTTGCTAAAGAACAAAAAAGTTTACAACTCAAGTGTAGCATAAAAAGTCAATGGAATTGGACCCCAGAAGATATGAACATGGTACGTACATTAAAACATTTATGTAAACATTTACTTGTACTATATAATTATCTTTCGAAGGATATACTTCTGGTACAAATTGATGCCAGTATGGATGTATGGGCAGGTTGTCTTTTAGCAAAACCACCCAATCAAAAGAAGTATTTACTTAGCAAGTACATAAACAGGACCTTTAATCCTACAAAAATAAAGTATCTAATCTATGAAAAGGAAACACTAGCCTGTCTCAAAACTTTGAAAAAATTGCGAATTGATAGTATCTGTTTCCTTAAAAATGGGGTAGCTGCTGAATACCTTAATGAATATTTCCCTTTCTTTGGTAAATCTGTCCTGATAATTTTTTATTGCTTGGATAAATCCTGTAGGGAATTCTGACAAAATGTTTAATTTAGTTAGATAAATGGTATCAATCAATCCATTTTGGAATAATAGATAGGTGGTCAAAGGATCTGCTTCTGGGAATATGATTGCTTTTGGTCCATATTGTCCTCAATTTTGTGGGTAATACTGAAAAATCTTTTGTTCTTCCTTCCATCGGCTATTCTAATTTGAAGTGGTTTATCTAGTTTTTTCCACTTATTTAATAATTGTTTTGATGCTATACAGATAGTAGCTCCTATATCTATATATGCATTTACCTTTTTATTATGAATAATCACTTGGATAAAGGTTGTATTCGGATTCAGTTGCTGATTCTGACCCTTGGGAGTTATAGAGATAAAGAGATGAAATAGTTGAATTAGTTTCACAATCAGATTTTATTGGTTCTAAATTTTCTTCAACTGCTGAATTTAGTATATTAATTTTTTTCTTTATATTTGTTTTGAATTCTTTTTGGACAATTATTTGCATAATGTCCTTCTTTACATACCAACATTTACAAGATTTTTTATTTTGAGGGCAATATTGTTTCTTGGGTTTGAATTGTCTATAGTTTTTTCTTCTAAAATACTAATTAAAAAGATAATAATTCACAATCTCATGACGTATCGCTACAAAAGCCTTGGAGTCGAAGTTTGGTCGACATTTGACCTGACTCCTAGCCAATTTGGTTTTTTCATTTTTTTCCTAATCGTAAACGTAACAAAATCTATTATAACATCTATAAATCACAATTCATAAATACTAACATATAATCAGTTGTCAATAAAGTTGTGAAATTTAGTTTTGTGATCAAAATAAGTAACCTTTGTAGCTGATTGCTCCCAATATTCGCATAAATCCATCTACTTCGCCACTGTCACATTATGCGGCTTAACATCTTTTCCGTGCTTGGCATAATTCTTTTTTAAATGAAATCTTTGATTTTTAGACCTTAAAGAAAGAAACTTCTTGACAACAGCATGTACTTCGTTATCTGTACTTATTCCCTTAACTTCAAACTTTTTGCTGCAAAAAATTATAAATTATTGGTCAAAGCTTTAGGCATATGGAAAACATGTACAAATTAGATAGTTTTATAATATTTACGTCTAACTTATCATGTTGGGACCCGATCTCGAAAACCGAACCCCAACCGGAAACGGAAATAATAAACGAGTAACAAAGAGGCGGAACGAAGCAAACGATTGATCACAAAGC
>JANJEY010000006.1:65321911-65338935 GCA_024703695.1 Erythroxylum cataractarum | reverse complement strand
CGCCACCCTCGCGGGGCACGGACCTGGATATCACCGTCGATGTCGGGTTCGGGTCTTGCGGGAGTGGGGTGTTACAACTCCAGAATGAGTCCTTTCACATGCCAAGTGTTTATGAAAAGTCATGCCTTCTAATTGTTTGACATGTTGTGGTTGAGAACATAACATGGCGAATATGTTGCAATTACAATGAAATTTATGAGTTGGGCAAACCTCTAAACTAGCCATTATAACACCATACGTGAAACTTGTTTAGTGCCATATAACTAATGAAAACAATCTAGCTCGCTATAGGAGGTTACCTAAGTGGTTAAGAAAAGAGTTTCATTTTCCTACGGTTAATGTTCATCTATGTTTAAATTATGTGCTACTTGTGAAGAGAGAAAAATACCTTTTTCATGAAGAGGATTGACAATGGGCTGGATAGTTTTTGAGTTATAAAATTTTGTTTGAGCCTAATATGATCGAACTTGAATAATCTAAAAATTAAAATGACTTTGTTTTAACTATACTTAACAAAATAATGTCATTTTCTAAATATAACTAAAATTTCATTGTGCTTAAATCAACTTGAGTTGACATTCAAACTTGAGTTATGGCCAAACTTTAATTAACTCAAATTAATTTATTAACTTTGGATTGAATCAAAGTTAATAAGTTGTTTTTAATTTCCATTTGTGAATTGTTTAAAACAGACATGATTATTTTGTTTTTGCATTGCTACTAGTGTCTATTTAAGAAACTTTCATAGTTTTATAAAATACTGAAACTTTTTTTAATGTGTATTAAATAAAATATTGTGAAGTGTATAATCATATATATTTTAGATAAATGAAGTAAGGAATTAACGACTTAAAATTAAGTAATGGACTTAATTTGATGTTAAATAGTTAAACAAACTTACAGCTATTTATAGTCAGCGCATGGATGATTACATTGAGAATTTGCAACCCAAAGTCTTAATCCAAAAAGTTGAGCATGTAATTTTTTGTCTTATTTAATAAATAGTAGTGAAGGAATCATAATAAAAAAGGGAATATGAATGACAAACAAGAATTATAAAAAGAATGGAATTACTGGCTATGCATGTTTGGTATATAATCACCAAGAATGTGATTAAATAAGGTAATAATTATACTAGTATTTGATATTAAATATTAGGAATAATAAAAAAAAAATTTACTTACATTTAATTATTATATGATCTATTTTGTAAATAATTAATCAATATATTTTGTATTTTATAAATAATTAATCAAATTTATTTTCAATGATTTATAAAATTTTAATGTTTAAATAATTATGAATGATTTTTATGATAAAAATAAAATTAAAGAACTATAAAAAATATTGTCTTACTTGATGTAGTATTAATGAAACAAAATAAAATAATTGCTAAAGAGATTAAATACAAAAAAAAAACCATAATATGTTATTTTGTTAACAATATTTTGATTAGAATCAATATTCGAAAAAAATCTTGATAATATTTTAATAATATGTCCCTCACTATTTATTTCTTATTTTTGATATTTTATTTCATCTTATGCCTACACACCCTTAAGAACACAAATTTAGAATTGTTTCAATTTTTTGTTACCTAATTTATCTAAAATCAAATAAGTAAAAATTAGGATATAAAGATTGCATTCATATTCCTACCTCTTTTTTGCTAGCTATCAAATAAGACTTTAATAGACAACTCTTAGGAATTAGCTCGCAGTTGGATCACCCTAACATTTGTTAGCAACCCTCTCATGTTAAAAGGATCACTTTCTAATAGAATTGATCTCACTTGGAGAACTTGATGAAGAAAAATGAGCGAAAAAAGGCAGAACAAGTAATCAAAAACATAGGGAGAAATTTGCATGAAGGCACTATGCTTTCCTCTTAACAATGGACTCAAAATACTATGAAACTAATGGGGGTGAACTCACCTCCACTGGTTACGACGGTCACGCCACATAAAAGGTTCTCATACGAGGGCACGAGGAAGACCCCCCTCCTCTTTCTCATATTCTGACTACCATGTCACCCAGTTATAACGAGACCGTAACATGTCTCCCAATCCCCAATTACGACGAACAGAACTTCGAATGGCCTGAGGAGGACCCGATTGAGATTGCTGAAGGGGATATCAACCTGGTGTTAGGAGAATTTGGCATGGGCATCGAACTAACTAGCACCTTCAGAGGTTGGCTAGACAAACAATGGGAGAAGGTCGTTATTGTCAAGTTACTAGGCCAAAAAGTGGGTTTCAATATGCTAAAAGCCATATTGAACTCAATGTAGAAATTGAATGGACCAAGAAGATCGTCGATATAGATAATGATTTTTACCTGATTAATTTTCTGGAGGACGATGACTATCTACATGCGCTCACCAAGGGTCTTTGGGTAATTTCCAGCCATATCCTATTAGTTCAACCTTAGAACCCAGACGTTTGTCCCTCTTTTGGTAAAATTTCTCACGTTGTACCTTGAGTTAGATTCCCAGAGCTCTCGGTAGCATGGTATCACCTCTTTATCTTGAAAGCTATTGGGAATTTGGTCGGCCTAACCGTGAAGATTGATGATCAGACTCAACAATGTCAGAGAGGAAAATTTACGAGGGTTGCAGTCGATATAGACATCAGTGCCCCTCTGCGATCCATTGTTGAACTTGACGGAGAACTCATCAAAGTTGTTTACGAGGGCCTGCTTCAGATTTGTTTCTCTTGTGGAATGGTTGGCCATGGCGCGATGGACTGCCCCAAAAATCCTAACACTCCTCAGGAAATGGAAGGCATCATCGAAGACAAGGCGCCAACTATCCTACTAGAAGCAAGAACTAAAATGCCGGCAGCCGACATCAGGCCAAAGATCTATAGCCCCTAGATATAGGTCCAGTGATGCACTTGACATCCTACCCCCATCGTAATGGTCCAAAGACGTGACAGGTGGGGCAATAACCATCACGAGGCTTCGAGGGGCTCGAGGTATAACCTATTGATAGGCACAGAGACACCTGCAACATTAAAGACCTACCCTCAACCTATGGAGGATAAGCAAAGAGAAGACCTTACAATGAAATCGGATTTGAATTAAATCCAACCGAAACCACGAAAACCAGTGACTGGTAGGGACTAGGGACAAGCTGGGACATTTTACAGGGAAAACACTGGAAAGCCCAAACAAACTGTTCTCCCTAAACCGACTAATAATACACCTAAGACCCACATGGTCCATTTGAGCCAAAATACGACCCTCTCAGTTCTAAAAACAATGATCGTTATGCCCTATTGAACTGAAACACACCACGTGGCCATCTCAATTCCCTCTCATCAAGAGTTGGTGATCCAAGACAAATCATTTACGGTATCTATGCATGATGACATAGGGTTCGGGGAAATGAAGGAGGACATGCATGATACATGCATGACTACTCTATTGCCTTCATCATTCAACAACCACCTATTGCCCCCATCTAGGCCACCAGATCCTGGATAGGCTTCGGATCTAGACAGTGAGACTTTAAGTGTACCCAATTCACAGATAGCAGAGTTACCATAGAACTCTATGTCTAACACCTGTAGTATGCAGACGGATGTCTTGGTAAACACTCCTGCCTAATAGTGTTTACCTCTTCCCTCATTCAAGACTTTTTTTGTGGCTCTTCATTTGGAACTGTTAGGAGGCTAGAGGTAAGACCTTTAAACCGATCCTTAAGAATTACAATCGGATCCATAATCCACTCCTTATTGTTTTGGTTGAGCCAAGAATTAGTGGGGATCGTGCGTTAAAGATTATTCACAGCTTGGGATTTTAATATTCATTCAGGGTGGAAGCAGATGGATTCCCAGGAGGCATATGGTGGTTATAGAAAGCAGATATTGTGGTTCGAATCCTGTTAACCCACCGATAATTTGTTCATGTTAATATCGCATGGGATCAAACGTCTTTTGACTTCAATGCCATTTATGCTAGCCCTACCTACAACCTACAACCTACAACGTTATTTATGTCAAAATCTATAAAAAAAAATTGCTAGAATTACTTCCAAATCGTGGATTTTGGGTGGGGACTTTAATGCTAAACTAGAGAGCAATGACAAACATGGCAATTCATGACACCAAACTATAATCAATCAACAGTTTTGGCAATGTGTACAATGTTGTCAACTGCATGATCTTGGATTTACAGGGCCAAGGTTCACTTGGAGGTGAGGGCAACTTCTCGCTAGACTGGACCATGCTTTTTGCTTTATTTCTTGGGTCTTCATTCCATGAAACTACAGTGACTCATCGACCATTCCTCAAGTCTGATCATAGCACTTCTGGTGAAAATAAAACAAAGCACTCACCTACTGTCGACTACTAGACCATTCAGATTTCAGTCTTTTTGGTTGACAGATGAAAGGTTTACCAGGATTATGGAGGATACTTGGAATCTTGAAATAACTGATCTTAGTGGCGTGATCAGGAATGTTTCAAAAAGACTGCAGCAATGGAACTCTACCAGTTTCGGCAATATATTTCATTGCAAAAAAAGACTCGTGGCACGTCTTGCAGGCATTCAAAAAATAATGGAAGACAAAGCTGCAGACTCCTTACGGGAGTTAGAGTAATATTTACGCTCAGAATTAGAACAAGTACTTTGTTTAGAAGAAATTTATTGGCATCAACGCTCAAAATGTCAGTGGTTAGCCCAGGGAGAGAAAAATACGAAATACTATCATGCTATTACAACCATCAGATGTCGAAAAATGAGGGTGGATGCACTGAAGGATGAAAATGGTTGCATCGGTTCGGACACAGATAATATCAAACGGATAGCAAAGAACTTCTTTTAGAAACTATATACAACAGACATACTCACAAATCTGGCACTTCCTCTCAGAGGTAGTTGTCCCCCACTCTCCTATTGTGTTACCAATGAAATGGAAAGTACAATTCTTTTTGAAGAAGTCAAGGAGACATTTTTTGATATGGCACCTAATAAGGTACCGGGCTTTGATGGGTTTACTTCTCTTATACGTTTTATCCAATAAAATTGCAGCCCTGAATTATAGGACTCTGAATTAAATCGCACTATTTTGGTCCTCATACTAAGCTCCCTTCTCCCATATCGATCACTCAATTCAGGCTCATTGCATTATGCTTAGTTATTTATAAGGCTATTACTAAAATTATCGTGACCCGACTCAATCCTCATCTAGATAAGCTTGTAGCTCCTAATCAATGTAGCTTTGTTCTAGGGCGATTGATTACTGATAATATTATTATTGTCCAAGAAGTCATCCATACCATGGAAGGGAAATCGGGAGAAAAGGGGATACTTGCTCTTAAAGTTGACCTTGAAAAAGTTTACGATTAGCTTTCTTGGGATTTTATTAAAGATACTCTCATCAATCTTGGGCTTCCTGAATCCTTGATAAAACTTATTATGAAGTGTATTTCATTGGTATTTATGCAAGTGAGTTGGAATGGAGAAATTAGTGAAGTGTTTACTGCCTCCAGAGGTATTTGACAGGGTGACCCATTATCACCTTATCTTTTTGTACTATTATGGAAAGATTGGGTTACTTAATAAATCATTCCATGTCTCAAGGACGATGGGAGCCTATTAATCGACCAAGTGCACGTAATTCGGGACACATTGACCACTTTTTGTGCAATCTTAGGTCAACGGGCTAGTCAAGATAAATTTTGGTGTTTTTACTCTAAGAATGTACATCATTTTGTGGAGTGATATTTAAGCCGAGAATTGGGATTTAAACAAACTAATGACCTCGAACGCTACCTTAAGGTGCCCCCGTTGCATGAGCGAGGTAGTAAATGAACATACCAACATGTGTTTGATAAGGTGAAACAGCGGCCTTCAGGATGGATGTCAACTCTTTTGTCATTTGCAGGATGAATCACCTTGACTCAATTTGTTATATCTACTTTTCCCATCTATACAATGCAGACGGTTCGACTTCCTAGAAGTCTTTGCGATGATTTAGAAAAATTAATGTGCTAGTTTTTATGGGGCTCATATCATGGTTGTAGGAAGATTATCCTTGTCAATTGGGATAGAGTTTGTAGACCTAAAAAACTAGGGGTCTTGGCATATGCAAAATCAGAGAAACCAATGATGCCTTAATAGCCAAATTAGGGTGGTCTTTGGTTTCTAAGCCTAAATCGCTTTGGGTGTAAGTTCTATCTGCTAAGTATAATTTTGATGCCACCAACATCCCCACTTCTATAAATGCTACGGGAGGCTCAATGGTGTGGAAGAGTATAAAAGCTACTTGGCACCATGTTCTTAAAGACCTGAAATGGGTGATCTGTAATAGATCCAAGACTCGATTTTGACTAGACCCTTGAGTTGAGGACTTGAGACCTCTTATTTCCCATGCAATTGCTTCGATTCCACAATTAACTATTGATCTCTGAGTTTAACACTTTGTGGATAATACAGGTAATTGGAAGTGGGATGCGTTCCAATCTCTGCTCCCTCATTCGATTCGCATATGCATCGCGGGTATTTTGCCTCCTCAGCCCTACTTAGGGCCAGATAAGCTAATCTGGGAAATATTAGACACTATTCAATTCACTACTGCATCGACTTATTCCATAATCTTGGACTACGAGGATCATTATTTTGATAGATTTTGGAGGGCAGTCTGGCATTAGAATGACCCTTAACAAATTAGCACATTCCTGCGGCTCCTCGCGCAAGATCGATTACTTTCTAATCAATAACGTATTTGCAACCAATTAAATACTGAGGTTGCCTACTATCATTGTCGAGCAAAAGAATCATTGCTACATGTCGACACCAACGCATGCACCTTGTGGTGAGCGTTCCCCCCATAAGTAGTCTCCATTGATTTTTTTTACTCTAAACTCTCAAGAATGGTTAACTATGAATCTCCAAAAATACCGGTTGGTGTTTGACTTTGACTGGTCCATTATCTTTGGTGCCGCTTGTTGGTTTCTATAATTCTGGTGAAATATGACCATTTTTCACGAACACTTTTCTAGGCCGAAGTCCCCTGCATCTTATGTACTGGAGTATGTTCATCAGATTCACAAGTCTTTGGTCTAGCAAGGTAGAACTTATATAGACCACAAATCTCGAACTGAACAACTTATAGGCTGGTGTAAACCCCCACAAGATTGGGTCAGGCTAAATACGGATGGAGTGTGCAAAAGAACGTCCTCTTTGACATTAGTAGGTGGACTCATTGGTAATAGTACAGGTATTTGGTTTGGAAGTTTTGTTCAGAATATTGACTAGTGCTTCCCTTTCTTTGCAAAACTTTGGAGAGTTTTCTCTTGACTCCAGCTTACTTGGGATCTTGGTTATCGTTGAGTTGAATTAGAGGTAGATTCTTTAGCGACGTTTACTATTTTGTTTGCTTCAACCAATAGGACAATGTCTAATAACCTCCTAGTCATAGGTATCAACACACTGTTTGCTTGGCGCTAAGTAGTTGTACCTCGGCATATCTACAGAGAGGGTAACCGGTCTGCTGACTGGCTCACTAACGCTGTCGCTTATTATGAGTTAGGAATCACCACTTTTGTTACTGCACCTATAAGGTGCCTCTCATTCTTTTTAAAGGACATGTATGAGGTTTGTTTCCGTTAGATTAGTTATGTAATGTTTCAACGTTTCTTTTCGTGGTATGCAAAAAAAAAAAAAAAAAAGGATCACTTTTTAATAGATTCTGGTGAACTAATATTTATTGGGTGATGAATATCATAATGAGATGCATAAGATTTTGATCGACTATTATGTCGTGAGTTAACATAATGGTATGGTGAGATACATAATCCATGCTGTGATCTATCTTAGAAAATAATTTCATGAATATTCCTAATACTAAATTAGCATCATAAATGACCTAATTAGCAAAGAACAAAATATTTACAATTTAAGTAAAAGACTGGGCACGTCAAACCCACCATGTCATCATATGTTTTCACTTTTCAGAGCATACTCCATAAGTTATGAACCGCTTTGCTTGCATTGTAGACTTCCATTTAATAAAGAAAGTAATCATGTTTGGGTATGAAAGTAGTCATCAGGCCTTGTCCTGATTTGATAAGTGTCGAAGTTTGTTAAATACAGTCCAGAAGAGTCATCCTTGAACGTTTGACCCAAAATCGTGACTTTGATGCAGATTGTAGTATAGTCAAGCTTGATAATAATTGTAATTAAGCATCTTATGAAAATTGGAGTAGCCTATGGTCCATAACAGATTGACACCCTCATGATTAAACATCATGAAGATGACAGAATTTATAGACATACTAAATCATGAACTTCAGTAGACAAAAAATGTCTAGCTTCTCCAGTAATGTGATCTAGAATTCACCACCAACCACGGCATTTGAATTGAGCAAAGATTGCAAGAGATTCTAGGCTCTGAAACAGTTCACAGTTGCCATTTCCTAAAGGGAACCTTTCGAATTCCTTCCCTCTCTCTGGCGACGAGAGGGGTCAAATGCAATGATGACTGCCCAGTTACTGATAATTGTATTAATACATTTGGCTCTTTTCGATTTTCTTCGTATTTTTCTGGCGAGTTTCAGGGTGGTCCTAGTTTCTCAGCCACCTTGTTAAGGGGGAGAAGTGAGTGAACGCACGCGCCCATGCATATGCATACATAGACAGCGACACAAGTCTTCGAATCTCGAAGTGTTCTCTTACATAAGTCAGACATTTTATAAAGCAGCCTGCGGCAGTTCCAAGTGAAAGCTGGAAATCAGAAGACCCTTACCCAACTTTCTCGTGTCCAAAAATGTCTTTGTACTCTCCACTTCTTAATGACACGTCGAAATTAACACCAAAAAATTGATTGTTTGAAGGCTATAACGAGTATACTCTTATGGTGATTGACCTATTGAGGTTTTGAATCCTCTGTTTGTTTGAATTTCATTGGACAACGGCTACTACTTTCTGCACAACTCTCGATATCCACTTTCAAAGAAAGTTTGGCTTTCCCTCTTTCTCTCTGTTCGTATTTGTATTGGGGATTTAAAAAATAGTTCTTTTCTTTTTGTTTTCGTTCTTCTTCTTGTTTCTGTTCTTCTCCCTCTCTTTTGTGCTTCAAAATTATTGTAGTTTTCTAATGGTCACACGCACATCATTCACTTCAAAGTTCACTCACCTGCTCTACTCGCTGTTCTCATCATATTTCTCTTTTGGAGATTTCATTTATCTCTCCCTTAGCTGCATTACAGTTGTAAGGTGCCTTGCTAGATAAACAGAACGACACCCTGAGAGCATATTTTGAAGAATAGGTGAAATGGGTGTGTTTCGTTTGGTTTTCTCAGTAGTTTCTGCAGTGACCCTTCTGAGTACTTGCTCTCTTTCTCTCACAGATGATGGTAAGAACCATCTGCTACTTGGCAAAAGAAATTTTCAAATTTTTTTTAAGGTTCCATTTTGGTTCTTCTTTCTTTTTCATCAATCGTCTGGCTACTAAGAATATGGAGGATGAAAATGATGAGGGAAGAAGAGAAAACATATCATCTTTCGCTACCTAGATGCATGCGTGAGCAGAAGAACTGTTAAAGGTTGGATCTTTCTGGTTTTACGGGCTTAATTGTTCATGTTTCACAGGCCTCACATTACTAGAAATAAAGAGCGCGTTGAATGACAGTAGAAACATGCTTGGAAACTGGCAAGCTTCTGACGAATCTCCTTGCAAGTGGACTGGTATTTCTTGTGATCCCCATGACCAAAGAGTAAACTCTATGTGAGCCATAATCCGTTCCACGTCTCTATGTTGTTTACTTGTTTTTTTCCTTTAAAGCTTTCTGAATGTTAACATCCATTCTTCATATGTGTTTTGAGCTCTTCAGAAACCTTCCGTACATGCAATTAGGAGGATTGATATCGCCTAGCATTGGTAAACTAAGTAGATTAGAAAGACTGTAAGTTCTGTACCCATTTATGTTTAAACAAAGATGGGCTAAAACATCTGTGTGAAGTAGCAACTTCTGTGTTTACTGTAACTTTGCTCTTCATTCTATTGGGTTGAAACAGGGCTCTTCACCAAAACAGCCTGCATGGAATCATTCCTAGTGAAATTACTAATTGCACTGAGCTAAGAGCACTGTATGTGTAATTGGAACTTTTTTTATTCCTTTTCGTGGTTAGATTTGATTTTTATTTGCGGTGTTAGTAAAAAGGTTCCCCTTTTACCTCCCTGCAATTGGTCCTGTTTGTAGGTACTTGAGGGCTAACTATCTTCAAGGAGGCATACCATCAGATATTGGAAATCTTTCTCGCCTCAATATATTGTAAGATTTCCTAGTCATTCTGGTGCCTGGACCGTCAGTTGATAGTGATCCATATATAGTTTTTTACCATGAACTTGCTTGTTGTGGCTGTTTATCCCATTACCGATGTCTAGCAGGGTATACGGAGGTTTGATCGGAATTTTTTTTTTTTAAAAAAAAGAGAAAAGATATAAGAATTGATAGCCAAATGGAAATCCCGTTGCTTGCATCAATTTGTTGTACATGGTGGAATATCAATAGGAATTTTGGGATCTGGTTTTCTTTCCATAGAAACAGGCAGCAGTTAACAGAAATGTGTCACCTTGTTGTGCAGTCCTCATGATCTTGTTCCCAGCTTTATAAGTTTTTCTTTGTGTGCATGGTTTGCTTATAAGTTGATAATATGCACATTTCTCATAATTTGGATCTTTCTTGACGGATAAGTCCTTGATTTGATTTCAAGAATCATAAATGTTTATCGCTGTACTTTTTTCATTCTTCTGAACTGTCACCAAAACTGACTTTTGAATTCAGAGATTTGTCAAGCAATTTGTTAAAGGGTGCCATACCTTCATCAATTGGTCGGTTAATGCATTTGCGCCTCCTGTAAGTTCAATAAAAGCTGTAGCTCTTTTGAGTTTGGATGCTGAAAAACAGATTTTCTGTACTTATCAGATAACTGGACGGCATCCTATTTAATCCCTTATTTATTGTCCTCCTACAGGAATTTATCTACCAATTTTTTCTCCGGTGAAATTCCAGATTTTGGAGCTCTAAGCACTTTTGGGAACAATTCGTGAGTCATGTCAACTCCATGACCAATCTGAAGTCTGTAGTTTTCCTTTGCACCAATTATTTGGAATCATATTTGTGCAGGTCTAGCCAATGTAGTGTGGTAGAGAGTCGTAGAGGTTTACAGAAGATGGTTTGCGAGCAACAGAGGAAGAGTGATAAAAATGTTTCAGATGGTTTAGAAAGATATTAGGAGAAGCACAATTCCTCAAATTTCAGTACTATCCTGAAAACAGAACGAATTGATAGCCATGGACCAGGATTTACAGGAAAACTAGAAAAAAGAAAGGATAAAAATGGTAGTGTAGTATTAAGATACCAAAAGACCTTGAATAGAAATATAAGCTACCCAAAACGGTTGTTAAAGATTTGAAATCAGATTTAAGTTCTAAATTTGAACCTAAAATAAGTGCTATCTTCTATGGTATTGTTGCTTTTCAACCAAGTACTATGTTCTTCATTCAGAACATTTCATTGTTTCTAGTTGATAATAACATGTCTTAATTCTTCCATCCTCTGAAGTGGTTAAGCTTAGATGAAGTGTTAAAAAATAGTGACACTGGCATTGTCTGGTTCTTTTTAAATGAACAGTTGTGGCGTAAGATGAAATTGTGAACTATTATTAGGTACAGTAATTCAAGGGAACCACTATGTGTTCATCCAGCACATGTTCATTGATGCTAAAAAATGATGTTAGCTTCTTCACATCATAGCAAGAGAACATGATATTGCTGTGGATACCTGTGACAGTCACTGCCTTTCTTCTGCCTTTCTTCTCTCATCCCTAGTCAGTGAAGTTCTGAACTTGTTCTGATGCTGGGTTCTTGTGGATAGTTACATCGGGAACTTAGATCTTTGCGGAAGACAAGTGCATAAGCCATGCCGAACTTCATTGGGATTTCCTGCTGTGCTACCACATGCCACAAGTGATGAAGCAGCAGGTAAATAAATCATATTATATTAAGCTATTAACAGTTTATATACTAAGTCTGGACATGTCTACAGTCCCAGCAAAGAGATCCTCCCATTATGTGAAAGGAATTCTTATTGGTGTAATGTCCACGATGGCTCTTACACTTGTTGTGCTTCTTGCTTTCCTGTGGATTTGCTTGCTCTCAAAGAAGGAAAGAGCGGCTAAAAAGTACACGGAAGTAAGAAAGCAAGTTCATCAAGAAGCGAGTAAGTTTACCGTTTCCTTGTTTTTATAATGTTAATGTGAATCTATCATCTTTCTATGCGACTAACACTTCTTTCTTCAGGCACAAAGCTTATTACTTTTCATGGAGACCTGCCGTATGCTTCATGTGAAATCATAGAAAAGCTGGAGTCTCTTGATGAAGAGGATGCAGTTGGATCAGGAGGATTTGGCACCGTGTACCGGATGGTTATGAATGATTGTGGAACATTTGCAGTTAAAAGGATTGACAGGAGTCGTGAAGGATGTGATCAAGTTTTTGAAAGAGAGTTGGAGATTTTAGGTAGTATCAAGCACATAAATTTAGTAAACCTGAGAGGATACTGCAGGTTCCCTTCATCAAAGCTACTTATCTATGATTATCTGGCCATGGGCAGCCTAGACGATCTTTTGCATGGTATGCTTCTTTGTATTACTTAATAGTGAGTTGCAGAAAGTAGGGAGGAAATTATTGTTAATACATAATATGGTAACCTATTTGCCTGGACCTGGAGCATTCAGTTAATTTACAGCTTCACAATCAAGAACTCGTATGTGCTCATTGCTGTAGTGGTTGATGTCCTTATTTTCTTTTAATAGTACTGCTTCATAATGATGATTACCAAAGCTGTTGATTGTCAACTAGCTTGGAAAGGCTAGTAATATTCACTGATTCCACAGAGCTTCTTATTAATGCCTGTTGGACTTCGAGCATAGAGGCTTGCAAATTTCACTGTATTTGTGTCTGGTCTGAATGTTTATGCAAGCGTTTTTTTTCAAATTGAAGATCAAATGTATGGTAATTGAATTTGAATGAAATGAGACACTTGTTTTAAGTTAGTAGTGTAGGATACGTGTTGAAAATGGGAACGCAGAGGCTGATATTTTTGTTTCCTTGATTCTTCTGCATTTCCTACCCTTTCAGACAACGCCCAACAAGAACAACTACTGAATTGGGGTGCTCGTTTGAAGATAGCCTTAGGTTCTGCCCGGGGGCTTGCATACTTGCACCATGACTGTTGTCCAAAAATAATCCATCGTGACATAAAATCCAGTAATATCCTTCTAGATGAAAATCTGGAGCCCCATGTCTCTGACTTTGGCCTTGCAAAACTTTTAGTGGACGAGGATGCTCATGTCACAACCGTAGTTGCTGGCACTTTCGGTTATTTAGCACCAGGTATGTATATTATGCTATTATTTACTGATTGTTTTGATCTCTGGAGTTGTAAAATCTACATGTAAGTGGTGTGATGTTGCTTTAACTTTTTCATGCAACCTGCGCACCTGCGCATTGCCTCTATTGTCCGTGCTTTACGCAAATATTGTGATTCTGCATACAAATAGAACATTCCGAGGATGAGAAAATTTCAGCTTGACAGAACGTATGCCCCGTCTTGGAGGGATACTGATAAGCTAACAGCAAAAATACTAAAAAGTTCGATCATCCTGAAATTATCAAGTACTATGTTGCAATATTTTCAATCTTTTAGGACTTCTTTTGCAGTCATTCTCAAGTATTTGCTCATGTAAATGTTATTGTATAATATTCTGAAACATTGCAATCTATGATCTCAACATTGAACAAGGGATCTGACTCCAAAAATAATCTCAATAATCCTGTATCCACGCCTACTAACTTTTTAATTATTGTTACTGTGAACAGAATATCTCCAAAGTGGAAGAGCTACGGAAAAGTCAGATGTGTATAGCTTTGGAGTTCTCTTGCTAGAGCTCGTGACGGGCAAAAGACCAACCGATCCAACTTTTGTAAAGAGAGGCTTAAATGTCGTTGGTTGGGTAGGTCCAAAATTTCCTCCCTCGTTAAAATGTGGAACATTGTTTGGTCTACTGTTAAACCTGTAACAAATACGAGCAACTTTGCAGATGAATACTCTGTTAAGAGAGAATCAACTGGAAAATGTTGTGGACAAAAGATGCATAGACTCGGACATGGAAACAGTGGAAGCAATTCTGGAAATAGCAGCAAGGTGTACAGATGCAAATCCTGATGATAGGCCTACAATGAATCAGGTACTGCAGTTACTGGAACAAGAAGTCATGTCTCCATGCCCGACTGATTTCTACGAGTCACAGTCAGATTATTGTTGAGCAAAATAAGCCATTTAGTTGCATGGCCAATCGGATATATACATCAAACTATATATGCGCCATCTTGGCTCTTATCTCAGATGCTCCTCTCTGTGGAGCTTGTAAATCGGTCCATGCAAATACGGATTGTTGCAACTGTTCAATTTGCATGGTCTGTTTTGTTATTCCTTCAAGTATGTCCATGGAGGTACGTGGTTGAAGACAAATTCAAAGTTCTATCATCTACAATTCCCCCAGGTAGCCATAAGCGAAGAAGTTAAAGAGATTATGGCATTGTTTTACGTGGTGATTGTTTAGTTTTGAAGATGAAAAGAACAAAATAATACCAAAGCAAAATATAAAAAGGGAAAATTCTTTTCCAGGCATCTTAAGCTAGCAAGTAACTACAAATTACGTTTCATTATTTTCTTCACATCTCTAGCAGCAACTTATCGCTGTGAATTTCCTTCAGAACTTAAAGATTTCTCACAAGAGCGCCCTCAGTCCCACTTTCATCGGTCTTCGTAACAGAGTTAGGCATGTTATTGGATTCCGATATTTGTCCGAAGGTGAAGTAATTATAGGGTCTGATTTGTATCACACAGTCACTTGATTAGACCACATGTTTTAGTTTCGTCAACAACCAGTGGCAGTTTCTCTGGCCATCACAACGTAGAGGCTTTTCCTCCTCTCAAGTTCGCTCTAGAACGGAAGCGTACCTCCAGGGTCAAGCAACCTAGTTGTCATGGCATAGTCCCCTGATGTCAAACATTGTGCTTGCTTCCACCAGAAAACTCCGGACAAAGGGTTCTCAAAGGTCAACAACCTACTATTTGTCTTCAGAAACAAACTTCCTTTGTACAGTTCTCCCGAGGAATAGAATTCTACGTCTAACCCTAGTTTTTCCAAGTACTTCTTGTCTTGTATCAATAAGACAATCCTTGTTGAATGTAGTAGTGTGGCCTAAATCAAAAACTAGTTCAATAATAATTTCGCTGTTCATCTGTGTAAGTAGGGGGATACGGTGAAGGATATTACAATTTTTAATATAGGTAGAGCGTAGAATTTATCAATAAAAAATAGACTTCGATCGATTATTGCTAAAATGATTAGAACTAGTTATTTGGTTAGTTGGCCCTTATCATTTATAAATTCTTTAACATTTTCATGTTTAGTTAATATGAAATATTTTAACATTCCTTTTCAAGTGTAACTAGGACTGAGCATTTAGTTTTCACTTGAAATAAGCACAGTAATAATCGGATCGAGCCGTTAGGACTGGATATTCAGATGGACAATCAGGAAATAAAAAATCCAGACAATCTGGATATCCAGATGGGTAGAGTGTAGAGTCCGTTAACAAGAATTGAGTTTTGGTCAACTATTATTCAAATTATTAGAATTAATCATTTGGTTAGTTGACCCTTATCACTTATAAACTGATTAATATTTTTATGTTTAGTTAATATAAGATATTGAGTTAGAATTTTATAGACTTTGTTTCTCTTATCTAGGAATATATTCTAGTTTAATTCTTGTTAGAAACAGCAATACAACTCCTTTTTAAAATGAATCCCATGTGAACAAGGTAATTTCATTGCATTACAAGGAAATTAAGTACTTATGGATGAGAAAAAACTAGGATTATGTCCTACTACTTTTGTTTTTGTTTTTATTTAAGAGCTTAATATCGTTATACTTTTAATTATTTATTAATAAATATTTTAACAAAAGTTCGATAATAATAATAATTAAGAAAACAAGGCTCATCTTAAATATTAAGTTCAAATTGCTTTGTAAGAATCTTTGAATCAATATTAATTTCATTAAAATTTACACAAGATGGATATATTTATATAGTGATAATAATAATTAAAGGTCACTACAAGAAAAATAAGTTTTAGCTAAGGAAAATAAAGATTTATTAGAATTTTAATATTGGTAGAGCGCAGAGTCTATTAATAAGAATTAAATTTAGGTCAATTATTGCCAAAATGACTAGTCCTTACCTCTTATAAACTCTTAAATATTTTCATGTTTAGTCAATATAAAATGCTATAACACTCTCTTTTAAGTTTAATTGAAACTGAACATCTAATTGTCACTTGAAATAAACATAGTGGTAATCGGACCGGATCACTGAGACTAAATATCTAAATAAACGACTAAAAAATTAATAATTCAAACCAAATTTGCTTTGATATTATATTAAAAATTTTAATATGTAGCGTCTATTAACAGAAAAGAGCCAACTTTGCAATGATATTGGTTAATATAAAGTTAAGTTTTGCCAATTTAATAATAATTGCAACTTTCTCAACAAGTCAAAGCTTTCTTAAGCTATTTTGTTTCTTCCCTAGTTTCTTTTCTCTTCCCATTTTCAACTGTTACACTCAGAGGGTGATCAAACATAGCCGGCCATAGGAGTCGGTTCTTCTGTTTTGAAAAGAAAAACAAGCTTTTCCGTATGGGCTCTGCCTTGCTTCAAAGGTCATCGTGTATGAGGCGGATCCGAAGTCTACCTCCTCGCTCTTTTGACGCTCTACTGCCCCACTTGCCCACTATTTAAAATTGGTTTATTTCTATGTCGTAGAAATAATCATTAACGATTAAATTTTATCTAAATCAAAACTATTAACATTAAGAATGAATTTAATATGAAAGTTTAGGATAAATTTGTTGTTTTAAAGTTTAAGAATTAAGATAATA
>JANJEY010000006.1:65288832-65303409 GCA_024703695.1 Erythroxylum cataractarum | reverse complement strand
TGAACAAGTCGACTTATCGGTACCGAACATGTGTAAGTCGACTTACACATGGTACAAGTCGACTTATCACTTACAAAGAGTAGGGTCATAATCATTCTTTAAATCACTTCAACAGTCAAACCCTATGAATAGTTTATCAATCTTTAATTCTGTACATAACTTCTATATTTATATAAAGATCTTACTTTGAATGTCACTTGTGTTGTTTGTTAAAACTAAATGAAACCAAACAACCATGTTTTCTTAGTTTATGCAAACACTTCATCTCATTAACTTCTGCTAGATGAAATGGTTATTTGCTAACAACACTCAATCAATCAAAATGACATCAAATTTTTTATCTGATCAGACTATATATTATTTGAATTTTATTATATCAAATTTTAGACTTAATTTATTGTCATCAAAGAAAATATGATCTTCCACAAACCTATTTTAAGTTAAATAATATGTTTCTTATCACATGATTAAAGTTCATGTTAAAAATTTCATTAGATACTGAACCCTGTAATTCCAAACCTCTTACACCTCTCCAATCTTATACCTGTCCAAATTTTATGTAGTAGTAAACCTTTTAAGAAAATAGTTAATACTTGTTTACTCCCTATGATTTCAAAAGAGTAAACTTGACTGTACACCAGAATCAAAATTAGATTGTAATTACTCGGGAATTCAGAAACTTCATGAAAGATTGCTCTCGTGTTGGTTTGATCTTGGAACTTTCAATGATTTAATACTAAATAATCCAGAAAAATGAATATTTGACTTGACAGCAACATTTTGTGACAGCCACACTACCAATCTCTTTAGATAATTTTTGAAGGCCTAGTCCAAATAGGATCAAGGAATAGTGTTATCTAGTTTCTCATATCCATTAGTATTTAAACAGTGCGATATGTGCTTAAACCAATCAAAATTATACTAAATTAGCAAATGTAAGTGTAATTTGGCATAAGCACAATGTAACCATCCTCGAGCTTCCATTTTCAAAACTCAGCAAGTGAAGAGTCTTCACTTGCAGAGATGATACCAACCTTGGGAGTTAATGTCCTGTCATATCCAGAGTTACAATAACAAAGCAAAACAAACATTTTAAATCAATCTTTCTCAGCGAACCCAATGTGCTTTTTCTTCCTGTCCTAATCCAAGTGATCCTAACATAACTCTACCAAGTATAAGCCCAAATGTTACTAAGCATGACATTTACATATGGGAAGTTCTTTGCTCTCAACATGTTCCTTATGCTATTAATTATCGTGTACATAAACTATTCTTGGTTCCTTCCATTTATGTAGTTCAGACTAGTTTCTTATATTACTTTAACTCTTTTTTCTCTCTCATTCCTTTTCTTTATTATTTATAAGTATAATTGTTGCATATCCCTATACTGATCAAGTTATACAACAACTAAAGCATTCCATTCATCTATCTTAACTTACTGGTAAGTTCTCAAATACTGAAGCTTACCAATAATTGTATCTTTTATGGTAAGTTTACAGTCGGCCACATACAATTAGTTCATTTTATCTTTTATGGGAAAGTGGGTGTAATAAAGAGAGTAATCCTGGGGGATTTTTCCATCGCAACTGCTTAAGTTTATCTTTTGCAACTTCCCTACACACAGATTATATTAGATGATTATCAAAGAAGTAGTTGGTTAAATTTATACGATCCTATATATACACTGATAACATCCTTTAAAAAAATACAATATTAAAATACTGATGCACTAAACTCAGCGACATGTCAGTCCGAGTTGACACACAAGTATGCTTGAAATACATCTGTACATTACATCACACACAAATTTATTATAATGCTGTAAATATTTGAAGCATGATGCTTTTGTATTGTAGTATCTATTTCTTTACATCAACATTCTTTTCATTTTTTCATTACAACCTACCAAATACCACCCAGTATGAAACAAACTCTACCACCCCTATATCAAATTGAGTTATTCATAATATAGGTTTGTCTTCAAATATAATAGTAGCAATAAACACAATTGCTATCACAATGTTCGTCAAATATTAAGTATGCTAGTTATGAATAGAATAACTCTATATAAAATGAACACAAAATTTGGGTTCAAACAACTTCATATTAAAATTTCATTATTAACTGAACATATATAGGTCTCCAATTGATTTTAGCATGCCAAAATTGTTTTTCTGCGGATCATTTGTGTATTTATGGATTTTTTAACCTCTAATTACTTCCATAAATCATTATGCAATAACTAACAGTTAAGAAATTCATAGATATATTTATGTATCTTCAACATCTTTAAACTTCTAGTATTTCAGTCTTATTATAACTTGTTTGAATTTCAGCTAACACTAATGAGTGATTGAAATTTCTCATTACATAGTAGGAGGTAACTATCTAATAATTGGTTGTTATTATTAGACTTATTGCTGCTTAATACCAATAATGAATTTGCAAATGAAAGAATGAAAGATGGTTAGATTGGATTAATCACTTAAAAGTCATGTTAAAGGAAAAAAAATGCAATATAGGTTCCTGCTATCTTTTACACAACCTAATGAAAATGACTGAAGGATTAACACAGCTTGGACATATTGTCAATCAAAACCCAAGCATAGAACATCACATGACATATGTCATATATAATTGGTTGCTATCTAAATTAATTACAACAACACAACACAATGCAGTGCCAATGCAGTTCCAATATATACTTCACACAACACAAGGCATAATCCAAAGTACCCACAAACAATTAGAAACATGATAGCATAATGCAGATTCAATTCAGAACAACATACATACCTGTGAAAAGAAACAGAAGAAGCACTTTGGAGATAACTAATGAGGTTCTCGGATTCAATCAGAAAACAATGCAACTTATCACTGATCAACAACAACCCAGGATTCCTACACAAAAACAAAGACATAAGTTAAAACTTTGCAAAGGAAATGAGAGAATGATCCAAAACCCAGCAAATTTTACAATAACAAATATGCCCAAAAAATCTCTCAGGATTTTGGTATAAGAACAAAAATAACCGAAGACCCAACAAGAAGAAGGGCTAGAACCGAAAATCCACATCATCCCATTCAAGATCTGCAAACCCCACTAAGGCCGAAGGTCTCCACAGATGACAAATCCACATATGCAAACACCCAACACTCCGAAGGTCTCCATTACACAAAAACATCCTCCATTTCCGACTCCATATTAGAAAAAAGAAAGAACAATACTAAGTGGAGCAAATTTGCGCAACCAGAGCAATGGAGACCTTCGGAGGCAGCGACATTTTTCCAGCAAATAACAAAAACTTACTTTGGGACGAAGAGTTCCAGTGTGCGAGAGAGTTGCCCAGCGTGCGACAGAGAAGCGTAGAGAGAAGCCTAGCGTGCAAGAGTGGAGTGATTTTGGAGACGAAGGAGGGCGTGCGAGAGACCGAAACAAGGACCAAATAACAGAGGAGGGATAATTTTGGCTAGTGACGTCTTTCTTTGTTCCGAAGAAAAGAACAAAGTTTTTTTGTCCTTCGATTTTTGAAGGAACAAAATTCTTTGTCTCTATCCTTCGGAGACAGAGGACATAAAACCGTAGACATCAACCAAACAGTCAAGAGGACAGGATTACTTTGTTTTATCAACTGTTCCCACTCACATGAACAGTAGCCATATACAGGATAACGGGGATAGTACCCATACACGGGGTTAGAGAAACACAGTCATCCTGTAACAAGTTTTAGTGCAATAGGTTGGATTTAACAGCCTCAGAATCCCTGTATGAGTTACAGTAGACCGAAAGCCAACCTTGTAGACCAGGTTCTAGGGAGACATTGTTACGTGAATTGTGAATAGCGCTATATATAAAGAGATTCACGGGAAGGAATCAAATTCAAAGATGTTTAATTTAGGGGGCGCTTGGTTTGAACGAAAGAATGGTAATAGGAATTGGTCGGGTCGGTTATATTTGAGCCCGAGCCCAGTCACGAAGGCCAATCGGTCAGTCTCATACTCATCGTTTAGCAGAAGGAAATTCCCATGCAAACACGTATTTGCCTAAACCTAGCTGCTAAACCGTATATAAGGTATAATTCTCCCATAATTCAGGTATGCGATCATAACCTAATTCGTTTTCTCTGAACTCATCAATCCCACCTTTACCAAAAACTTACTTGAGCGTCGGAGGGGCTAATCGGGACATCATCCCAGACGAGTCTTCCTTGTTTTGTAGGTATATTCACGCCGTAATCATCACAGAAGGTAGAAGACGATGTATTTCAATGGAAACGCACCGTTAAGCCTGAATCCGGCAGAACCACATATCATCCATACACTTACCATCTTTTAACTTCTTGTTCTCAAATTTAAACCTTTTATTCTCAACTTTTAACTTCCTTATAATTGATTTTGCCTTTTCACCAAAATCTTCATCCACCTATCTGAAAAAAATACATCCCCTTTCTTAGAAAAATGTAACTAAGTTTATTTCTTATAAAATTGTAACTATTTTATTGTTAATAATTAACCTACCTTATAATTAGAGCATCCATAAACTCTTCTTCAAGGATTGTTATTGGTCCAAGAATATCAAAGGACTTCGACTTCCTCTTCAACTAAAAATCTAGTCATCATATTGCCTTTTACTATGACTTTTCCCAAATGATTTGGAAGATCCATCAT
Organism: Erythroxylum cataractarum; assembly: GCA_024703695.1. Taxonomy (NCBI): domain Eukaryota; kingdom Viridiplantae; phylum Streptophyta; class Magnoliopsida; order Malpighiales; family Erythroxylaceae; genus Erythroxylum; species Erythroxylum cataractarum. The sequence goes on along the minus strand of JANJEY010000006.1, from coordinate 65,298,741 downwards.
CCATTATAGTTGATAAAAACCTAGAGGAATAAAATATCAAACAATAACTTCAATTATTCAAGACAGCCAAGTTAAATTAATTTAGTCATTTTCGTAGAGGTATAATTATGTTCCCCTTTTAGTAGTCTCAATTTGTTACATTATAGATGCTAGTTGGTTCCTACATCGCATTTGACATATGTATATATTCTCTTATGAAACATTTTGAATGCACATGCACAAGAATATTCTATCCTTTTATAATCTCACCATTTAAGTAGCAAAGTTGCTTTTAAGAAAGTGACAATCTACATAAAATAACATAAGCATTATTTATGTTGTAACAAATCTAAGTTTAGACCTTGAGCTTTTAAAGGCCTAGATATAATCAATGTTATCACTGTCCAAAATTGTAGTAACTTCAACTTGTGTGAATTCTTATATAGCCAAAAATAGGTATTCTTGCCTAAATGATGAACTTCAGGAAAACCAAGTGGTGTTTTACTCATTTGAAGATGAAATCACATTGATTTATAGCTTAACCTTTTTTAACTTAGGGGAAGATGGTAGACAGAGGAAGATGTTTGATAGGGGGAAGAGAGAGAGAGAGAGAGAGGAATATAGCAAACTTAAAGAATTGTAAAGAAAGAGGCGACAAACTTGAAAACACAGGTATGAGGGAAAATTTGAAGGAGAGATGAGAGTTTTGCTTATTAAAAATACTATAACACTCTTATTGGTATCCCTTTTAACTAAACCCACATCACATGTGTGGAGTGTGTACCTCAAATTTCATTTACCAATGAAATGAGAGTCCAACGAGAAACTTTTAATTAGTTTAAGGTTAAATTGACAAAAAAGGGAAAGTTTAGGGATCAATATGCACCTAATTTCAAAGTTGGGGGATCAATTTGAGCTTTTTTCTTAAAAAAGAGTTAAAAACTCTTATTTTTAGATTAAGAGGATGGACAAAATTTATATAATAAAATCAGTATATATTAATAATTAATATTTTATTTTTATTTACTAAATTAATTTTTAGTTAATTAATTTTATAAGATCCTAATAATAAGGATTTTTATATATTTGTTTATACTAGTTTATCGGGTTTTTTATTAGAAAAATGACACAAACAAATTGTTTTAATGAGGTCCGTTCTTTTGCATGGAAATATCTTCCAAAGGAAAGAGACTTAACTTAGTTGTTAGTGTATATATCCATTTAGGAATATGAAATATCTTAGATAAATAAAATGCAAGATAGATTCATATATATATATATAGTTATGAATATGAAATATCTTAGATAAATAAAATATATATGTATGTATGTATTGTGTGTGTGTGTGTGTAGCTTCGTTATTGAAAGAACTTACAATTATTTATTGTAATTTCATCACTAAAAGTTATTTTAAATAAAGATCTTATAATGTTTTGTTGAACTAAGGGAAATTACAATCTACATTTTGATGAGAATAAAATACAAATACTATCAACGAGCTTATTTTTTATAAAAGCAATAATAGTCATGCACAAATCTAGACACATATCAAGAAGACAATAGAGAAAAGCTAGAGTTCAACTCATTCAAGTGAAGATTAAAATCAAGAGCAAAGGAAAATAAGGCATAATAAAGCTATAACTGAATATGGAATATTTTGTTGTACTGCCTACTTAGTCATTTTGATATTTTAAGGATTTATTAAGCATAAGACAACATCATTTTAACTTATTATATGGGTCTTTTCAATCATAACTAGCTATTGGCAATGAGTAATTCTTATTTGTAATAGTTGACCCTTAAACCTTATAAATACATAATTTTTCAATAGTTTAGACAAAAGAAAACATTTTTGTGTCTTATATACACAGTTATAAGATTTATTCAAAGTAATTTGAGCATTCATTATTGCATTTTGAAGTGAATGATCCTTTAAAGTTATCAAAGTGATCAGTAAGATTTTTCTAGGTTCAAATTCTTTTGTGAGCAGGTAACTCTTTACCTTGAAGGAATATTATTTAAAAAAAAAATTACTCATGGAAAATAAAATTATTGTAAGAAGGTTTCTATTCACCTTGTTAAACGAGACACAGTAGAAGTTCCAAGAAGAGTGTTAGAGAGTGGACGTAGGTAAGGGCTATTTATCAAATTACTATTTATTGGTTTTTCTTTCTTTTGTTCTATGCTCTTTAAACTACTTTTTTATTAGGTTATTGATTTATATTAGGCTATTTTGTATCATATATTCATTCTTGTTAAATTGCACTCATTAGATAAGAAATAGTTGCTCAAATTTACCAACACCCTGCCCTCTTAGGTACTATTAGGGACTAGACTCTTAACTTAGCATTTTAAAAAAAAAAAGAGTAAACATCATAACAGAATACCTAGGTTCATCCTCATACAACTAAGAGGGACAAGCCATTAATAGAGCATCTTTCTTTAATGAAAATGACTATCTCTATTGAAAAACTATGATGAAGTTTTTCTTAATGGCCAAAAGTGTTAATTTGCAGCAAATAGTTTCAAATAGCCCTTTCACCCTCATGAAAGTCATTAATTATAAAAGGTTTCTTAAACTAAAGGAATAATGAAATCTATAACATAAGGAGCTTATTTATATAAATAGTAAAGCATTTATATTATTATATGCATTAGGTAGGAATGAATTAAATAGGGCATCTTTATATGAAACTGCTCACAAAATTTGGCACATACTTGAAAATTTTGAAAAATAAGAAAGAAATGACAAGAAGGAGAAGAAGGATTACAAGCTCTCAAAGCATCAACTTAGGCCACCACAAGTGACTTTAAAATTGAACATTCAAAAGGAGAAATAGCTCACTTATGCTTCAAAGCTAAAGATGAAGAGGTACTCTCTAACTCTAAATCTTATGGTACTGATAGCAATGTTGAATTATCATATGATTAACTAATTGACAACTTTAAAATTATGAGTATGAATAGGAAGAAGTTATCTTCTAAACTCAAAAAATCCTAAAAGCATCTAGATGTATAATGAGTGAAAATAGAAAATAAAGAGAGAATTACATAGTATCAGAGTATCTAAGAATGTGGTCATTATAGGCAATAAAAACCTAGATGCATTAAAAATTAAAAATGAAATATTAGATAAGGAGATCAATGCTCTTAAGAAATCCTTGTATAAATTTACTAAAAGAAACAAAAAAATAAAGCGCATACTAAGAGCTTAAAGTAATTCCAATATTAGGCGTGAGATTAGGTGTACTTATAAGAGTACACTTAACAGCAAAACTATATTTTTCAAGAGAAAATGCATTGCAACATATATATATCGTGGATGCTCAAGGCACATAACTAGTAATACATCTCAATTTTTAACTCTTAATAATAAAAGCAAATAATTTTTCACCTCTAAAGACAATGTCAAGGATAAGATAATTGGCATTGAAAAAGATGGTAAGAGAGATCATATTACAATTAATAATGTACTTTTATTATAAATTTTTTAAAGCATAATTTATTAAGTGTAAGTCAAAAATGTGATAAAGATTACAAATTATATTTTGAAGGAAAATCATGTATTATTTCTAAAACTATTAATAATAGCATTATATTTTTAGGAGGTAGCATTTGCACAATTGATCTTAATGACCTCTCTAACCAAATAATGAAGTATCTAATATTTATAAGTATAGATACATATATTTGACATAAGACGTTTGGACCACAAGAATGAATCTCATCTCTAACCTTAACTTCAAGCAACTTGTCCACAACCTTCCAAGAATCAAGTTTAAGAAAGACAAGATGTGTGGAGCTTGGCAAATAGGAAACAAACTAAAAGAATATTTAAGAGCAAAAAGTCAATAACCTCTACTGACTTTTTTGTAGTTACTTCTATACATTTGTAATTACTTCACATGAATTTTTTTTAGCCCCGTCAAGGTCGCTAGTCTAGGTGGAAAAAGTTGTGCATGATTATAGTAGATGAGTTTGGTAGATTTACATGGTTATTATTTATAGATAGTAAATTTGAATGCTTTAGAATATTTTTTAATTTTATTAAGAGAGTTCAAAATAAAAAAATCTCTATTACATAATTAATAATGATTATGGTATGAATTTTAAAAATGAATTGTGTGAATCTTTTTTGTGAAGAAAATAATATTTTTATAAAATTTCTACTCTCAGAACCCCAAAAAATAAAGTTATTGAAAGAAAAAATAGGATATTACAAGACATATTTAAAATAATAATAAATAAATATAACCTCCAATGTATTTTTAGGCAAAGACTACAAAAGTCGCATGTCTTATATTTAATATAGTTTAAATAAGACTAATTATGGATAAACCAACCAATGCATTTTAGCATAGAAAAAAAGTCAATGATTAGTTATTTTAAAATGTTTAGTTGTAAGTGTTATATTTTGAACACTAAAGATAACTTTTAAAAATATGATTAAGAAGTAGATGAATTTTTTTATATTACCCCTTAACTAATAAAGCATATAAAGCTTTTGATAGGAAGACTCTTGTTATTAAAGAATTTATACATGTTATTTTCTATTAATCTAACCATCTTGATTCGGGAAAAAAATTTGCAGATGATAACGTAGGACTAAGTATTTAGAGCACCCTTTGACTCAAAATGACAATGGGCCACTTGTGACAGGCCCGTGACTCGAGTCATAGCCCAATCGGCCAAAGGCCAGCCGGCCCGACCGACCCAACATCATAGTTTTAAATTTTTTTTAAACAAAACGAAGTTATTTTATATTTTTCCTTTGGGTTCGTCGCTCAACCAATCGGAATCAAAAGTAGAACCAGGTTATATTTATCATCCTTATCTTTGAGAAAACAAAATTGATTACCAAGAGACTCTGTAAGAGCAAATTATTAAACTAAATAAGGGCGATAAAAATGGATGGAAAGCTTCTAATGGATTAGAAATTTAAGAAGAATAGTCTTTAGAGTCAAAATCATAGGTGATATTCAATAAGGGTAGAATTACTAAATCTCATTACCCATATCAATATTATACTTTAGCATTTCAAGATCTCTTCGTTATCCTATTTTATAGAATATGACTCCCACAAAGCATACTGAATACAATTTCATTTAGATCATGTTAGAAATATACATGTTGCCTTTATTTCTCATATTAAGACTGTACCAGATGTCTTTAGTGATGAAAGTTGAGTTGTTACTATAAATGAGAAATTAAACTAATTTGCGCTTTAGTATCTAGACCTAGAAGCCACCAAATCATAGTTACCAAGTGAATATTTAAATAAGCTTTAAAAAAGAAAACAAAGTTAAGGATAATTAACTTTGTTTACTTAATATTTTGAATTCAATTAAAAGGAAGAGGAGAAGTCTTTCAAATTATTAAAATTAACATTTATGAGGTCAAATTGAATAAATTTACACTGCTGGGGCCGATTAACACCAGGCCTTGTTTACTCCACTTCCCCGTCGCCACTTTGATGACACAGCAACGCCTGAATGACACGTGTGATAAGACTCTTCATCGATGCAGTTGAACACGTGTGACACCGCCGTTGATAGCAAATTCTCAGCCATTCACCTTCAAATCGCTGGGCCCCACCACCATACACATCCCCCTCCCAAGTTCATCCATTCTGCCTACGTCTCTTTCTCCCCTTCCTCCGCCTAAAATGATAAGGACAAAATAGAAATCACAATCACTGTGGTGGGACTGGGACCCCATCCATTTTTGACCTGAATGATCAGCCAATCAGGTGCAGAATCACATGCCACGATGATCTGAAGACGTCCACGTCATGGGGTGGAGATTCCCTCTTGTGGGGTTGGCTCGGTGGAGGCTGTCGGTGAAAGCGATCGGTCTTGTTGTTTGAGAGTACATCTAAACCATACACGTGGGTGGCACTGTTCAATCCCCATCAACTCTTGTCTTGGCCAGCAGTGGTGGGTAAGAAACTTTCAGAAGCAACTCCAGCTTCCAGGATCAGGTCGCCACTTGGCACATTCCGACTCTGATTCGCCGTAAAGGGCAAGTTATTCAATTTCAGCAAATTCTTTTTCGTGTATTTTAACTTTTAATTTGTGGAAAATTTGTATTTGGTAATTAAGCATATGATTCCTAACTTAATTTGTGGAATCAGCCCAACTTTATGATAAGACAACTGGTTTATCATCTTATTTTTAGAATAGTTTCAAACCCTTTGCTATAATTGTGGACGAAGTTTGCCCTAAGAAGGTAGCTAATGATGATCCCCGGAAGGATAAGCCTGAACATCACTAAAATTTCATACCGACATGTCAATTTTCCATTTTTTATAGTGTGGACCTACACATACACATCAAAACACATACCGATTGCTCTACTGCAGAGTTTCGTCCATCAAAACAATCGTCCAACAACTAGCTCCTATCGTGCTTCACTGGTTTACCATATTCTTCTGATGCCCTTCATCGTAAACTATTTCGCATAACCTGAAGACAAAGATTTGATCTCAACTTTGTCAAGCCAAATAACAATCTGTGCGTTAGTCGTTAGTAACTAGGAAAAGTAAGAAAGAGCGACAGCCAATGTTTTGTACATTTTGGTACCTAAGTTCTTGTTTTGACAAATATTAGTGTCGTCTTAGTTGTTACTCCAAAGCTACACATATGCTTTTGATTCCCAATCAGCTGAATTTGCAAGTTCGTCTCTGGAGTACACGTAACCGCGAGTTTCTAACAAGTCAATGCAAACGTGTAATAACAAGCATACCTGTCGCAAGTCAAGAGCCATTGTGTAATTAAGAATTTAAGATATTAGTAAACCGCAAAAGGCTTAGGCTTGGTGTATCAACGACATGGTAATTAAGGAAACCAGGAGGGAGTGAGAAGATTACAATAGCACCGAATTAACTTCCATTGAATAGAACCATCAACCAAATTAATTTCAAATCTGAACGTGTTATTTAACTACATGAAAGTTTCACCTTCACCAACGCCATCTCAAGAAACCCCAATACGAAAAGGACTACAACTTTTAATCATTCCCAACTACAGCCTACAAACAAAACCCAACATCACACTTGCATTTGGATAGCATGGACTGTGTTTATTACTTGTTCGCAATGACTCCTACAAGAAGCTTCGAACACGACATGAGGCGTATATACAAACGGTGTAACTTAGTAGGACCATGACCAAAACGCATGATCTTCAAAACCTGCAGGTGCAGGAGGGTCCGAGTATTCCACGACTTCAAGCTTTGGGAATACATATGAAGTCAAGAGTCCCTTGCTTAAGTTATCATCTTCATCTTGGGACAAATCAGACTGCTCTGGCTCAAAAACATAAGAAGAATCACCAGCCTCCAGGAATGAAGAGTGAACCCCATCAGTGTAATGCGGGCTTTCTGAATCAAATATATCACTTTTGGCTGAGCTGATCTCTTCCTGTTTACACGCCAATACTGAAACTTTGGACACTGCACCCTCAGAAGCGGAATCATTATCACCAACCTGTTTTCCCTGTGGTTCCCGTGATAATGTGTCTTTCACAGATGATGAAGTTCCGTTGTTCTGCCTAAGAAGCAACTTGTCCGACAGTGATTCAACCTGACAAACATCAAACATCATAAAGCCACTCCAATACCGAAAAACATCAAACATCATAAAGCTACTCCAATACTATATCCAAAGAAACCAATTCCAATCTTTACCTCGGACTTTAGCTTATCCTTCTCTTTGAGAAGACTATCATAATCAGACTTAAGAGTATCATAGGTCGTTTGAAGTGCGTCATAATCCTTCTCAAGCTGCTTTGTCTTCCACCTTGCTCTGCGATTCTGGAACCATATGGCGACTTGACGAGGCTGCAGACCAAGGTCCTTCGCAAGCTGTATTTTCCTTTCGGGTTCTAGTTTGTTCTCGACCTCAAAACTTTTCTCCAGAAATTGAACTTGGTCAACAGTTAGTCTCCTCTTCTTTTCTGGTTGGTGGAAATACTCGTCCAATTCATCATCTCCATTTCCATCATTATCAAATGACCCAAAAAATGGCCTAGTCAATCCATTCACTTGGTGAACATCCTCAAAGCTGACCATGGATCTTCGGCCTAAATTCCAGCCACCCCATAGTTAAGAGTTAGAAGATCAAGCACGATTAATTTTAGCTAGTTTTTACGCTTCAATTAGCAGCTTCTTATTATAAACATTACAAACTTTAATAAGGACATAAGTTCTAGGAAATCTCCATATCACAGATTACATGGAATAAACAGAACAGAAAACTAATCAAGATGCACAACAGATTAAGAATCAGGGTAGAAGCTGAAGAGTAATATGTAGAACGATCATCAAATACAACTGCAATTACGTCAATCATATTAAAAATTCATTAATTTGACCCAAAAAAGATGCTTTATAATTGCTCTCTGTATTGTATTGTATTGTATTGTTCGTCGTCGAAATAAAATACAGGAAACAAAACAAACAAAGATATCACTACAGATGGTCAAAGTCGAAGGGAATTATGGGAGAGAAAGAGCAGGTACCAAGTAAGGACGGAGAAGATCCAGAAAGGAAAAACGCCTCGGGGTGCTGAGAAGATCCAAAACTACTTTTATGGGTTTGAAGCAAAGCACACAAGTTCGAACGAGAATTAGCACTCTCACAACCGACAACCCCCTCCATGCTTTTCAAAGGTTTCACGTCCGATAATAAGTAATTTACTTACTCAAGCAGCCATGAGAGGGCAGCTCGGGTCAAACAATCAAACGGCCCGGTACTCGCACAGCAAAACAATCTCTAGTTTATGTTCTTCTATTCAACTTTTGTCACCTTGGACCTAAGACTTGTGACGGAAGAAGCTGGTGATGATGATCTCGGTGATATGAGAAGTGTGGGAGCACCTGGAACAGCTCACACCCATCACTCAGAAGAACGTCAGCTATTGATCCTTGCACACAAACAGAGAGAGAGTGACAAAGAACAGAGGTGAAGAAAGAGGGAGAGCAACAAAAGACAAGAGTTGAGTAATAACTAGAACTTAATGGAGAGGAGCTGAGGAAGGCAGACAGCAAGTCCAACACAAGGGCGGGGTGGGGGTGGCTTTTAAGCAAGAAATTGTTGTTACAGAGTGACATTAACCGTTCTTACAAACATGCCCCTCCATCCCCCCTGGGGCCTGAAATACATTTTTTCTTTCACGCGATGACGATATCACAGGAAATGAAGAAGGCATAAAAGATGATTCTAACAAGAAATCGGGACTCTCAGGGGGTATTCATAGTCTATATCATAATCTACAAAGTTAACTTTGTCAAAGCAACTTCAGTTTGGATTATAAAGTGGTGTTGGACACAACTTTTTAACATATCAGTGCAATTTCAATTTTCTCAAAAACAGAAGATAACATGAAAGGGTAAAATAGTAACGTTGGGGTTTTTAAAGTTAAAAGATGACAACGAGGCACAGAGAAACAGGGCCAGGGAAAAGACAAAACAAATGTGTCCACCACCAACGCATCAATGTCAGTTTCAATAAAGACGTGGCGATCTCGACGTTCCATGTCCAAGGGCAAGGGTTACTCACTCCGCTGACTCACAACTCTTTCCCTTGACCTGGTCACCACCACCCCATCCCACTACCTTCCAACATGGCGACCCCTCATAGGTCCTGTATCATGTGGCCACCTTTGTCGTCACTTGGAGTTTTACGCTAATGAAACCAAATACTTGCGTCAAGCTCCAATTTCTTGTTTCATTACTTAAAGATGTGAAGATGATTACGAGGGGAATAATTACCGCGGGCTGCTTTGGACAGGGAGCTGTCATATTGTGTTATCCAATTTGGTTCAGCCGGATTTTGGCTGAACGGTGCGTTTCTATTGAAGTCCATCGTCCTCTTCCTTCTGCTGTGAATATGTCGTTAATATACCTGCAAAGCAGATAAAGGCACGCTGGG
>JANJEY010000006.1:65222310-65233752 GCA_024703695.1 Erythroxylum cataractarum | reverse complement strand
GATCTGCCATCTTTAGAATTGATAAAATTTTGTCCAAAATCTAAGGGTTACATTAACATTTGAGTATAAAACATGTTACTTCTAATATTTTTATATTTGGTGATACTAGTAAGGTAAAGGTAATTTGTTAAAGATTCAAGAAATATATTAAATATTTAATTCAATAGAAATGTAAAATGAGTAAAGCACTTAATTGAATGAATTATGTAAATTAAAAAAATGAAGAAAATAATCAAAGTGTAGCACATACAAGAACTTCATAGAAATTCTAAGTGCACTAAGAATAAGAAAGATTGGAGCATTTTTCATATGTAACAACTCTTGTAATCTTTCTTGTAACCTTATCTTAGTCATTTTAATGAATTAAATGTTAATTATTAAATGATCATTTATATAAAGGACATGATGTATAAATCTTTTCATAATCAAGAAATTTTTTTAAACTTTAAAAGAATACTTCTTTATTTTCAAACAAACCTTAGAAACCTTTGAAATAATATTGAATTATTTTTTTACCAAATATTGTTTAATGCTTTTAAATCTTTTTGAAGGATTCAAAATTGATGACTTAAAAATGTTTTCGAAAGGGTTCTAATGTAGGATGAGTAAAATATATATCAAACTAGTAGTTAGAACACATAAAATTTATAAAATCTAACGACTAATACTTTTTTAGGTTGCTGAAATTTTCAATTTAATATAGATAGACTTTTAGGTTTAATATGGCTAAAATTGTAGGTTTGGTATAGCCACAATTTTCAGATTTTGGTCACTAGGAATTTAGGTTAACAGTGTAAAAATTTTAATAAAGAAGATAAGTAATGGAGGGTAAAGAACTATAAATCACTTACAGAGCTTAAAAATCTAAGATCATCACACCTTCTAATTAAAACCTAAGTTTATAAAGAAAATTTTGGGTGTTATTTATTGAAGAGTTAATACACATATATATATATAAAGGTTATTAAAACTCTTATTCTAAAAGTAAAGTGATTCTTACCTAAAATATCCAAAATGGAACTGAATCCTACTTTAATAAGGATTCTTTGTTCTTTTATAAACTTAAGTAAATACATCTAGGATAATAACTAGGATAACGTATCTAGCTTATTGTTACTTCCTATCTAATAAGGAAAAACATAGTCTAAAGTAAAATTCGACTCTTATTGCCTTTATTGTCACTTTAACTACCATTTTTCATTCCATCTAATTAAAGTTTGCAATTGAATGACATCTTTTATTTCTTTTATAACCATTACACTCTTTTGAATTAGTTATCCCTAAATCATCTAAATCCATCCTCAATGTAGAATGTGAAAAATATTGATCATATAATCCTAGATTCAAATTTTAAAACTATAGAAAATGATCTTTTATTTTCACTTAACATGAAACCATTAATATCCACAACACATATGTCTACAATTTTTCCATTAAGAACATCCTTAATTTCTTTTTTAAGATAAGGAATTTTTGGAATTCCCATAGATGCAATAGGAGAATGTATGCTATTATATATATGTTAAATAGTTCAGTTTATAATATTAAAAATAGGACTAATAAGGGTGCATGTAATAATAGTATACTTTTAAATTAAAATAATGTAAATTAAAATAATGTGTTACTAAGATAAAGGCTGTCCAAATATATCAAATGAAAAAGCAAAAGAGTAAGGCATTATAATAAGGGATTATATCCCTTCAAAATCTAGATAAATCAATGACCAATCAGGAAGAGACAACATCATAGGTTTAATTTAAGTTTGATATGATGAGATAGGTTGAACTACCTAGCCTTTGTGGGTGAGGTTTCCCTTATCCATGTAAACGTCCTCAATTTTAGAGCCTAGATTTCTATAATGGAGTTATGAAGAATCTAGAGTTCTCTTATATCAAATTGAGTGGATTGTGTAGCCAAATGTCACCATTAATAGGTGATTATCATCCCTAAACTTGAAGTTAAGATTACAGATCCAATTGATTATAATTTCCTAGTCAATAACACCATAATGAGCTTCCCAAGAATGTTGAATGTAAATCAAGACTTCCTTAGTGAAATAACACTAAAAATATAGATATGAGAGTGATTCTAAGTGTTGATAGTAGAAGTAGTAGTTTAAGTCCAATTTTAGAATTCCATGAAGTTTGTTCTTTGTTGTAGAGAATGGCTATCCATAAAATAAAGGATACTTTGGGAATTTGGTATTTATTCCATACTAAGTTGCTCTATGTCAAACTGAGTAAAGAGAAAATAAACAATTGCTGACAATATTTGTTAGCGAAGAAGCTCGAGGGTGTAACAACCAAATGAATTTATCCTTAGTCTTAAAACAAGGCTTGTAAGGTGGGAGGAACACTTTAAAGTTTAATTCATTCTTCTAGGACAAAGCCAGTAATTGTCTTTGATTACAAATTATAACTTAGCATTGTCAAGGAATCAATGTTTGATACTTAAATAAGAGAGATGAAGATATAAAAGACTTACCTCACACCAATTATCATACCAAAGAGAGGAGGCTTCATCATTCCCCGTTCAAATTTATATTCCACTAAATTTATATGCTCCTCTTAGAATTTATATTCCAATAAAAACATGTTTCTAGATATGGTTATTGTTACAAAGGTATTCTAAAAACTCAAACTTTTACCGAAGTTTCTCGCTTACACCCTTTGCACGGCAGTCCCGCTTAGATCTGTTAAAGTAAAGACTTAGCCTTTCCCTCACCCATGAAGTGTTTACCTCGCACACACTCGAAGAATCAATACTTAAAAGAACAATAAGAACAAAGGCAACAAAAACACACAGAGATACGGTATAAAACTAATTTTATATACTTTCTCTCAAAAGAATTCAAAAAATGCTCTCTCTGATTGAATGACAAGAGCAAAGCTCGAATGAGCTATATATAGGCATCCTAACTTGCCTTCCAAGTTACATTCAGAATCCTACTCAATCTGAACTGCCTAAGATCGTTCTAGATCACGTCTATCCTTATCATATTACATCACGTGGACTAATTAGACGACATCTCCGTCTAAGTAGGACTTTAACTGATAAGAAAAGATAACAATAAGATAGAGTTTACATTTAACTCGGAAACTAACATTCTTTTCCTCGAAGAACTCTACTATCTTCAGACATTTGGTTCCACTGCAACTCTAACTCCTAATTGTCACCACATCATCCAAGATCTCCCCACGATCTCTATCCGTTAATGATGCAATGTGATCTCGCCAAAGTCCACTAACACATTGGCCTAATCCAATGCTCCCATAACAAGTCCATTAGTTATGGTCCATTCATTCGAGCATGGGCTAAGTCCTTTGTCCTTCAAGACCTTAGCCTGGGTTGAGTCAATCTCCACAAGGTCTGATGCTCTACCAAAATTCGCACAAAATTCGATCCCACTTGCCCACGTTTGCCTTAGTGTTTTTGCATGCCTCCCTCATGCGTGAATCCAGCTAATCTCTTACCTAAGGCTCCTCATGAAGGTAGCTGAGAAGTGCTATGGAACTTAAGGGTCTAACAAACTACCCCCACCAAATGGATTCGACGCCCTCGTCGAATTAATCTAAAGTTAGGCGTTCACCTGATCCTCAAACTGTTACAAGGTTGTATCTTTCTCCCATGTTACTTCCGTGACAGGTTTACCTATCCAATGGATTAAAAACTCGGTCCGTTGGTTCTTCTTATGTTGACCCATGGTCTAGTGGTTTAGGATCTTCTCCACTTGATCCTCGAACTATTTTTTCACAACCGGTGGTGCACGCTTCACCTGACTCCTATTCGGATATGATGCATCCTCATTGTAAGGATTGAGAAAATTAACATAAAAAGGTAACTTTAATCGGTACGCCACATTCCCTACTTTCTGTAGCACTTCAAATGGTCCATCGTACTTTGGCACTAGTCCCCTATGTACTTGCTTCCTTGAGATCTTCTTCCAAATCTGCAGGGTTAGTTTCAACAAAACCTTATCTCCCACATCAAACTCTAACGATTTCCTTCGAAGATCCGTTTGCTTCTTCATCCTTCGAGAAGCTTTGCGAAGACTATCCCTCGCCTCATCCAACAACTCTTGCTTCTCCACTGCAAACTTATGCGCCACAGGACATTTACCACTTGTTCTTTACTGAGTAAACTCTAATGGAATAAGAGGTTGTTGTCCCAGCACAATCTCAAAGGGACTCCTCTCTGTATCTGAAGATCTGTGCAAGTTATAACAAAACTGTGCAATATTAAATAAATTCAACCAATTACGTTGAATTGCACTTACGTAATGCCGAAGATACTCCTCCAACAAACCGTTGATTCTTTCTATTTGGCCATCCATTTGTGGGTGATTTGCCATTGAGAACTTTAACTCACAACCCATCAAGTTAAAAAGAGACATCCAGAATCGACCCGTAAATCTGGCATCTCAGTCGCTCACAATATCCGCTGTAACATCCGAGGGGCAAGTTGCAGGAGTTGGCACGAAGATCGCATACTTGGAGAATCTATCAACTACCACCATGATTGACTCCATGTTGTCCACCTTTGGAAACCCACCAATGAAATCCATTGAGATCGACATCCAAGGTCTCTTGGGGATGGATAAGGGTTGTAGCAAACTGGTTTCCTTCTTCCTTTCCGATTTATCCAACTAACACACAAGGCACGTCTTGACATAATATTCCACATCATTCTCTTTCTTCGGCCAAAAGTAGGAACGTGATAGGAGCGCTAACATTCGTTGGACTCCTAGGTGACCAGCCTGCGAGTCATGTGTTTCCTTCAACAATTGTCTCCGTAATCCACCAAAGCTCGGCACATACACTTGACTAATCTTAGTCATCAATAGCCCATCATCATCGAGCCAAAACCTGCGTACAACACCCTCCTTTACTTGAGTAATTAACTTACAGTACATGGTGTCTAGCGGAGCTGCCGTTTTGATTTGCTCCAACAGGTTGGACTCCACCCTTGTGATCAAATAAAGGGCCACAAATACCTCCTTCCTACTCAAGGCATCTGTCACGTTGTTGTGCCTCCCCAGTTTATGCTTCCACACGAAGTCATATTCAGCAAGGAACTCCTGCCACAGGGCTTGTTTTGTGGACAACTTCTTTTGGGTCTTGAAAAATGTGTTAGCAACATTATATGTTCGAACAACGAACCTGATTCCCAACAAATATACTCGCCATATATCCAAGCAATGCACCACTACAAGCATCTCCTTCTCGTGGGTAGAGTATCGCTGCTCCGCACCATTGAGCTTTCGGCTCTCAAATGCAACTGGATGACCTTCCTGTACAAAGACTTCACCAATGGCTTTATCTGAAGCATCAGCATGTACCTCAAATGGAAGATCGAACTCGAGCAGCTTCAACACTGGTTCGGTTGAGCTTGCAGCTTTAAGTTTTCTGAATGCCTCCTCACATTCACCCGTCCAACACCATTCTTGCTTCTTCTTTAGCAAGTCCGTTAATGGCACCGCTTTCTCAGAGTATCCTACTATGAACTGCCTGTAATAGTTCACCAGGCCGAGAAAACTCCGCAATTCCCGTACTATCGTAGGAGCCTGCCACTCAACTATTGCCTTCACTTTCTTAGGATCCATCCTGACCTGACCCTTGCTCACCATGCTACCCAAGAATTTGATCTCCAACTGGGTGAACTCACACTTCTCCATCTTCATATAGAGCTTGTGATGCCTCAGTCTTTCGAACACTCGCCTCAAGTGTTCCACATGTTCCGCCATATTCGCGCTATATATCACGATGTCGTCTAGATAGACCACAACAAACTCATCAAGAATGTCGTATAACACGTCATTCATTAGGTTGCAAAATGTAACAGGGGTATTAGTTAATCCAAACGGCATAACTAAAAATTCGTAGGATCCATACTGTGTTACACACGTTGTCTTTTGCTCATCACCCTAGGCTATCCGCACTTGCCAATACCCACTTCGAAGATCCAACTTCGTGAACACCTCAGCCCTCAATAACCTATCCATCAAATCTTGAATTAAAGGTACCGGATACTTGTTTTTGATCGTTAGCTTGTTCAATGCTCAATAGTCTATACACATCCTCAGTGTACCGTCTTGCTTCTTCTGAAACAATATTGGGGTGTCGTACGGAGCTTTTAATGGTTAGATGAACCCTACCTCCAACAACTCACCAAGTTGTTTCCGAAGTTCCACCAATTCCATTGGGGACATCCTATATGGGGCACGTGCAGGTGGGATCGCTCCAGGAACCAACTTGATCCTGTGATCTACCTCTCGACGAGGGGGAAGAGTTTTCAACAACTCTTTCGGCGTCGCATCGCGAAAATCCCTCAACAAACTTGCAACCTCATCAGGGAATTCTACCACATGATCTTCACTGATCTCCCACATGGAAGCAAGATAGGTCTCCATGCCTTTCTTCAACCCTTTCTCAATACTCATAGCTGAAACATGTCCTACCGATGTTGTAGCCTTCGTCGTTCCACCATCGAACCTACAACAATTTATATAGAACGAATTTTGTTCATTCATTAAAATTATACCTCCCAAACTTGGGTATAGGACCACCTTTGCTGCTTTAAGGAAATCGATCCACAATATCATCTCGAAATCCTCCAATGGTATGATGATGAAATTCATCTTGGCACACCAACTTCCAATGCTCACTGGAACGTTGTAAACAATTCTCGCAATAGCTTGTGCCTTACCCGCAAGGGTTGTAATTTTCATCGAAGCCTTGGACACCCTTACGCCCAACTTTCTAACCATTTTCTCTCCTAGGAAACTATGGGTTGCACCAGTATCCACCATTGCAGTCACATCCTTTTCCCCAACCTGTATACCCATATACATCAGTTTTTCTAAGGGAACTGACTCAGTACTTCCGAAGATGCACCATCTTCTTCGACAATCAAGGCATTCAGCTTCTCCTTCCTTGGGCATTTTCTGGCAAAGTATGGACCACCGCACAAGTAACAAGCAATTTTTCCCTTCTTCGAGGACGTCTCTCCATTCTTCGAGCCCCCATTCTGCTTGCCCTTGCCTTTGAAGTCTCCCTTTTTGGAATCCTTCTTCTTTTTCCCCTCGGTCCTCTCCTGTTGGGCGTGGCCTTTGCCTTTAGAAGAATTCGAGGAGCTCGCCTTAGAGTCTTTCGCCAGTCAAAAATCCACCATGGCATCGGCAGCCGCGATTGCACCAACCACGTCATTCACATTCTACCTCCGTACCTCCATTTGAGCTCACGGTTGTAACCCGGATAGGAAATTGAAAAGCTTGTCCTCATCTGACATGTTCTCAATATCCAACATTAGAGAGCTAAAAGACTTAACACAATCTCTTACCGATCCATCTTGCTTGAGCCGTTTCAAGGCATACCTCGCGAACCAAGAAGTATTCATAGGAAGGAACTGATCCTTTAGCTTCTTCTTCATTTGCACCCACATTTCTGCGAGAATTCTACCTGTGCTGATCTCCGCAGAGGTCCTCGTCCTCCACCAGAGCTTGGCATCCCCGTCTAAGTATATGGTCGTCACATTGACCTTATCAGCATCGGATACACTAGCAACCGCAAAGTACTGCTCCATATCCCTCAAGAAGTTCTCCAACACCTTGGCGTCCCGCACACCTTCGAACACCCTTGGTTCACGTACCTTCACAGATGAAAGTTATGGTGTGCAGCTTTCGGCCCGATCTCCGTCACTAGTTGCAACAGCACGCCTTAGGATGGCAATCTCGAATTGAGCATCCTCCAATGTTTTCAGCATATCTCCCTTTTGTTCCTGCAACTGTTGGATCCGTGCCTCCATCATCTCGAACCGAGTATTGTGGGAAGTGACCTCTTCCTCCCCCTGAGGAATAGGACCAATGAGTGCCTCCACCCTAGACACCCGTTCTGTCAAGTTGCCCACTGCCATTCCGAACTATGGCTCTGATACCAGTTGTTACAAAGGTATTCCAGGAACTCAAACTTTCACCGAAGTTTCTCGCTCACACCCTTTGTACGGCAGTCCCGCTTAAATCCGCTAAAGCAAAGACTCAGCCTTCTCTCACCCTCGAAGTGTTTACCTCGCACACACTCGAAGAAACAATACTTAAAAGAATAATAAGAACAAAGGCAACTAGAACGCACAGAGATACGGTATAAAACCAACTTTATATACTTTCCCTCAAAAGAATACAAAGAATGCTCTCTCTGACTGAATGAGAAGAGCAAGGCTCGAATGAGCTATATATAGGCATCCTAACTTGCCTTCCAAGTTACATTCAGAATCCTACTCAATCTGAACTGCCTAAGATCGTGCTAGATCACGTCTATCCTTATCAGATTACATCACGTGTACCAATTAGACGGCATCCCCGTCTAAATAGGACTCTAACTGATAAGATAAGATAACAACAAGATAGAGGTTACATTTAACTCGGAAACTAACATCCTTGTCCTCAAAGAACTCTATTATCTTTAGACATTCAGTTCTACTGTAACTCTAACTCCCAGTTGTCGCTACATCATCCAAGATCTTCCCACGATCTTTATCCACTAATGATGCAATGTGATCTCGTCGAAGCCCACTAGCACATTAGCCTGATCCAATACTCCCACAATAAGTCCATTATTCGTAGTCCATTCATCCGAGCATTGGCTAAGTCAATCTCCATAAGATTTGATGCTCTACCAAAATTCGCACCAAGTCTGATCCCACTCGCCCGTATTTGCCTTAGTATTTTCGCATGTCTCCCTCATGCGTGAATCCAACTAACCTCTTGCCTAAGGCTCCTCATCAAGGTAGCTGAGAAGTACTTCGAAACTTAGGGGACTAATAGTAGGCTTCTTCAAAATCTATGCGGAGGTAGATATGAACGACGATCTTCATGAGGTATTCCCAATAATAAGGCCAAATAAAAATAAACAACTAGAATAAGGTTATATTGAGTCTAGTTACCAATGAAAGTCTGTAAATATTTAAAAAATAATTTGGGGACATATTGGCAAAAGATAAAAATTGGGATTCTTAGGTGAGCTACTTAATGTCCTCCTATTAAATAGTTAAGAGGAAAATCCTAATGAAATAAAAGGCCCGTAGAACGAATACATTTTGACATTCTTGAAATTTTCAAAAGCCCTATAAAATTTCAAAACACTTCTATATTCACACCAAGTTCTCAATTACAAATTTTAGGCTTCAAGTTCACTCGCAAGCAACCTCAAACAAATAATTATTTTTCCTTAACCAATAAAAATGGAGACAATAAGTTTTATGAAAACTTTTATACTGAAAATAAATCATCCATTAGAATTGATACCTTACGGTGCCCCTCAAATCACTTTTAATATAAATAGTGGCAGCATATGACTTTCCTTACTTAACATAGCCCACCATTAGTTTTTTTACCATACGGTACATTAGGCCTAAACTGACGGAGCTAGTTTTGTATTGTTTACTCGCAACTGGTTAAACACTATGTATGGAGTTGGTTCTGCATCGCTTACCTGTAATAGGTTAATCCCTATATACCATTAGTTACAGAGCTAGTTCTACATCGCTTCCTCGTAATAAGTCACAGAGTTGGTTCTACATCGCTTACCTGTAACTAGTTAATCACCATTTATGGAGTTAGTTATACATTACTTGCCCGTAATAGGTTAACCACTATAAATATACTGGTATAATAACATGTATATAGCTAAAAGAAACTCTTACATTTATGACTCATCTTGTTTTCTAAATCAAGTATGGGAGAATCTATAATTTATTTCAATGTAACTCCCAATCATATAATTTAACTTTCAAATTAAAACTCATACTATTTTGAAAGGCTTTCTTCAAAATTAAACTCATCATATAAAAGTTTCCATTTTGATAATTTGTTGAAAATTATCCTTAGGAAAGATCTCCAAGTTACAATTTTGGTTGAACTTTTTACTATAGAGTGATCTTAAAATATTGGGGCCCACTATCAAACACCAGTAATGGGGGACTTCAATAGCACCTTGTATTTTAAAGATGTAGAAGGGGAAAGACTAAATTATAGAGGTAGGAATGATGATTTTGTTGACTATTTATCCTCCATTCAACTTATTGATTTAGCTTTCTATACTTGGAACAATAGATAATTGGACAATTGATGAAAAGAAAAAAGTTAGATCATGCACTTATTAATCCTTGTTATATTTCTAAGTTTAGATATAGCCAATAAACCTCTTTTTTCATAATACAATCATGTAGAGGTAAACTTGGGATTAGAGAGTAAGCATCAAAAATTGTCCTTCAGGTCTAATAGCTTCATACTCAGTTTTGAAGGCTTTAAGGAAGTTGTTTCCAAAGGGTTGGGAGTATGTTTCGAAGGATATGAAGCATACATATTAATGACAAAACATTAAAGTGTCAAAATCTAGCTCAAACACCTGTTTGTAGCTAAAATAAAAACTACTGAAGTAGTTATTAATAGAGCTACAATTGTGTTTCTTGACATTAAAGCTAAAGATAATTCTTTTCCCTAATGAACTTATTATCAGAAACAAAGAAAAGGATGCTCTTCAAGGTTCCTTGAAATCTTTGGACAATCATCACTCTTTACTAAAGCAAAAAGCCAAAGTTAATTAGGTTAAAGATGGGGATAAGAACTTGAAATTTTTCCATAATGCAACTCTTTGTCACAGAAACATAAATCAGATAAACTCCCTTAAATTGGATGGTGTTACCTTTAATTAACATTCAAAGTTTAGAAGTATAGTCTTTACCCACTTTAAAAAACTACTTGGTTCCCACTTTCACTCTTTGTTGTTTTTTAGTAGTTTAAACTCTTCGTTTCAGAGACCATTACTCTATTAAAGTGGCTATTTCTTACTAATCCCTTCATTGAGTAGTATGTTAAAGTTGAACTATTCTCTATAGATCCTAATAATGCCCTTAGAGTTGATGGGTTTAATGCCCTTTTCTTTCAAAAAAATATCTAGCCTCAACATATTGGAAATGCCTTTCAAGTATTTTGGAATTCCTATATTTGCTAAGATAGTAAGCTTCAAAGATTGTCATCCTATATTTAACACCATTAGGAGAAGAGTTAACCACTAGAATAATAAGCTCCTCTCTGATTATGGAAGAGTTTAACTCATTATCTAGCACGATACTAAAATGTTAAAAGTAACTAGTTAGTCCCAAGTACCTCTAGTAGAGAAGAAAAATATTTGAGATACTAATTAGTCAGAGAAAGAAAATAACCAAACCAATCTAATCTGTTATAGATGTCAGACGCCAAGTTTGTATTTGCCATATGCCAAGTTTGTATTTACTTATCATATTTAGCATCGTTTTCCAAAAATGCCACTGTAGTGGGACTCACTCTAACTCAACCTTTAGGCTCTGTTTGTTTGGAGGGTTATTAATGGAATGGAATGGAACGTAACACAGTTCCATCGTTTGTTTGAAGGTTTCATAATGGAATGG
>JANJEY010000006.1:65159303-65169861 GCA_024703695.1 Erythroxylum cataractarum | reverse complement strand
GACCTATGAGTGTCAAGGGAGGATTCCAGACTTAGGGCAACCAAGGATGCCCTTTTTAAAAAATACAAAACGGGGGATGGAGCGAAGAAGAGAGACCGATCAAGGAAACAAAGACAGACTAGCTACGCTTGCAAGATCTAGCACCTAAGACTTGAGCGTTCCTTCCCTGAGCCTAAGCGAACGAGCCTGAAAGCCAAGCTAAAAACGAGTATCTTTGTATTTATAGGCAAGCCTGCTTGCCACAAGTAATCCCTTCCCCATCGAATAGAGTAGCCTTGAATAGCTCTCTTCTCCCTCTTTCCTTTCGCGTACTACACTGTCTCTTTCCTATCTTCTCTCTTCAATTATAGATACCTGTATGTACAAAGATCTAGGTAGCTCATCTACTTCTAAGAAGTAAGATCTCCTTCCCCTACGCTAAAGAAGAGCCTTTCTAAACTCTTTAATTGTAAGGAGAGGTAGCTCCGGATGAAAGGAGAATAGGGGTATTAAGAAAAGGGATTTCCCAGGGATCTAAAACCCCAATCCCTTTTGGGGGCCAAATACCTTCGATCTCTACCATAGGTGCCAAAGATGAATGAAAAGAAGCAAAAAAAGCAAAAAGGGACATAACTTCCGCTAAGATGAATGAAATAAAACCATATTGAAGTCTTAATTGTACGTGTAATAGCCCAGATCACTCGCTCACAGATATTGTCCACTTTGGGCCTTAGCCCAGCCAAACTCTCACGGTTTTGCTTTTCTCAAGAACTTCCTAGGAGATCACTCATCCTAGAACTACTCTTGCCTTAGTACGTTTAATTTCAGAGTTCTGATGGGATCCGGTGCATTACGGCATGAAAAACGCGTCTGTAAGGGAGATGTATCCATACCCTTATAAGGCGTACTTCGTTTCCCTCTCCAACTTATGTGAGATCTCACACTCTTCACCCCCCTTAGGGCCCTACCCTCTTTGGGGTTTAGCCTAGATCGGCTCTGACATCACTTGTAACAACCCAGATCACCCACTCACAGATATTGTCCGCTTTGGGCCTTAGCCCAACCAAGTCCTCACAGTTTTGCTTTTCCCGAGAACTTCCTAGGAGGTCACCCATCCTGGTCAATGTTATGAATACTGTACCGGGGTCGGTACTGGATTGAACTCTGGAACGGAACGGTACCGGTACCAGTCAGTACCGGGTACCGTTTCGGGAAATTTTTTAAATTTATAAAATAGTTCCTAAAATTTTTAAAAATTACAAAATAGTCCATATTGATATATTATACAGTTGTACTGTATATTTTACTAGTTTATTGTTTACATCAACCATGTTTTTCAAAATCTTAATAATAAATAATAATGACAATTAATATGAAATAACAATAATTTTAAATATTTTACATATAAATAATAACCACAATTAATATAAATAAAAACAATTATCATCATACAATTATAAAATTAAGAATAATACAAAGTATTTAAAATATTACAATAATACAAAAATATTTTTTAAATTTATAAAATTGTCCTTGAATTTTTTTAAAAATTACAAAATAGTCCATTGTCATATTGTAAAGTTGTAGATTATTTAATTTAGTTTTTTTTTGTTTATATCTTATTCATTTTAGTTTATATATATTTTTATTTTATTTTAATTATTTCTTTATATAATAATTATCTATATATAATATATATCAATATATAATAATTAATTGTAAAATAATTCAAAATTTTGAATTATAAATTATTTTCTATTTTATCAAAATTTTGAATTATTTTTTAGAATTGTTGTTTTTTCACATTCCATTTCATTTTGCATTTAATTAGACATAATCACAATTTTATTTAATATATAAAATTAATTTAATAATTATTATTAAATATAATTAATTTTAAAATATAATTTTAAAATATATAAATTTTGATTTAATAATTAAAAATATCATATGAATGTGAATAATTGTGTTGATTTCCAGACAGAAGTTTCGATGATTGTGGATTAATTGGGATATTAAAGTATTACTTGTATGTGAATAAGATGAACTAAGTGTACCTCATTTGATGATAAATGTGTTATGAATATGCAATTGCATATAAATGAAAGTGTTTTTCTCAATTTTAACGTTGAATGCTGGACTAAGTTCCGATGATATGGCAATGTGAGTGAATAGGAATATGCAAATGTAATTGATGCATTCCATATCATGAATGCATGAAACATAATGGATGTTGTGATCAGAGAAGCCACCGATCAGAGCTTAAAGCTCAACGAGTGAAAATGAACCTCGAGTTCAAAAGTGATTAAGAGCCTCAAGCTCAACGTTTAATGAGCATTATATGAGACAGTTATCAATGAGCCCTTTAAGGGATAGTATAGGCACTCGATCACAACAAAATAATAAATAGAAAGTGAGTCTCATGTGCACTGCATATGCTTAATTGAGTGATTAAATTGTATTGAATGTGAAGTGTGAAATGTGTGATAATGTGATTTATGTGTTATGTGATTGGGTGAGTCATCGATAATGGGCACTCACTGAGTTCGCAAAACTTACCCAAAATTTGTAAATATTTTTCAGGATTAGAAAAATACCTCATTAGGCCAACAGGAGTATACCTACAACATTCAAGTGAAGGTTAAAGGTCGGGATCAGTTCAGGTCAGCATTGCATTTCTCTTTTTTGTATTAAATTGTATATTTCGCAATTTATATTCCGAAATGACTCAAGTGTTTGTATTTGTGAAATGGCCCAAATGGCTATTGAAAATTTTATTGATGGTTTTGTGTTAATTGAAAATGTTTATGAATGAATGTGGGCCCAAATTGAGTATCGATTTCTGCATATTGTGTTTGTTGTTGTTTAAAAAAATAATAGTGATTTCTAAATGATTGAGTGTTTTAACATGTCACCCTCGCGGGGCACGGACTCGGATATCATCTATCGATGTCGGGTTCGGGTCTTGTGAGAGTGGGGTGCTATAGGTAAGTATTAAGTGTAAGGTGATATCTGAAGAAGAGAAAGAATGATTAAAGTGATAGTTAGAGGAAGAGAATGCAGAAAAATGAATGAAGATATAAGTTTGAAATGTTGGTTTAAGTTAAAGAAAAGAAGAAGAAGAAGAAGAAGAACTACAGTTCGGTGAAGAAGAGGAGTTGCACGATCGTGCTTCTGTATAATCGTGACATTTGAAAGGGATCTGGAAGAGCACAATCATTCTTCTGCACAATCGTAACTTTATAAGGGATGTGGAAGCACGATCGTGACTTCAATGGCTACCGAAGAGGGACTGTTTAAAACATCCCTTATTCTTTTGACCATAACTTCTTCTCCCAACCTCCAAATGACATGAAAATTGAACCAATAGGCTCAAAACATAATTTTCTACTTCTCAAAAAAAAAAAAAATCACCATCTGAAATCATTTAGAGGAAATTGATTGTTGAATTCAAGATGAAATTGATGAGAAGTTCTGGAATTTCTTGACTGGAGTATTTTCATTGAATATGTTTTATTATTTTGATAGTATCTTGATCTGTAGGTTTTCAAATGAGATGATTCTTTATTTAAAATAAACTAGAGTCGTACAGTTACAATTTTTAAGATGAAATTGAATTTTAATTCTGTCATTATGGGTCTTAAAATTTAGCTTGAAGTTCAGTTTTGGCTTAGACTGCAGCACTACCCGTGACAGAAATCATGTCTTGTAATTATCAAATAAACTGTATTGATGTTGGTTGAATCAGACAAACTTGTCCCCACAAAAGTTGTAAATTATTCTCTTAACTTTCGATTGGTATAAATTTGGTAATTTTTGGATATTATAATTGAGAGATATGAATTGTACAACTTGGAGTGCACTATCATGCACTAGCCAAAATTTTGAACATACTCAGTCCAAAGTATTTGAGTATAACTTTCAAATTACTAAATCAAATTATATGATCTTAGTGTCATTAGAAACTTAAGAGATAGAAGAACAATTTTCTAGAAGATAATGTTCTCAAATTACTTCATTTTCCTAGTCAGAAAGAACATGTAAAGTTAACCCGAAAGTATTTCAAGAAAAATCTGAATTGACCAAAAGAGTTATGAATTTTGATTATAATAATTTTAGTGAGGTGTAAACCCTAAGTATGAATGATAATTAAGAGAGTTTTGATATTGGATTGATTATGTGACTTGAACAATAGAAAAATACCTAGGAATGTCATTGAACATGCATTGTACATTTTTCATATACATAAAGTTTCATCCATGAATATTTATGAAATTGTTCATAATTGTGATATGTGTATATATTGCATATTATAGAGGAGCATTTGAAATGTCAACATCCAGACATTGTCAAAACTTTGAGGCAATAACTTCGGGAGAAAACTGTGAGTAACCTAGATGGTCTTACTCAATAAATTGTTTGTGTTAGATATGTTTTGAATGATCTTATGAATGTGATTTTGACTATTGGATTTCGGACATCGAAGGTCCAAGAATTTTCATGCTTGAATTTGATATTGAAGTGTTACTTGTATGTGAATGAGGAGAAATAAATGTGTTCTCAACAATTTTTTTGTTGAATGCTAGACCAAGATCCAATGATAAATGTGTTTTGAATGTGAAAGTGAAAGCATGTAATTTATTGGGAATATGTTAATGTGAAGCATTTTATTACTTGAATGCATGAAAGATAAAGGCAGTTGTGACCGGAGTCGCCAGTATAAAGAGTTTAAAGCTCGAACTGTGATCAGAGCCTCAGGCTCAGTTGTGAATGTACTTGGTACCCAATAAAGGATATGGGACATTATCTGATATAGCTCGGTATCGATGAGGGATATGGGCTACAAAAAAAGGCACTGGGTCACAACAACAATAATAAATGAATTTGAGTCTCACATGCATTGCATTTATAATTGATATGTGTATTTTGTATGAATGAAATGTTCGGTATGATTGTTCTAAAATTGATATGTGATGCTTTAAGAAAAAATGAAAAGATGTGAATTATATGCTACATGTTTGATGTGTTCTATGAATTGAGAGAGCCATCGATGATGGTTACCTCATTGAGTTCACAAAACTCATCAAAATTGTAATGTTGATTTTTCAGGACCGAGAGAGGACATTAGCTACTGAGAGACGCTACAAGAAGCATAATCTTATGCTTTTTGGAGAAGAAATAGCTCAAAAGTCGGTCAGCTGAGATCAAAAGATTAGATAGATTTTTGTGTAATTTCCTCTTTCATGTAGTATATTTTGTATTAGGATATGACGATGTATATGTATGGATGTTTGAAAGCTTCAATGTTTACATGTTCGAATTTACAAAATGAAATTAGGAAATTTAGATTTTAAAATATTGTACCTTTTTAATGATGTCTTATAAGAGAATAAAGAATGATGATGCCATGTTTAAGTGAATGTTGCGAATGCTCTAGCGTTTCATTATTATATGTTATCTATTGGAACGTTCTCAGGGTGTTCTAGTATGTACTTTATGCTAACAATGCGCTACAGGTTGACATTAAAACATCACCATGGTAGAAAGAACATGCATAGCTAAACTCAGAAGGATTAAGGAAAATCTAAATATATTTCTAGAAAACGAAAACAAAAGCAAGAAGATCTTGGTGGAAAATCAAGGTAAGATAGAGAGGTAGAAAAAGGAATTAGGCTAACTTAATACAATGTTTAAAGGAAGTGGAGTAAAGAGTTAGGGTGTACAAGTGAAAAAAAAAATCATACTTGAAAACATTTCAAATGAGAAGAAACTAGGGATTGCAATACTGCATTTGGAGGGGAGAGTGCAAGAATGGTATTAACTAACCACATGGAAACTACAACGGAAGGAACCAATAGAGTGGGAAGAGGTGGTTGACGTGATAAGGCAAAGATTCAATATAGAGGTTTTAAAGACTCTATAGGTGATTTTAAGCAATTCAAACATGAGCAATCAGTGTAAGAATAGTGTGCAAGCTAGAAGTAACAGTTAAAATCCTTAAACCCCACATTGTTCAACAAACCTACTCACTGGAAAGGATGTAAGAAGCAATCTTAAATGTTCATGCAATATGAATGGGAACTTCCAAAGCTACGTTTCACCCAGCATCAACAACATCCTAAACCATAAAGGAGGATCCTCAATGAACATAGGCCTCAAAATCCAACCAGATAAAGGCGTCTTACCAGCTTAGAGCCCAAGGAAACACTATAAAGAGTGACCTAAATAGGAGTTCAGCTTCATCCAAAGTAGTCAGCAATAAGAACTTTAATGAATGTCAGGCCAAAGGACTTTGCTTTTGGTGTGATGAGGGGTACATACATGGCCATTGATGAAGAAGGAAACAACTGCAGCTATATATGGCTGAATGGTACGTAGAACATGAAGAGGAACCTCATGAAACAATTAAAGAAAACGCAGGAGAGCAATATGAACCTAATGTCTTGTTCAAGGCCATTATTGGGGGAATCAACGTAGAAGAATGTAAAAAAATGCAAGTGAGGGTTTATCATTAGAGAAAACCTATCCAAGTGTTGATCTTCCTTGATGAAACTTTATCTAGAAGAAGCTAAAGCCAATTGGAGGAGATTTCTAGAATCTAAACTATAATTGGGGGAGATCTTGAATTGAGTTGCATCAATGATATAAGGGGGTTACGTGGAGCATGCAAGGGGTGTCCTTTACAATAAACGCGCTAGTAATCCCTCTAGGAAGCTACAAAGTCATCATAGGGTTGCAATGGCTAATCAACCTTAGCAATGTCCCATGTAACTTCAAGGCAATCACTATGAAGTTTACCTAGGAAGGGAAAATGGTAACTATATCAGGAAGTAAGAAACAAGGCATGAAGATGGTGTCTACCAAGAGGCTAAATAAAATGCTAATGGGGGAATATGTGGGGAGATTGTATATGATATAGTTAAGCAACCCTGTTGAGCATCTGTTGCAACAAATGAATCTAGAAGATCAAACTGCATCTATTCATGGGCTTAATCATTACTAGTAAAGTGTAAATCACCATTATAAGAACCTAATCAGCTCCTTCTAAGGAGAATTTAGGACTATAGGATCAAACTTAAGGAGGGAGTAGACGTAATCAATTTTTTCCTATTTTGCTACTTTAGGAAGCAGAAAGAATTGTTGAAGGAGCGATATTCGAGTTGTTGTAATAAGAGTTCATACGATGTAGCTTAAGCCCATATGCATCTCCAATAGTGGTGATAAGGAAGAAGGACAATTTGTGGCAAATGTGCATCTACTATTGAGAGCTCAACAAATGAACAGTGAAAGATAAGTTCCCAATACCCCTAATCGAGGAGTTATTTGATGAGCTTCATAGATCAAGCTAGTACTCAAAGTTGGACCTAAAGTCTAGAAACCAACAATTCCCAATGTACGATGAAGATGTTACGAAGATTGCTTTTCAAATCCATAAAGGACATTACGAGTTCCTTATAATGCCTTCTGGGTAGACAAACATTCCTTTTACCTTTTAGAGCTTGATTGAGGAGATATTTAGACCTTCCGTTATTGGTCCAAGTTTGTCTATTTCAACAATATATGAATTTATATTCGAGGTTTCGAGTAGCACATATCATACCTTAGGGTAGTTCTCAAAACTTTTTAAGACCACAAACTATATCTCAATGGGAGAAAATTCACTTCTAGAGCTCGACAACTAAAGAATCTTGGCCACTCCATCTCCAAGAAAGGGGTTGCCTAAAAAATGGTGGGCACAATAAGAAATTGGCTAATACTTGGATCATTCAAATAGCTTATAGGCTTCCTTGGATTGGTGGGCTACTATTGAAGATTCATGTGGAATTATTCTCAAATGGCCTAGCCCTTGAATGAGTTGCCTAAGGCCTAAGCGACCAATGATTGGGCTTGGGGATAATGACAACAACAGGATTTTGAAGAAGTGAAAAAGGTGCTCATGTCAACCCTAATCTTGATTATGCTTAATTTCACTTTAGAGGTCGACACTAGTTGTACAAGTATTAGAGTAATGTTATAGAAAGACAAACTTCTCAAGTAAAAACCTAGCAGGCAAGCATAAATGGTTATCCACTTATGAGAAGGAGTTCCCAACCATTGTGAAAGCGATCCCCTAGTGGCATCATTACCTTAGTTGGAAGGAGGTTTTATGTGCAAACTGATCACGAAAGCCTAAAATACTTGTTAAAACAACAAATCTCCACCCTTTCCAACAAACATGGCTTCTGAAGTTTTTTAAGTATCATTTCGAGGTGATATATCAAAGTGGGAAGGAGAATTAAGTGGTAGATGTGTTGTAACATCCCATTCCTATACTAGGGGTTAGAAACCTAAAATGTGGTACATGTGAGATCAAAGAGATATTTAGAAAATACATTTCATGTTCATGTATAATGACAACATACACACACACACGTGAATTGTGATTTTTGCACATGAAAAAAATTATTCATGCACCATTTGGCATTTTCAGGGTATAATTGATCTACAAATGTGATTATATTGAAAATTATGAATTACATGTGTTAACAATTGAGTTGGAGTGTATAAGTAGTGAATCAAAAAAATTTTCAAAATTTGGAAATTTTTTAAAATTTAAGGGTATTTTTGGACTAGAAAAAATGCCAAATAGTAGAATAATTGATGAATAGTAGTAGAAATAATGGTCAAATGACAATGAAAATTTTTATAAATGACTTAGGAATTTATTAACAAGTGTCATTAAAAATTGGGAGACAATTGGAGTAGAAATTGAAATTGATTAGACTAGTTAAATAAGAGAACTAGTTTAAATCCATGGGAATTTGGTCACTTGCCAAAACATGTATTAAGTCATTATCTTTTTAATTTTAAAGACCCTCCTTATTGCCTCCCACGATGCTATCATGTATTTGAAAGAAAATTAAAAGGTCTTGTATTTTTGCTTACTTCTTCTTCATTTTTGTGACTCTCTCCTTCTCCTTCTCCTTCTCCATGACTTTTGTTACCAATCTCCATTCAAATCGAACCTATCTCTCTCATCTTTCACTTGCCACTTTCTCCATAATGTCCTCTTCTTTTCCATAAGAAAAACTTAGCCTACCCACCTTCAAGATGAAGATCGTAGGATGCTTGGGAGCTAGGGCTAAGTGTTATTTTGAAGATTTGGAAGCTAAACCAAGTAAGTTATGCTTTAAATGTTATGGGTTTTGTTAAATGAAACTAGAATGATGCAAAATGTGAGATTGATGACTTGATTTTGTGAGTTGAATGTGTGTGACATGGAGGTGAAAAATCTATGTAAATGGCATGCTTTTGTAATTATGAATGATCATTTATGACCCATGATTTGTTATATATATGTTTTGGAAGTTGGATGATCCATATAATGGTGTTAGGATGAGTGTAGAATATCAACTATAAATGGGTTAATGAATATGTTCTATTTTTGGTTAATGATCAAATATAGATCACGAATTGATTTATGAATGTTTTGGATTTAAAATGGAGTTGAGAACGAGGAGTGATGAGGTAGAAAAGGTGATCTTGGTATGAGTTGTGTTAGAGGAAGATTGGGAAATAAAATCTTGGTTGTTAAGCTGGAAAATGATGCAACAACATGACCTATGAGTATGCTTATGTGTTTTGTCCATAACTTGCTCGATAGTTATTTAATTGAGATGATTCTTAGTTTGGATTATACTATCAACATAGGGCTACATTTTAAATGCAGACGTTGATTTCAAATTCTGTCTTTAAGAGCTTTCAATTTTGACTTGAAGTTTAGTACTGGATGTAGGAAAAAGTACAGAAAAAACTGGATACAAATTGGGTCTTTTGTTCTGTTTTCTTGACGAATTAATGTGAATCTCTTTGGGTGTTTTTGTGATGAAATAAAATGAGTCTAAAGCTAAAGAAAGGGATTAATGTGGTATCTTGAAATGTGAAGGATCAAGGTCATAGTTAGAAGTGAAATGAAAGTAGAAATAAAGTTAAATATGTGCAGAAAATTGATGATGAATGCATATATACGCGTATGCTCTGTTATTAGTGTTTATGATCAATCATGGGCTATAATTTGATTATAGATGATATTGAATTGAAATGGATTTAGAATAATGGATAAATGATGAGTATTGAACTAGATATGATAGACTAAGCATGAGGAATTGAATGTTGTAAGTAAAGAGTTAAAAATTCGATATAAACTTTCCATGAGTTTTCTTTACTGATATGGAGAGTTTTTGACAAAGTTGTCTTAACAGAAGTTGTAGATATTTTTTAAGCTTTCCATTGATATAAAGTATGGAATTTTTGGACATTGGAGTAGAGAGATATGACCATTATAATTTTATGATGCTACATGGGTTGGACATTCAGGATAGTTATATTTTTTTGAAAATTTGGTGTTAAGCTTTTTATCATCCTGGCGTCGAGCTACTTTTCTGCAAGACCTTCCCTACAGTATCTTCACCGCAGTAGAGTTTAACCACCAAGTTCGGGATGGATTGGTGTGGTTCCTCTATGCCTAGGACACCAGAATATCGAACCATGAACGAAGAAAGGCATGAGAGAAAGGCATATTCTATTGGCTAGTGATTGT
>JANJEY010000006.1:65055953-65077082 GCA_024703695.1 Erythroxylum cataractarum | reverse complement strand
GAAAGGGCAGCCGCTCGCTCAGAAGCCATCAGGCAAAAGGCGACTAAGTTCTAACAGAAGGGTCAAGCCGGACTTGGTTTATTTTTACAACAACTGTCTATGATATAGTGTGATAATCTAAGTGCTCTTACTATTGCCTCCAATCCAGTTCAACATGCACGCAGTAAACATATAGAGATCAATATTCATTTTATTCGTGATCTTATATTTTTAGGTTTTATCAACATTTACTATATACCTTCATCTCATCAAGTAGTAGATTGCTTCACCAAGGCATTTACTCATTCTCTGTTCACTCAAAACCGTACCAAACTTGGACTGGTTTCAGCACCCTCTCATTTGAGGGGAAATGTTAGAACACATAATTAATTTACATTGTATTATTCCTTCCATACATACTATACCACTACCTTACACGTGTATGATTAAGACTGCTCTACCTTTCTGTCATATAACAAGCTCTATCATTTACAATAATACATATGAAAGGCGTGAGCATTGTGTGGTGTGCGTGCCTATCATCTTCATTCATTACGCTATCTTTCTAACTTCAGTTTATTAGGAATTAGGAGAATGATCCAAGCAATAAACACAAAGGATGTTGCAATACTAAGGCTTGATTGAGACTAGTTGAAAAATTTGACAATCACGGTTTTGCATTATTTTCCTGCATAAACTTAAATAAAAAAAACCTTTGTAAGTTTTCGTAGTATATTACTTAAGGACGAATCCATGATGACCTAAGTTCAATACGAAGTCTCATTCAAAACAAGTTTGATATGAAGGATGAGAGTGAACTTCATCAAAGTTTTAATATCGTCCTTCCGATGTCAAAGAAGCTAAGAAGTTTTCCTTTTTATTTTTACAAAAAAAAAATCCAAATTTGTGGTATTGTTCAAGATTAAACATAATTAACTCAACCCGATAGGAATTCTTTTCTTAGCATGAGATCGATTCAATGTATAATTTAGGACTATATGATGTCTAATTAACAATCTTGTTTCAATACAAATGGCTCACATATAAAAAGAGAACAAAGAGAGGGGATAAATTGCTTGTGTGCAGTTGTCATAGTTTAGAGGTGACAAAACTAATAAATCGCCACATCATACTTTAATTTGTACATAAGATATTACAAACATATATTTTACATTAAAAAAAGATCTGCCAATCATCTTCTAAGGGAGAATAAACTGACAATTCTACTATTAATGTAATATGGCCTCCCTTAAATTGAGAATGGTTTTCGCTAGACTAAGTACCTTCTTTTTTTTTTCAATGTATCATATCTAAGTTTGTGGTTGATTGTGTTCCCCACATTATTGACTCCAAGCATTTCTAATATAGCAAACATATTGACCAAAATTGCCACTCAAAAGAAACTTTAACCGATATCTCAACTTGTGAATTATAAAGTGGACCCTTTTTACATTTTAAGATGAAACAAGAAAAATAAGTGGCAATCTTGCTTTGTCTTACCTGTGACGATCTTCTTATCACATCGGCACTTTGTGACTTGAACCTTCTTCTGATGGATAATATTCCAAATTCAATACCTTAATCATTTAACCTCTAATATTTTCATCCTCTTAATTATCTCTTTTCTAATCAAGGTGACACTAGTGCTACACCATTCCATTGTTCTCGTGTTCATTGAACATCAAACATGCACATACTATGAATCTTTGTACTTTCATAGAGAAGTTAATCCTCTGGTTTAATACAGTTAATGTCACTTTCCCCACAAATCAGGCAATTAAGACGAGGAAGAAACTGATGTTGGAATGCATAGAACCTAGGCTAAAAATGATTCCCTTCAAGTGATATCTTAGATACTTCATCTATATAAGCTAGTGAATAAGGTCCTTCATTTGTATAGCCTTTAGAGTGATCGATGGGCATGTAGAGAGGGAAACAGTACCACCTGAATTACAATTCAATGATGAGATGAAGAATTTGGTAAAAACAGGATGATTGTGATGTTTGGAATAAAGTTTGGTTCGTGATCAATGCAAGTTCTTCTGCTTCAAGGTATACGTCTTAATGCATTGGTCCCGGACCAGGCTTCATTCCCTACATTAAGTCATCGAATTAGCAGCAATTTGGTTGTCATAGCTGGTATGTTGAATCAATTGCTTTCTTTAAAACGCGAAGTCATTTGATTCCAAAAGGACCATCGATCTTTTATTTACATTAATTATGTAACTCTTACATCTTAAGTGCTCAATCAGATCGGATGCCACAGATGTGGTGCAGCTATATAGAATAGGTATGCAATGCTTTTATTGTACTAATAAATGTGTAGTTTACTACTGATCCTAGGTGGAAACTATCATTTCTCGCTTCCTGGAAAATAAGTGGATCAACCACTAGGTTGTGTCTGTGTGGCATTGCTCTCAGCTTCTTGGAGGAGCTTGAGGATTTCTTCTTTCTTCTGGTTCATGGCCTGAATCTTGGAGTCAATCTTTTCAAGCTTAGCCCTCAGTTTAGCAGGGTCTGTCTTATCTTCAGGGTTCTTTTTCTTCTTCTCTTTTCCACCATCTTCCTTATCCTCCTTATCTTTAGATTCCTTGTCTTTCTTCTTCTTTTTGTCTTTTGTTTTTTCTTCTCCATTTTCACCCTTCTTATTCTCCGCGTCGTCGTGCTTCTCCTCCTTCTCTTTGTCCTTCTTTTCGACCTCATGATCATCCTTCTGTTTGTCGTCTGTCTCTCCCATATTTAACCTGTAAATGCAGCACATTTTTTGTTATTGTTAAATCAAGTCTGTTAGTTTTAATAATGAATTGTAAATCACAAGGAATCAAAGCTGATTTCTGATTTTTTAATGCTTTTCCTCTCGAGCTAAAAGGAACTAGATTTTATTTACATGATCTGGCCAATAAATGTGGAAGGAAACAACAACACATACAAAAAAAAAAAAAAAAAACTAAAAGATATGCCAAGACAAATGAATGTTGATGAAGGTTGTGCTGGTTAGAGACTTACGATTACAGATTTCTTGAAGAACAAACTACAGGGAAGATGAAGAAACAGAGAAATGAAAGATCACAAACCTGGAAGTCTCCTAATAAGGTTGAAATAGATACCTGTTTGTGGTTTTTATACAAAATGAAGGGGGCAGCTGAGGCTTCTCTTGTCTTGGGACATTTGTAGTCTTGTCCTGACCCTGTTTTGGTGTAACAATTCCATTCCAACCATGACTCAACAAAGGGTTGTGGCTCCATTGGTTGTGGCGATATTTATGAATACCCACCAACTAGTCTTATATGATCCAACGACCTGGCCTTTGTCTAATCTTGCTTGAAGATTGCAAGGCGTGTTCGTAAAGGGAAGACTTCACTTCATGTTTTTACACGATATTGGAATTAAAAAAACATTCTTTGTTAACAAATCGTTAAATTGCAAGTGAACAAATGGTTTCCTTATTCTAATCAATTACTTCTCACAATGATTAAAAATTATATATATATGCAAAAATTAAATTTGTCTTTATCCTCTTGATCTAATTTGTTTTGATAATTGTTTGGCCAGAGAATATTTATAAATCAAGGGCTAAGAAATCCATAAATTTGTTATAATCCATTCTAGTCTGATATAGCATTCGACAAATTTCAAATAGAATAAAACTTTTAATTACCTGATTAAGTTTGTGAATATTAAAATATAAAATATAATTCAAAACTTACAAAATTTTGTAAAATTATATCTTTTGTACCCCTAAAAATGAAATTTTCAGTACCGTATAACATTACCCAACATCCTTCTCTCTTTTAATAATTCATGTTAAGGATATTCACAACGAACAATTTCTTTCAAAAATTGTAGTTCTAGAAATAAATGTTCTAAGAATTGAAAATTAAACCGACAATGTGCAAGAATAAAATCAATGAAACAATGTAAACCCGTAACCAAAAGGTAAAATTAAAGCAGGAGCGTAAAATTCAGTTCACTGCTTTCCTTGGAAACTTAAGTGATGAAATCAACGCCTAGACCCCAAGCTCAATATGTTTTAAAGAATACATGCGAGGGCATCTTGACGTGAAACCAAAATAAAAATACGTTGGTATTGAATTTTACATATAAAATCCATGCAACGGGTCCAAACGAGGTTGGATTTTGAGCCCGATCAAACAAAGATAAAGTGTGCAGCCCATCATTTCCAGAGAACCTGGGGCAAGACGAATCAAAAATCTTCCACTTGAAGGCAGAAGTCGTACGAAGATTGAGCATGACCAATGGTCGTGAGAGTGACCCCATTTTGGCACGCTTTCTGAAGTTGCAGGATCATTTGCTTGTGGCCTGTAGTGTCAGCACGTTAGAAACAAACCAACATTCACGTCGTCTTCATAGTCAAACCAGCTTTTGAAAATCTCGTCACAAAGCTGCCAATTGCCAACCTTACCTCTTTCTATTTCACGTCTTATCATTATTCATTGGTTTACCTTATTCTGTAAATCGTTGATGACCGTTATAAAAATAAAAAGAAAGAAAAGAACTTCCACCCCAACGTACAAATAAGGGAACTGGAGATGAAGAAAAACTAAATAATGTTACTGAGGTTTCTAAATTTAGTTAGAAAATAAACCAATGTCCAATGATTTTTTTACTGACACCAATCCATTACAGCCAATCCTCAGTTTCGTTCAACTCTGTCCTTTGTGCCCCCACCCCTTTCTCTTATTCCAAGTTTTCAGCTTTACTCGATCAATGCCAATAACAAAAGGAGGCCTAAGACTAAGATGGCCAACTTAGCCTCTTTTTATCTCCTCCCCCACTTTTCGCTCCTCTGTCCTCCCTCCCTCCCTAGTATGTTTATTAGTCACAGCTTTTTCCCAAAACAAAATACTCTTTTGTCAACTAGCAACTGATTTTTGGTGCCAAAAATTTATAACTATATAAAAGAAAAGGTATTACCCAATATCAACTCTTCCCAAAATCTACATTAACCGATCCGACAAGCTGGGAAGCCGCCGGAAGAAGTTCAAGCTGGCCGGTGGCATAGGATCCCTGAACATTGGATGCCTCAGATAGTAGAATCCTAAGGCCACAGCAACCATTTTGGGTGGTACCGCATATAGTGTTAAGGTGATAGCCAAACAAACCCCTATGAATAACTTAGTGGCTCGTGGGTCCCTCCAACTAACCAAAGCTTGAACTCTTTCTCCTTGGGTCGCAAAATCACCCAAAACCGTTTGGACCCGAGCAGCCAACATCCGTAACCGGTCATAACGGGCCCTGATGACATCCGGTGGTTTTGAACTTGGAAATGTATCGAATTCCTCGTCTAGCTCGTCCGGGTCAACCGATTCAGCCTGAGATAACCGGATATCCATACCAGCAGGTATCTTGGGTCTGAACCGATAATACCATACACCAATAAGGAACACGTATAAGAAGCCCGTTGGGACAATCAAATCCGGGTACCAAACAAGAACCAAGTACAAAACATGAACCAATACAGTAGTAACCGGGTTTCTCCATCTTCTTATATTGTCCAACCACCTGGCCAGCCCCACTGCCCATGCAAGTACGGCTACAATCCGAAACCAATTGGCTTTACTCTTTCTCATGCTCCATGTATGAGAATCCGCATCTAACATGTAGCGAACAACCTCGGTTCCCAGCGGTGGCTCAGAGCGTGCAAGCCACAATGCGACCATTTTTGTTGCTGCTCCACGAAGTGCCTCTTGCTGGGCCACTCCAAGCGGTCGGAGGTAGTGCATTCTAGGAAGGATTGGCTGACCATAAATAGCACAAGTATCGGGCAACAAACTGGGGCAGGCGAACCGGACCGCGACTTCAATCTCACCCATTTTCTTCAATCCGTTTCTTAACAAAACCAGCAGAGGGTATGAATTGGTGTACACCTTGTTGCTCTCCAACGTCGACACGCGTATGCGGATCTTGCCAATACGACAATCAGGTCTGTCCTCCGACACGTCAGCAAACATCCGCCAATTGTCAAAGACTCCAATGGTCAAGACGGTGCAGGGGTCGTAGACCTGCCACGTGTATTGCTCGTTCCAACGTGGATCGAGGCTGTCTGTGATGGTTCTTGTGCGGACCCACTTTTTGCCGTATTTGGCCACACAGTAACCATCTGTTGACCCTTTGCCTCCACCTTTAGACTTCATCGGCAGCAAACCACGCGCCCCAAGAATGCCAAGCTCCAAAATCCCCATAGCTGGCTTCCACAGCTGTTTTGCCGTGGGCCTGAAATCGCTGCACACGTGCGCCGCTTCGTCTAGCACGTGATACCCTCCCTCTAAGCATAGCCGTAGATTGATTCTTCCGCAGTAGGGGCCACTCTGACCCACTACTCCGTTGCCTTCATTACTGGTTCCACCCCCTTCCAACGGAAACCATTTCGGTGCCACGTGGCGCTCATCGAAACGTTGGTCAATTGAGCTCACCGGAATTACGATGTGCCCCAGGAGCATTGCGTCCTTGTTTGTACGGTCCTCCACAAGCAAGATTAGCGAGTCCTCCAGTGGCTCGCCGGCCACGAAGATGAGATCCTCGTTCCAGTGAAACGTCGCGCTATGATCGTTCATGAAACCTCGTCTTGTTCTCACTGATTGGAATCCAAGTTGTCCTTTTACTCGAATCTCCGGCGCTGTCAATGGAGGCAGTGTTGAGGGGATGTGAAGATCTTGGGCTTCGATTACTGTCACTCTCAAGTACCACAGCTTCGGAGATTGGTACACCTTCGAGCGCGTGTGTGCCACGTAAGGCGCGTCAGAACTCCACGCCTCTGGGAACGCGTCGTCTGCTTGAGTCCCAATCCAAACAGATAGCTGAATGTCGCCGGAAACCCCATCGGAGTTCTGGTCTGCAGCGCCGCTCTCAAGGCGATACCACTGTGGAGCCAATGGACTGTCGGGCGGATCTCGAACCGGAACATCAGAGAGATCAAAGCAAACGCCACCGAGGAATTTGTCCAAGGGCAAGTCCCATACCGATATTTCCAACGTCGAACTCGCTGAGTCAGGTCTGTTATGGCCGAGTGCAAACACCTGATGCCACTCCGGCGAGTCGGTCGGCTCACATGGCCGGTATGACGCCGGTTTGGACCTCACGTAATGATTCGACGTCCTGATTTTCACGAAAGGACTCTCGTTCGCCGACAAACCACGGGCCTTCACGATTCTAATGAATAAATACTGCATAGGCTCTACTAGATCATAGGGATGTATCCTCTCTGTTTCACCCTTGAATCTTCCAGAAATCACTCTTGGAGAATAGTCTCCGTTTGGCTTTCTCAAAACCCTAACTCTGTCATTTCCACCTCCAGAAACCACTCTCGCCGTCTGCATCTTCCGCACCTCCGGCTGTAAATGAACCTCCGGAGTTGGCCCTGATGCATGCTCCGGTCCTGGCGGTGGTTCTGACGGGTGTAAATGGACAACAGGAGGCGGAGATTCCTCGATAATGACAATCGGAGGTGAGTGAATGCCATTGTGATCATGATAATGATTGTGATGATAGTTACTAACGCCAATCTCCCTCGGCTGAGGAATATCAAGAACTGGACCTTCTCCCACTGCCTCCATTCCGGCAGGATTATCCGGCTCCGGTATTGGTGGTGGTGGTTGTTGTTGTTGTTGCTGATCGTCTTCGACTAACTCATCGTAATAGCAAATTCTCAACCCTATCTCACCTCGAATCCAGCTAAACACACTTTTCTTCTCTAGAGGATAATAAACAAGCCCCTCTTCTCCTCTCTTAGAAAACTGAGAACCGTACAGTTTAACCCTGCCGAGGAAATGGTTTTTACGGCCACTGCCATTGCCGTACCTCTTGTCATTAAGCACCTCGATTTCGAGCTCCTCAGATTCCATGTTATCAGGGTCGGAGACAACGAACTCAAGCGTCTCATTCCAAACAGGATTGAGGTCTCGGAACCTGGTGGAGGTGCGCTTGCGTTGGCCGTCGAAGTCTGCGTTGACGTAGGGGCTGGAGCTTCCTTGGCCATCCTTGGGAAGGAGGTTGCGAGCGTCCGCTACGTCGAGGAGGAGCTTGCGAACTATTTTGGGGGGTTGAGGGGTGGTCATGATCTCATTTTGGTAACACAAACAGTGAGAGTGTGATTAAGGGGAGTAAAGGGTAAAAGAAAACGTGAGCAAAGGCAAAGAAAGCGATGATAGCGGAGTGTATTGAAGAATTTGGGTTTGCTTTTGAGGTGGTAAGTATGTGCTTGGGGTTTTGAATATATTACTTGTAGTAGTAGTGGGAATGTATGTATGTATATACGTATGTAAGTGCCGCCGGTTTAATTTTGGAGGGAATGTTTAGGTTGGGGAGGGAGAAGAAGAGAGAGAGAGAGAGAGAGAAGGATGGTTGCTGTGTAAGTGGGAAATCAGATTCCATACTCTCTGGCCAAGGCTGGGCTCCTCTCACTTCCCTCTTTTTCTTTTCCATTTTTAATTTATTAAATGTTAAGCTAATATAATGTCACCTTTTTTTTCTTTAGCAACCTAAATTTGGTCTAAATTCATACTCGACCTTTGGACTTGTAATTTCATACTCACAGGCTGGAGACCAGTGGCTTGGCTCAAAATTTGCAACGCGAAAGGTGATATAGGAAGCGCAAGGTAAATGATTCCATCTCGCAACTTCGGTCTTCTCCTTTTAGCCAAAAGGACACACATTTTGAATAAAGTAAGCATCACCTTTGTTTCTTAGCGTTATTCCTCCCTTCTCTCCATCCTCTTATCAACAGTCTAAAAAGGTAAAGTAGAAACCTTTTGTTTGTTTGTTTTTTTTTTACGTTTAACTGAAATGCCCCTATCACACCTGTAATCAACCAACAATTGTTATCTCTTTTAAGATTTGCTACACCCTTGATCTCCATCTTCTTTTATGCTCATTGTCCACTTCTAAATATGCTATGCTTCCTACAAATGTGTGGTTTGGTTGTCTTAAATTGGAAATCTGGGTCAAAGTAGACATGTTTAGGACGCAACAATAACCATAAAACAAGCAAAAAGATGCATTTTTTTATTCGATTTGGTCATTCTAACTTTAGTTGTTTATTATTTCTCAGAAAAGAAAAAAAAAGGTTTAGTTGTTTATTTCCAGGAGCAGGAGGAGGCATAGATTTTCTTACCAGAATACTCCGTGACATAATTAAGGTTGCTTTCTTCTCATTTCCCTTTGTATCTCTACTTTTCGGGCAAAGGTAAAATTTTAGTGTCCTATCTGTCCACCGGGCTGGGTACTAAAGTCAGTTGAAGCTGATTTGGTTTCAGACGAGGATGACTAGGAAGGCTTGATCAACGTTTAGCATGGTCTTTTTTTTCCTATAAAATGAGGGTTTATAGAATTAAACCTAATTCCGCTTGGGCAGCAGCAAACATTCTCATTGGGTGGGGGACCAGATGATTTAAACTTTTAGGCACGCATGCCAAAGAAGCCTCTCCTTCCAGTCCCTCCTGTGTTTAAACTGCCCGGTG
The DNA here is from genome assembly GCA_024703695.1 of Erythroxylum cataractarum. Lineage (NCBI taxonomy): Eukaryota > Viridiplantae > Streptophyta > Magnoliopsida > Malpighiales > Erythroxylaceae > Erythroxylum > Erythroxylum cataractarum. Next base: position 65,067,627 of record JANJEY010000006.1, on the reverse strand, counting down.
CCACATCACAATTGAGTAATGGTTGTGGAATCCGATACTGTAAAATAAAGTTTAAGTTCCCAGAACAGATGCGAGCTCTTCTGTTTTGGGAGTACCTTTTGTGTTGAGATTAAAAAGCTTGTTGTACACCCTCAGAATATTAGCCAAAAAAGGTATTGGCCATTGTATAGATGTCGCTCTCTTTGCGTCTCTACGTATTGCCGCTGGACTTCCTCGGTTGCAATCTTCTTACAAAAAAACATATCATATTTTTTATGATATCCATAAGTGATAAGACCCATCATAATACTAGTATGACCTTGTTCTTTAATTGGAGGATTTTTAGGAGCTTTATCTTTGCGTTTTCTGGGTTTGAATTTCGTTTTTGATTTGGTGGCTTTTAAAGATGTTTAATAAGTGCTTTTAAAATTTTATTCTTTAGCCACAATAAGTAATCAAGGAACTAATGTCTTGAGCTTTATCATGTGATTTTAGGTGGTAACAACGGTACCAAACTCTTAGGGAAGTGTATTCAAAAATTCAAATCTTAATATTAGATGAAATTTTGTAACTTTTCATAAACATTGTTGATAAAGTCGTTTGCTACGGTTGTTTATGATAGTCCGCTTAGTAGGTAATCAGGTATGGAACTTTTGATGTGATAATAACACATTATGTTTGCCTTTTTCTAAGTTGTATATGTTACCATTTTTAGCTTCTACACTAACATGTGAGAGATAGATGGCCTTTTTTGGATCATAGTCATGTTAATATCCTCCATCCACAAAGAAAATTTAACATTATGTTTTCCCTTCGTGAAATTGAAACTAGTCAAGGTTTCAAAAAATAACATTATTATTATTTATATAAAAGGTGACCACAAAACATATAATGCATATAATTAGCACAAATGTAAGAGTGCATCGATACTAAAAACTATAAACAATATCTATAATGAACATATTGTCAAATATATCATAATGCACTTGTAGGCAAAATAAATAGTACAGAAGGATAGGATTTCTACACAAAAGCGGTTCAAAATACACACCATTAATTCTTGTTATTCTACCACTTATAAGTGTATAGATCAATCAAGTAATGGCTACCTCGACCAAATTCCTTTATGCATATATCAAATTTTCATATAATGTTAATACCTGTGGGTAAAATAACTAAATACAAAATCAAATTCATCCCTTAACTTTCAAGAAAAAGAGTAAAAAAATAGTAACTTGAAAGGTTATGATAGTGACTACATTCTTATTTGGTTCAAACAATCCACAATTACAAAGGATACACTCGTATGTCCTACTCACATTTTTTTGAACACTTGTGATATACTTACTATTGCATAATGCAAACTCTTATGCACCTGCTCATTGTCATATAATAATGGTAAAAATCATTATCAATAACCTTCGTTTGAGAATTTATAACATAAATATACCAAAAAGTATATAATCATATAATAGATAATAAAAAGCAAACATATGAGATAATAAAACAACATTTATCTCCTTTAATTCATCTCAAATAAAAATTCACTTAATTATAACTTTAAAAACTTTATTTAAACTTTTTTAAAGTTGAAATTTAATTATTATCAATGTAACTAAACTTTAAAAAAAGATAGAAAATAACTTTAGAGCCATTATGCAGTTTCAATAAGATTTAGCTTTTTTTGTCATATCGTGCACTAGTATCAATTATGTTGACATCAATTATGCTTCGCTACTATGCATACATAGGATGCTTGTGTTGTCATATGCACTATTTGGAAATGTAGGGCATAATCCCAGCCAATCCTTCGAGAGTAGCGTAAGCCACTCGACTGGTTGGAGAGGAGCGAATTGAGTTTGTCTTTCCATTACTACCGAATCGCTTTATATTCCAAACAGGGTTCTTTTTAGATAGAGAAATCACCATCAGTAAAATCAGTCTCAGTGCCAGTTTTGAAAGGAGTCGAGTTCATCTGCTGACAGATTAGAGCAAGCGGCCACGTGAAACTTATGCCCTTAACATGTGATTATGTGTATTGACCCTTATGAAGCATTTATCACATTCCTACGTAAACTAGTATGTTTGTTACATGCACTTGTATACGAACTAACTCTTATGGTATATGCTTGACACATGCTTGACATGTTCCATGCTTTCTAATATCATTCTCCAAATGTCCAATATGTATGTAGCCACACACTAGAAAGTTGGTGTATTGCTGTGTGAAATATTGTTCAATTCATACAATCATAGAAGCACTATAATACAACTTGATAAATATAATACAAACTCTACTGATCAGTCTAAGAACAACTATGAATTGTATAAATGGAGATAATGCAAAAACATACATGCTTTCTATCCTTTTGTTTAAGTAAGTTGTTCAAAGACTTTGAGTAACCTTCTTTTGAAAGAGCTATTAAAACTTTCATCATCATTAACAAAAGTCATCAAAAACCAAGTATGCAAGATCTTTCTACCCCTTTTTTATGTTGTAAAATTATTTTGTTATTTTAAAAATCGATCTCATTTCAATAAATCTGCATTTTGTTTATTTTATGCTTATCTAAAAACGTGTTTTTATATTTACTCAAATTATATTTTAACGTTATAAACCTATAGTTTATCATTTTAATGTTAGCATCTGGATTTGATGAGATCATAGATAATTTGTCCTTTCTTTTTATCTCGTCACAATGTCGTCCACTTCTTTATGTGTAAATGAATACATATGTGGTTCTATTTTAAAAAGTAAGTGTTACCTTCTGCTATGTTGTTCTCTCATTTAGAAAACAAGTTTTGTTGGGTTAAAACTTCTTGTATTGTTATTGCTTCCTTCAACAAGAAGAATGGCGTATTGAATCCTAGAGAGTCACTATCATTTCATACTCATGATGCAAAATAAACTCTTAAGCATAGTGATCTTTCACGCCTTAAGTCTATGTTGCTTTGTTCGTCTTTTTTCTATCATAATATTCTTTCGATCTTAACAGTTTTCTATATCTTGAATATTCTCAATGTCCTTGGTAGTATATGTAGCATTGGTGGTGGACTAGGGTGGGTGTGTTGAGACAAACAAGATTATTTGTTTTTATCTAAAATCTCTTTTCTACTTGGGTCCCTCTATAAAAACATTATCATGTGTTACTTCAACATTAGCCATCTCTTCTCACACGTATCCCTTTTGATTTCTTGGTTGTCGTTAGATATCAACATTTTTTATATTGTTAAAACAACCAATATCAGAAATGATGTCATCAAAGTTGCTTAAGTTGTTAGGGGTTTAAATGAAGGTGTCACAGGTATTAATTCAGACAAGGGTGCCACCAAAAATACAAGTGTTTTTTTAATAATACCTCTCTCTTTTTCAAGATCATTTCTTAACATCTTAAAAATTAAAATATTTGAAGACATTAATTTCAAAATATGGAAACAATTTTTTTTAATTCTAAATATGCAAGGGGTAACATATGCCTTGATAGAACCAAAACCTACTATTGAAATTTAAAAAGGAAGAAAGCTTAAACATTGGCTTCTTACCACTGAGTTAACTGACTTATGATATAAGTACCTTATTTAATGAACTATTTGATGTTTTTTGTCCCTATAAAGAAGTAAAAAAGGATATGGGATTCAGTGATTATTAAGTACATGATTAAAGATATGGGAAAGCAAAAGTTTGTAATTGGAAAATTTTATTGTTAAGAGATGATAGATAAAAAAGACATCAAATATTAAATTAATAAGTGTTATAAGCTTATGAAGTATCTCAAAGTTGAAAAGATCATTTTGCAAGAAGAATTTATTATGGACTTATTAATTAAAAAGCTACCTAAATCTTGAAATGACTACAAATAATAACTAAGACACAAGTATAAACAATCGTCATTATCAGATCTAAATGTATACATAATAATTGGAGAAATAAATCACAAAGAGCTTCAAGCAGCCAAAGCAAAGGAGGCATCTTCAAAAGTCAACCTATTACAAAGTAAATTAAATTCCCATAATGATAAAAGGTACATAAAAAGAATAACAATAACAGTCATAAACTTGATTTTAAAGCTAAAGTGAATAATCCTAGCTTTAAAAAAAAGGCTCATACTTTGTTTATGAAAAGCTAGGTCATGATGCACCTCATTATAGGAAATGAAAGATAAATGACAATCTCGTTAAACTAAATATAAATTTGGTTAAAGAAAATGATAATGAAATTGTAACTATTGTTATTTCTTTAGTTAATTTTATGGGTAATATGAATGATAGGCATATATGTAAAAATAAAAATGCTTTCACCACCTATACTCCATCAAAAGAAGGAGAAGATACAGTTTATCTTGGAGAGTCTCAAATTGCAATAATTCTTGGTGAAAGCAAATCCTTCTAAAACTCACAACTGGCAAGACCTTGACATTGAATAAAGTACTTCATGTGCCAGCATATAGTTAATATGATTTATGTAGCTTTATTGGGAAAAATTAGGATTATAGTGTCATTTGAATATAATAAGATTTTTATGACAAAAAAAGATGTATTTATAGGGGAAAATTATTGTAATCAAGAACTGAATGTATTGAATGTTTATAAGATTATTAATGAAAAAATGCATGTTCTTTTGCTTAATTGATTCTTTTGATTTATGGCATGCTAGATTATGTCTTGTTAATGTTTCATATCTATAGGATATGTAATCTCTTGGCCTTATTTTTGCTAATGGTAATGCATGTATAGATAAGTGTAAACTTTTTTAAAGTTAAAATTTAATTATTATCAATCTAATAATAACAAAAAAACTTTAAAATTCAATTCTATGCTTCCATTAAACTTTTAAAAAAGATAGAATATAACTTTTAGAGTCATAATGCAATTTCTAAAAGATTTGGGCATTTTTTGTCATATAATGCATTGGTATCAACTATGTTGACATCAATTATGCTTCACTACTATGCACATATAAGATGCATGTTTTGTCTTATACAGTATCTAGAAGTGTAGGGCAAGTGCAACTTATGCTCTTGATATGCGATCTTGTGCGCTGACCTTTATGGAGCATTTTCACACACCTACGTAAATTAGTATGTATGTTACATGCACTAGATGCACTCACTTATACCCTGACTCTTATTGCATGTGCTTGACATATGCTTGACGTGTGCCATGCTTTCTAACCACATTCTCCAAATTTCCAATATGAATGAGGCCAAACACTAGAAAGTTGGCGTATTGCCTAGTGCTTGTTTCTTATGTAGAAGACTCTTGTCTCTTGTTTCTCCTTCTAGTCATTAGAACAGGTATTTTTATGACTGTTTTTAATGACTTTCCTTATATATTGACAATATTTGATGGAATCATTACCATAATATGGAATTTTTATCCTTTTTCCTTTAATTTTTAAATATAAACCAATTTCTGCAACAAATATACTATGTTTCCAAGCAAAAACAAATTAATCTCTTATTTCCTTATATAAAAATTAAAAATATTTGTTTGATTTATACAGTTATAGAATCATTATAATATAACTTTATAAATATTATACAAACTCCATAAATCAGTCTAAGAATAATTATGAATTTGTATAAATAGAGATAATGCAGAAACATATATGCTTTGCTATCCTTTTGTTTGAGTAAGTTGTTATGGACTTTAAGTAACCTTGACCTTAAGTCATCATAAATCAAGTATTCAAGATTTTTTTGCACCTTTTTTAAGTTGTGAAATTATTTTGTTATTTTAAAAGCCTATCTCATTTTAATAAATCTGCATTTTCATTCTAAATTTATTTTATGCTTTGCAGTTTACTCAAATTCTATTTTAATGTTATAAACCTATAGTTTATCATTTTAATGTTAGCATCCAGATTTGGTGAGATTATGGATAACTTATCCTTTGTTTTATCTCTTCACAACATATGTGTATGTAAATATATATATTGTACTATTTTAAAGAGCAAATGTCATCTTCTTATGTGTTGTTATCTTATTTATAAAACAAGTTTTGTTAGGTTAAAACTTCTTGTATCATTATTGATTCCTTTAATAAGAAGGGATTTTTGAATCCTAGAGAGTCACTATCATTTCATACTTATAAAACAAAATAAACTCTTAAGGATATTGATCTTTCACACCTCAAGCTTATGCCACTTTATACTTCTTTTTTCTATCATAATATTCTTTCAATTTTAAAATTTTATCTATATCTAAAGCACTCTCAATGTCTTTGGCAATATATGTTGCATGCGTATGAAATACCCACTATTGTCTTTAGAGAGAAAAAGTATATTTAATTGATAAACAATCACAATGGTAAAAGCTGGTGGTGGACTAGGGTGTGTGTGCTAAGACAAATAGGAGTATTTATTTTGGTCTAAATTCTCTTTTTTATTTGGGTCTCTCTATAACAACATTAGCATTTGTTACTTACTCCAACACTAGCTATCCCTCTTCTCACATGCTTCTCTTTGATTTTTTGGTTGTTGTAAGATATGGACATTTTTTATGTTATGAAAATAACCAGTATTAGAGATGATGCCATCATAGTTGCTTTAGTTGTTTGGGGTTAAATGTAGGTTTCACAAGTGTTAATTTGGACAATGTTGCCACCCAAAATGTCAGTGTTTCTTTTATTACAATACCTCTCTCTTTTTAAAGACCGTTTCATAAGATTTTAAAAATTAAAATATTTGATAGCATCAATTTCAAAAAAAAAGAAAAGAGAATTTTTTTTAATTCTAAACGTGCAAGGGGTAGCATCTACCTTGATAGAACCAAAACCTAAAATTAAAATTTCAAATAGAAGAGAGCTTGAACATTGGATTTATGCTAATGAGTTAATTGACATATAATTATAAGTACCATATCTTATGAATTGTTTGATGTTTATTGTCCTTATAAATAAGTAAAAAAGATATGAGATTCAATGATTATTAAGTACACAACTGAAGATAAAGGAAAAAAATTTGTAATTGGAAAATTTTATAGTTGGGAGATGAAAGATGAAAAAGACACCAAATATTAAATTAATAAGTGTTATAATTTTCTGAAGTATCTCAAAGTTAAAAAAGATCAATTTACAAGAAGAAATTATTGTTGGCTTATAAGTTAGAAAACCGCCTGAATCTTGAAATGACTACAAACAATAAATAAAGCATAAGCATCATCAACCTTTATTATCATATATGATCATAAACATAAATATTAAAGAAATAAATCACAAGGAGCTTCAAGCAGTCAAAGAAAAGGAGACATCTTCAAAAGCCAACCTATTACAAAGTAAATTAAATTCTCATAATAATAAAATGTACACCAAAAAGAATAAGAATAATGATCATAAATGTGATTTAAAAAATAAAATGAATGATCCTGACTTCAAAAAGAAAGGCTCTTACTTTGTTTATGAAAATTCAGGTCATGATGCACCTCAATGTAGGAAATGAATGAGAAATAGCAATCCTGTTAAACCAAATACAAATTTGGTTAAAACAAATGATAGTGAAATTATAAATGTTGTTAACTTTCAAGTTAATTTTCTAGTCAATATGACTGATTGAGTGGTAGATTCTAGTACTATAAGTCATATGTGTACAAATGAAAATGTTTTCATCACCTATACTCCATCAAAAGTAGAAGAAGATACAGTTTATCTTAGAGAATCTCAAACCGTAATAATTCTTGGTGAAAGCAAAGTCCTTTTAAAACTCACAACTGGCAAGACCTTAACATTGAATGAAGTACTTCATGTACCAACATAGATTTAATATGATTTTTGTAGCTTTATTGGGATAAGTTAGGATTAAAGTGCCATTTGATTGATTCTTTTGATTTATGGCATGCTAGATTAGGCCATGTTAATCTTTCTTATCTAAAGGATATGCAATCTCTTGGCCTTATTTTGGTAATGGTAATGCATGTATAGATAAATGTTGAATTTTTTAAAGTTAAAATTTAAAAGTCAATGTAATAATAACCAAAAACATTTTAAATCCAATTTTATGGTTCCACTAAACTTTTAAAAACATAGAATATAACTTTAGAGCCATTATACTAATTCTAAAAGATTTGGACATTTTTTTTATCATATAGTGCACTGATATCAACTATTTTGAAATTAGTTATGCTTCGCTACCATACACATATGACATCAATATATGTTACACATACATGAAACACCAATGTTGTCTACAAAGAGAAAATATATATATATGGTTCTCTGCTCTTCAATTGATAAATAGGTATAGAGGTAAAAGCTGGTGGTGAACTAAAGAGGGTGTGCTAAGAAAAACAGAAGTATTTATTTTGGTCCAAAGTCTCTTTTCTTCTTAAGTCCTTCTATAACAACATTGGAGTGTGTTCCTTGCTCTAAAACTAGCCATTCCTCTTCTCACACATTTCTATTTTGATTTATTGGTTTTCATTAGATATAGACATTTTTATATTGTTAAAACAACTGATATTAGAGAAGTTACCACCAAAGTTGCTTAAGTTTATTGTTTAAATGTAGATGTTACAAGTGTTAATTCGAACAATGTGCTAACCAAAATGGCAGTGTTTCTTCTACTACAATACCTCTCTCTTTTTTCAAGACCATTTATTGACATCGTAAAGTTAAAATATTTGATGACAATAATTTCAAAAGGTGGAAAGTGATTCTTTTTAATTTTAGACATTCAAGGGGTAGCATTTTCCTTGATAGAACCAAAACCTACTACTGAAATTTCAAAAGGAAGAAAGTGTGAGCATTGGATTCATGCCAATGGTTTAACTGGCATATAATATAAGTACCTTATCTAATAAATATTTTGATGTTTATTGTCTTTAAAAAGAAGAAAAAAAGATATGGGATTAAGTGATTATTAAGTACATGACTTGTAAGGCCCCAATATACCCTAGAAATGTTATAGCATGTCTAGTGTGTATTAAGAAGTGAACATAACAAATGAATTAAGTGTATCTAATTATAGTAAGAGACATAATAGTACTTAATGTAAAATATTTGGGTAAATGGGTAATTTGTTTGTTTTGGCATGAACATACCTCTGTAATTTAGCCATATCTTGGTCTGTAAACCTTTAAATTGGATAATTCTAATTGGAAATTAATCTAAATACATAGATATAAAATTTCATGAAGGAAACAAAATTTTATTGTGCCTTTAAGATTTTTATATTTTGACTTGAAGTTGAGATAGTTGTTGTCCCTGTTTTTGAACACCTGTAGTGTTTTGGGCATAACTCCCGAAATAATTAACCAAATTGCATGAAATTTATTACATTAGAAAATTAAGACATAGGGGAATGAAATTAATTTATAAGATTTTAGACCAATTTGGGAAGTAAAGGAAGAAGAATGACCAATATGCAAATTTTCTAAAGTTAACATATGGACCAATTAGATTAGGGCATGTGTAACCAATAATAATAAAGCATGTGTGTCCAATAGGAATTAAGCTTATGTGTGAGCCTTGAAAGATCTGGAATGAGCATATGGAGAGGGGAGATGCATGACACTATGGAGATTCTAAGTTCATATTTTTCTCTTCTCCATTTCACATTCTTCATCCCATCATTTTTCATGTAAGAAATCAGACCAATCTTAAGTGGAAATCAAGGTAAAAGTTAGGGATTTTCTCTTCACCTTTATGAAGGAATGAAATTATAAGGCTTTAAGTGAGATTGAGAGGTATATTTTTGGTGTTTCTAGTTGGTGAGTCAAGAAAAGCCAAAGAGGAAGCGAAGGAAAGGCAATAGAAGACCTACTTTGTCAATTTTGAGGTTTGGGACTTCACTTAGTTGATTTCTGTATTTGTGTATGATTTAATGGATATAAAGATTAATTTGGATGTGGAATTGTTTCTGGGATGTTTCTTTGGTGTTATTTTGGTGTCACTTTGCATAAACTTGGTTGTATATGACAAGAGAGTATCACGTAGTGGAATTCTTTCTAGGATTTATTTGAGTTAGTCACATTGTTTGAGTCATAACTAAACCTACAGACCTTCACATTGCGTGATTTAAGTTGCATATAAAACTTAAGACATAAAGGTAAATATCTCTAGAAGGAACTTTGAATTAATTTTGGCTCTATGACCTTAGAAATTGAGATATAAAAAAAAGGTGAACTGATGTTGCCCCTATTTTGGAGTAGCTTGTGATATTTTGCATATATCTCATGATTTAGAAGTCCAAATGATCTGATTGTTAGTGCTATAGGAACTATAGACATAGAGAAAAAAATATCTAGAATACTTTAAAACCTAGTTCTAACTTTTTATATATGAATGTTAAGGAACAAGAAGTGGTATAAATGGAGAGAGTGTCTATCACGATCGTGACATTGTTTTTGTTTATGATTACTACTGCATCTTATCCAAACCTTTATGAATGTGTATGAAAATTTTCAAAAACCTAGAACTAAGCAAAATAGGGCTTACCATATGTGAATTGGATGATTAAACATTGGAATTTAATATTGAGCATAATGCATTCCAAAGAAAACTTACATATACATAAATGATTTGTTTGCGTATATATTCCTTATAAGTATATAGTATTATTATACCAATGTGATTTTGGTACCCTTCTAATGGTGATTAGTTATGACTTGCATGTATGAACACAGATATAGATTTTATGACTTGAAATGTATATCATATGATTTGTTATTATATGAATTGTGAAATTTGTAAATGGTTAAAGGAAATGTTATAGTGCCTGCTTTATTGTCTTAGTTGTGGATAGATAGGCATGCCTTGTTGAACCAATGGTGGTTGACAAATTAAATCCCTTTATGTTTTGATAATAATAAAATATCTAGAAATAGTTAAGAAATTATTTCAGGTATTATTCAATGAAAGAATTGTGCAAATCAAGATGAACAAGTGCTTAATCATTGAAGAATCAAGATAGGAGTTTCCTTATAAAGGAAAATGGCATAAAACATGAGGATTATAGAAGATTTGGATGGATGTTACCGTTGAAGGCAACATAAGTCGACTTGCACAGCATAAGTCGACTTATACATCAAGGTCTGAACAACACAAGTCAACTAGAACAGCACAAGTCGACTTACATATGAAGATGAATCAACACAAGTCAACCTATAGTACATAAGTTGACTTATCGAGGATGACAAGTCGACTTATATAGAACAAGTTGCCTTATAGAAGAGCGGAGATGCAATTTTTCGTAAAATGTTGGAACAAGTCGACTTATTCATTCGACAAGTCGACTTATGGATGCAACAAATCAACTCCAACGGTCTAATTAGTCACAAATGGAAAGGAGATTATCAAGGAATGGCTATAACAATCATGCAACGACTAGAATGAGCCCCAACAGCTATTTTTCTTCTATTATAAAGGTTGGATGATTGATGAAGAGACTACCAAGGTTCTATAAGCCATAATACTCTTCAATTGCACCAAAATTGCTCTATATTGCTCTCATCTTGTTACACTATTGTATTGAGCATTTGTTCTTCAATCTTTACTATACTTCTTTTACAAATTGAGTGACGAGTGGAAGGTCACGTGTGAGGTAGGATTTGTGCCGTAAGACAAATCGATTGTAGAGATAGCTTGAGCCGGAAATCAAGTGACATTGTAAAAAGTTCACACTCAACTACAAAGTGTGCAATAAAGTGGTTTGCAAAATCCTAAGTGGGAGCTTAGGTAGAGGACGTAGGTCTTAGCACCG
>JANJEY010000006.1:65024957-65041589 GCA_024703695.1 Erythroxylum cataractarum | reverse complement strand
ATTATAAGATGTATTATTTTTTAAACAATGCATGTGTAATGTTTGATTTTGTTTGTTCTGTATTGGGTGGCATCCATTTATCCTCCCAGGGGGTATTTGGGTGTTACATCTAGGCATAATTGAATAAAACTCTAGCTGACTGAATCAAATGCCTTATAAATATCAATTTGTCGTAAGCAACTGTTTATACTCTTGCTAGAGTTATAGTCCTCAAGTATATCTTGTAAGAACAAAATATTCTCACTCATATATCTATCCGGAAGGAAAGTTCCTTGAGTAGGATAGATGAGAGCGGAGATAACTTTTTTCAATCTCTCAGCAAGAAGTTTAGAGATTACCTTATATATGGTAGTGCAACAGGAAATGGGGTAGAAGTCATCCATGGTATAAGGATTAGGCCTCTTAGATACCAAGCAAATAAAGGTAAGGTTGATTTCCTAAAGTAACTTGGAAGATAAAAGAACTCTAACACAACTTCAGTAAATAACTGCCTAGTGATATCCTAAGTCATCTGGAAAAATAAAGTAGTAAACCCATTTGGGCTAGGAGATTTAGAAGGATGAAGACTGAAAAGAACTCGCTTAATGTCATCCCTTATGTAAGGTAAAATCAAGGATTCTTTGACATCGTGAGCTATGTCACCGTCAAAGAGTTGTAAAGCATTGGAACTAGGTAGTTTAGAGTTATCTATTCCCTTGAGATCAAGGTAATAGCTTCAAGCAACATGGAACAAACTAGAAAATTCAATATGTTCTTGTCCACCACTGTCCAACAACTTAGATATCTTATTGGTATTTCTATGGGATAAGAGTGAGGAATGAAATTTTTTTGTATTAGAGTCTCTTTCCTTATACCAAGTAAGTCTTGCCTTTTATTTCAAGATAGAAGTATGGAATTGAAGAGCTAGCTGGTAATCCTAAAGATACTAGATTTCAGCTTGCCCAAAGCTGTGTTATTGGGAAAATCATAACAAGATTGTCGTGTTTCTATAAGCTTTGCCTTGAGGGTTTATAAGTTAACATGTTGTTCTCAGGTAAGAAATTTAATAACTTTAACACGTCTGAGCTTCAATGTCAGTTGGTAAGATTTAAATTGGTGAACCTTAATATCTAACAAATTCAGGCTGCATCATAGAAACTGACTAGATCAGTGATAACATTGTGGAATCTGGATAGGGCTCCAATACCTTTACTGATGGTAAGTTGTTGCACATGCATTTATGTTTAATCAAATATTAAATTTTCACCAAAATGGATAAATGAATTAGGGAATTGATCTTGCTAGAGGGGATTAATAAAAGTTCGGTCCAGTTTTTTTTTTTTAATGAGCAAATCACCATGCTGTTTATTTGACCTGGTAAGTAATCGACCTGAGAAAGTGAGATTAACTAAATCAACCTTCATCATAAAATTTGATGAACTATTTATTTAGCCCAAAATGGTACCTTCACCCTTTTTAAATATTCGAAGAATTTAAATCACAATTGAAATCACCAACGATAATCCATGTAGCTTGCATCCTGAGTTGGATATTTAACAAATTGGACCATAAGAGCTATCTTTAAAAGCCAAAGTTAGAGGCATAGATCAAAGTGACAACAAAAGAAATGCTTGAATTTATCAAGTGACAGAGAAGGTGCAAATGTTGATTAGATTCCTTAAGTAGTTGAACAAGTTTTATTTATTTATATGTTTCAAGATTCTGTAGTTGCTAACTTTTTACTTAAGTTTGTTCCTAATATCTATTAGATGTGGTTGAGGGAAAATAGTGAATTTGTTTTTCTATTGCTATTGTAAATACCCATTTAAAAGCTAATTGATTCAATAAAGAATAACAATGACAGAAATCATTAATTAAAGTTTCAGCCCATTAATTGTTTCTAGTGGTACATATTTCTTTCTCTTGCTTTATGCTATTTACCTTGCGTTTCAGCATTGTGGTATTAGAGCCAGGTTGAATAGCCACCAACAACAACGCAATAAGTGTCATGCAGTTTTAGATCCCTATTTTTAAAAGGGAGAATTATCTGTTCCAGAGCATTAAGATGAAGACGTTGTTTAAATCACAAGACCTTTGGGAGTTGGTTGAAAATGGATACCTAGAAATTTATGATGAGGATAAGCTGTGAGAGAATAGAAAGAAGGACTCTAAAGCATTATTTTTATACAGTAAGCAGTAAATGATAGTATTTTCTCTTGATTGCTGCAGTGAATAAAAAAAAAGCTTGAAATGTATTGAAAACAAAATATTGAAGTGATTCAGAAGTACTAGCCATTAAATTTCAAACCTTTAAACGTGAATTTGAGAATTTGCAAGCAAAACATGGGAAATTTGTGCAAGATTTTCTATATAAAATGTCAAATATTGTTAATCAAATGAGAGCTTTTGGCGAACAATGTCTTAATACAATAGTTGTGGCTAGAGTATTAAGGAGTTTAACTCCAAAGTTTGATCATGTAGTGATTGCAATAAAGGAATCTAAAGATTTATCTATTTTTTCATTTAATGAACTAATGAGTTCTTACAAGTACATAAGGCAAGAATGAATATATTAGTTGAGCAATATGAAGGAAAAAATTTTCAAGTGAAGGGAGAAGCCTCTTTTCAAGCAGAAATGTTACTAGCATCTAGGTATAGAGGTCGTGGTAGAGGAGGATATCAAGGTTGAGGTGGTCATGGACGAGGACAAAGACAGTCCATCTAATGTTATAATTGTAAATGCTTTAGTCATATGGCATCAAACTGTTAGGAAAATGAGAAACAAGAACACTATGCTGAGCAAGAACCAAAAGAGGAGGAATTGTGGATGTTTATGGCAACGACTGATGATGTGTAGATCTCTAACAACATTTGGTTATGTGATAGTTATTCTATTCATATGATAGGAGATCGATCACTGTTTAAAGAACTTGATGAGTCATATAAAGTTATAGTGAGACTTGAAGATGATAAGAAAATGCAAGTTGAGAGAAAAGGAATTATGGAAGTAAAAAATAGTCATGGTAATGTAAAACTTCTTTATAATGTTTACTTTGTCCCTAGTATATCGAAGAACCTTTTAAGTATGGGATGTTGGTTTTTATGTTTTGTTTGATGATGTTAAATGTGTGATTGGAAACAAAAAATTAGGGTAAGTAATAGTTGAGGTGCCTATGACATATAACAAATTGTTTCCACTTGATTTGTCTAGAATTACAAATTATGCACTTGTAGTAAAAGAAATAGATGTGTAAGAATGTGGCATTTAAGATATCAAAACCTACATAAAAAGGGATTAAAATTGCTCTTTCAAAAGGAAATGGTATAAGGGTTGCCTAAGATTGAATCCTTGAGTTTGTGTAAAGGTTGTATTTATGGTAAACAAAGTAAAAGAACATTTCTTATAGGAAAGTCTTGGGGGTTGTCTTGCTGTTTAGAGCTTGTACAAGCTGACTTGTATGGTCCTATGAAAACTGAATCCCTTAATAGTAGTCGATATTTCTTACTGTTCATAAATGATTTTAGTCGTATGAGTTGGGATTACTTCCTATAAACCAAATGTGAAACATTAGAGATGTTCAACAAGTTCAAGGAACTTATTGAGAAGCAAAGTATAAATCAGTTAAAGATTTCATATATTGACTAAGGTAGTAAATTTTTGTCGCATGATTTTAATATGATTTGTGAAGAGCAGGGTATACATGGGGAGTTAACGTCACCATACATACTAGAACAAAATGGTGTAGCAGAATGCATCAATCATACAATAATAGAGATGGCAAAGAGCATGTTACAAGCTAAAAATCTTCCTAATCAATTTTAGGGAGAAGTTGTTGCTATAATATATTTGCTGAATTTATCACCAATAAGAGTTGCAATGGATCAGAATCCATATGAAGCTTGGTTAAGTAGGAAGCCCTCAGTAAGTCATTTGAGATTTTTGATTGCATTACCTACAACTTAATTGATTCACAAAAACGTAGCAAACTTGATGAAAAATCTATCAAATGTATTTTTGTTGGCTATTTGTTTAATTCCAAAGCATACAAGTTGTATAATACTATTAATGGTAAAGTAATCATTAGTAAGAATGTTGTCTTTGGTGAAGAGGCATGTTAGATTTGGCATGAAAATCAAGAAGGTGTTCAACTTGAGGAAGATGAGGCACTAACAACCACATCTCAACAGCAATAAGCTTCACCAAACTCTTTTACCTTTTCTTCCCCAACATCACCTAATTCAACATCATCTGATGAGACGCCTCTAAGAAAATTCAGATCATTAAGAGAATTCTATGCAACCACGGAAGCTATGTTTGTTGCTGATCCAACTATATTTGAAGAAGCAATACAGAAAGAAGAATGGAGTAATGCAATAAAGGAAGAGCTTGCAACAATTCAAAGAAACAAAACATAGGAATTTGTGGATCTTCCTAAAGGCAAGAAATCCATCGGAATAAAATAATTTTTTAAGACAAAATACCATGCAAATGGCACTGTAGAAAAGCATAAAGCTCGCCTTGTAGCAAAAGGATAATCAAAACAGTTAGGAGTGGATTATGAAGAGACAGTCTCTCCTGTTGCTCGCTTTGAGACAATAAGAACTATTATAGTATTGACAGCTCAAGTAAATTGATATATTTATCAATTTAATGTAAATCTGCATTTTTAAATAGAGAATTAGAAGAAGAGGTCTATATTGCACAACTAGAAGGATTTGTTGTTCTTGGAAAAGAAAAACAAGTATATAAGCTAAAGAAAGCTCTTTATGGCTTAAAGCAAGATCCTTGGGCATGTTATGACATAATTGACTTATATTTTCTATAAAATGACTTTGAGAGAAATAAGAATTAACCTACATTATACATAAAAAGGCAAGGTACTGATCTTCTTCTTGTCTGTCTTTATATTGATGACATGATATATGGGATCTTTTACTTCTCTCATTAAAGAGTTTCAAATTTGCATGAAGAAAGAGTTTGAAAAGATAGACTTAAGTTTGTTACATTATTTTCGTGGCATAGAAGTGAATCAGGTTGAAGATGGAGTGTTTATCTCTAAAAGGAAGAATGTTGTTGATCTACTCAAGAGATTCAATATGCTTAACTTTATTGTCACTACCACACCTATAAACTTAAATGAGAAGTTGCAAATTGTTGATGGCATTAAATTAGCAAATGCAAAAAATATTCAGAAGTCTTGACGATGGATTAATTTATTTAACCCACACCAGGTCAAATATTTCTTTTTCAATTTAAGTTATTTTAAGATTTATGCATGCTCTTACAAAATACCATCATGGTGTTGCAAAAAGAGTCTTGTGCCATTTGGTTGGAACCATTGATTATGAAATTTGGTATGGTAAATTATCTAATTTTAAGCTGGTTGGGTTCACTGATAGTGATTGGGCTGGATGTATAGAGGATAGACAAAGCACTTTAGGCTTTGTTTTCAAGCTTGGATTAGGAGTAATATGTTGGGGTTCAAAGAAGCAAGTTAGTACAACCTTGTCATCCTCAGAAGTAGAATATATTGCTGCAATTTCAATGTCTTGTCAAGAAATTTGGCTTAGAAGATTGTTAGCTGACCTTGGTCAAGAACAAAATAAGGCAACTGAATTTTTTTGTGATAATATATCAATAATTGCTATGTCAAAAAATATAACTCATTATAGAAGAACAAAACATATTAACACTTGAGCACAATTTATTAAATATCTTGCTTTAGGTAGAATAATTTTTTTGAAGCGCTGTATTTCAAATAAATAGGTTGCTGACATTTTTATAAATCACTTCCCAAGGATAAGCGTGAGGCCCTTAGAGTTTGAATCAAAGGGAGGGATTTGTTGAAGACTAATTCAAAATTTAATTTATTTGTTTTTATTTATTCAGATTTTTCAAGATTCTATAGTTGCTATTCGCTCAAGTTTGTTCCTAATATCTCTCACTCATGTTGAGGGAAAATAGTAAATTTGTTTTTCTGTCCATGTAAATGCCTATTTAAAGGCTAGTTGATTCAATAAAAAAGTAGCACTAATTCATTAATTGCAGTTTCAATCCATTAATTATTTCCAATGGTACATATTTCTTTCTCTTTCTTTGTGCTATTTACCTTGCGTTTCAGCAACTAATCACTCTTGACATGTTTGTCAGTAGACATCACCGAACCAGAACGCTTTTTAATTGATCAGTATAATCTTCCACAGAAGCCCCTGACTATTGCATGAACATCTTCAGTTTACTCTCCCTAGATGCTTAACAGTTTGCCTTGACGGGACCTCAAGTTTAAGCAACTTGGTAAACTGCATCATCAATCAAGTTCGTTAATAGACTATTCACTACCTATCAATAGTTGCAAATGATCAAAAGAGGTTTTACTCTTCGTGCACACTCCACCAAGAGACATAAACATGAAGATATACACTGAGACCTGAGACGTCTTGAGCTCCAGTTCATCCCATTCTGAAGAAGGATTGCTTCCTTTCACTATTCCTGTCCCTGCATAGATCAATGCTCCCAGGCCCTATACCAAAAAAGTGATCAGCAACATCATTTTCTACCAATATAACCTGAAGAATCAACTTATTCTCATGGTTATGGGCCTTTGTTTTCTATGTTGAATAAATCGGAACTTACGATTTTTTTAAAAATATTTCATTTCTGTTCTGCTGTTCTAATATCTCAAATGCAAATGAAAAACTCACGTCAGCTTGACATTCAGAATCTGGGCTTACCTTTTCTACCAATGCTGATCTGATGCCAACAGCAAACTCACTCTCTCCTCCTCCAAACCAACCAACAGGTCCAGCATACATTCCTCGATCAAATACTTCTGAAAAAACATGCATCAAAATACGCAGGTTATTCATTGGAAATATACTTGACCTGATCAGGCATTCCATTCACCAATATGTTTCGAAATGGAGATGTCAAGAACAACTCTATGGAAGTAGAACAAGTTCGATACAGAACATGCATACCAGTTTCAGAAATTAATAGACGTGCTTCTTCCGTTGGAAATCCGCAAACTGCTGGAGTAGGGTGAAGCGAAGACAGGATATCAAACTGAAAAAGAAAGTGAGAAGTTTCAATAATAAATATTTATCTTCAGAACACTATTGAACAAATCTACCGCTGAAATCTATTATCAGAATTGAATATTTTACCTCGTCGTCTTCACTTCTTAAACTTCCTGCTAATCGCGCATATAAATGTTGAACTCTTGGGAATTTCCTTATTGCTTTGTTTGGTTCAATTACTACCCCCTTGCACACAGCCTGCAAAGCAGAATAGATGATATTCATTAGGATGCAAGGTTATTAGATATAAACGTAAACTTCAATACCAACAAAAGGAAAAGCATTTGCACAGAAGCAGTTAATAAGAGGATATCTAAGAGGGTACACGTGATCTATCTATGTACTCTATGCAACATTGCAATGAACAAGGGAAGTGTGGCAGTATAACTTGTGTCTTTTCAGGTCTAAGCAACAGAAATAGAGAGAAGGGGGAGAGGGAGAGTTCTCAAGAGACATGTATGAGCCAATAATGGTTGCCTAATTGCTCTCTTCCACTTTAATTTTATAGACCCTGTTTAACACACAACCATGTCCCCATCACAGTTAAGGGAACAACATGGAATTTAAGGATTTAAGTATTGGGAAATTAACTTACCTCTAACTTTCTCTTTATGCTATCCCGTACTATTGTAAATTCAAGATGGTCTTTGGGACTGACAGAAATATTATAAGACATCACAACAAAAGAACCCTTCAGTTGTTTGATTTCAGAGCTTATTTGATAAGAGGACACTGGAAAAGTATACCTGGAAAGTAAATCAAGTTCAATTTGAAGATCTAGAGCAGTCGATCCACCTCTAGCTCGGGTTCCAGCCAAAGCCTCACTGCTGATTCCAAGACGTTTTCTGTGAAATAGTTGCTCTGGCTATTCATGAAGTTTGTACAAGTCAAAATACTAGAACATAGAATTGTGTTTAGCATTGGATAGAAACTTTTTGATCGTTGAAACCTAAATAAATAAATTAATCATCATAAACCGAATGGTCAAAAATAAAACTCATTGCGAACAGTTTAGTTCATCTTTGTTTATGAAAGGCATAAAAATTGATTCTGTTTATCAATAACTTCATGTTCCAAACCTACCGTATTCCCTATAAATGCTGGGGAATTGGGAGGCTGTAGACAGAATTGGTAAGCGTTTTCTCCTTCAACCTGCGAGTAGATCTTGAGCTTTCAGCTATTACTAGTTTTTAAGCTGTAAACCTTGTGTAATAAGACTTAACATATGATTACCTGCAGACAGGCCAACCATGTTACAGGATCAATATCGTTAGCAGTTACAACTTTGCTGCTACGAGCAAGTACGACCTAAATTAACAAGTAGAATTGTTCAGTCGAAGTGAAAATCTGAAGAGAATAGCCTATGAACTACCTCTGTTAGAGTTCATTCAAACACCTTAATGAGTGGAGAGCAACTGTTGATTATCTGCAAAGCTCTCTGAACGCCAAATTCCCAGTATGTCTTGGTAGGAATATGAACATTGCCAAGAATGAATGCGCTTGTAACCTCTTTGCTCAACTCTACAACAGTTGAAGAGACCTGCATTGTAAAGGACATGGATAAACAAAAAGTTCCAAAGATGCAACTTCCGATATTCATAGTGTCAGTTGGAGAACTATAGTACAAACCCGATCCATTGTAGTCTGAAGTGAATTAATGGCTTGATCCCACGTCCAAGAAAGGGCCATATCCCATGCTGCAGTTGCAGCAAGCATCGAACTCCCTTCGAACTCATCAAACTCAACCTGTCATTTTAGCATCTAACAGCAAGTCTTTTAAAAACTGCAAGAAGCATGATTCATGTCTTGGCGGTCATATGAAACTCCTCATAGGAGGAAGACAGTTCCCGCACCTGAGGGATAACGAAGTAAAAGGAACCAAAGGCCTCCCATTCTGATGATATGTCAGCCTTAGCATCAAAACGTATAGCCCCATATGCACGAACCAAAGGACACTTGGCCGATAAGAACCTTCAGTTGCAAGAACATAAGCATATCATTCCAGTTTCGAAGTTGCCTTTTTTCTGTCTTCCTCTAATATGAATTAATTCATGTTACAAGTTTTCTTTAATTCAATTGAAGTTGATAACATAAGAAGTGAACGAAAATTATGAAGCGGTTGATTTTAGTTGACTACCTTTTGATGGATTTCCAGTCGTTGTAAGAGAACGGATGGACATGCCTAAAGAGTACTGCTGATCCAACACCGGACATGCTGACCAAGTGATGGCCAGTAGGGTTATGACCATTGCCATTGCCATTGCCATTGCCATAATCCACCAAAAGATCATCGTCATCAAGGCTTGGCTTTCGGCCTGAAAAGAAGCACCGTGGAAGGATCTGTTGCTGTGCATGTAGCCAACTTATCGCTTCTATTTGTTCTACAATTGGCACCTGAATTCAATCACAAAATATAAAGTTGGTAGCTATACTCCATACAGGGAAAGTTTCGGTTTGTTAATACACTTGCGACTCTTCGTTGTGTATGCTAAGCTCTTAATTTAAGCCTACTATACACTTTACACATTTCCTTTCTTTTTTAATGATAAAAAACATTTTATTCATTTTCCTTTTACTGTTATTCACAATTTTTACTAGCAATCAAACTAATTAAATCATCTTTAAAAATGAAGGTGCAAATTAGAATGTAGATGATTAATTAAATCCAATTTTTATAAGGTTAGACATATTTTTTTTATATTGATTTTACATCATACAACAATACTTAATTCTCTAACTTTTAGCTATAGCTCAAATTATTTAAAGTAGTTTTCTTTTCACGCATTTGAAGTATATGATTTAAATTTTTTATATTATATATAGAAGAAATAAAATATAGGTTTTTAATCTTAAAAAAGCATGTTTAAGATATAATAATGTTTTCCTAAATTTTATTAAAATAATTTTGTAAAAAAGAGAGAAATTCATATAAATGATTTATTTTAGTTTTGTTTATAATATTAAAATACATTGAATAATTATTGATATGAATCATATATCATTTTATATGTATTCTAAAATTATACAATCTTAAAAAAATATTACTTACTAAATAAATTTATTTAACCAATATAATTAATTTTCTCACTAAATTTAAGAGTTATTTCAATTACAAAAAAAAATGTATTAAATTCTTATAAAATAATTATATTTAATATATAAATAGCAGTCCTTAATATAAAGATTTGCGCTTAAACTAAAACAACGTTTCTTCCATATTTATTTTTCCAGGATTCATGGTCAATTTTCTCGCCGTTTTTTATTTTTTTTCATTTGATCACTGCTAATATCAGCATCTCTCCTCTTAACGAAAAATGGAGTTGGCTTGCCAAATGCCATTTCCAAGCCCCAAGATAGGGCCTGGTCTGCAGATAAGGAAGAGAGATGCTTCGTGCGCACACAACACAATGCCTGCCAACCACGTGGCAGAAACCCCGTTTCTCTTGGCCATTAGCCGATTTTAGAGATAAAAGTACGTTACTGGTGCTGCAAAACACTAGTGCAAGAACAACTTTACCTGTAGGCGAACAATCCCAGAAGTAGAAAGTGGAGGCTTAGCTTTCAAATCACAAATGGCCAAACTGAGAGCTTCCATAGCCAACGCAGGGTTTGGAACTGCGTCAAATGTACGGGTTTCGATGGTGCCGATTGGGAGTTTGGAGTTTCCTCCTTGGCAACCATTCATGGAAAGCGAACATGAATGATATCTCTGGATATACATGTTAAAATATCGAGTAATTAAGCGTAAACACGAAGAAATTAAATTTAAGAAGCATATAAAAACAGGTTCCAAGTCAGGTCGATAAAGAGGAACGTAAATAAGCACTTACTTTGCGGATATGATGAACTAGATTTGTGTAGGAATACTGATGGGAAGAGATGTTAAAATATTTACCCCATTCTGACTGCACCGAACGAACAAAAATGAATTGCCTAGCTAGAGCAGTAGCTTCCATGAGAAAAGAGAATTGGTGGAGAAGAGCGGATGAACACAGGCCCGTATCCCCTGCAGCGGCCAATTAAATGTGCTCTGTTTTCTATAAATGATAAAAGAAATAGATATCGCATGTAGTTTATTTAGAAAATTCTCTTAATTTTTAAAATCCTTACAAATTTTAATTAAAAAAATTTTCTTTACCTTTGAACTTCGGTTGAAAAATTATGATAGGGATATATGTAGAATAAATATTAAATATGAATTAATTAAATATTGCTACTTTATTCATTCAACTGAAATTAATTAAATTTAATTTAAATTAATAATTGAAGATAATTATAATAAATTATAATTTATATTAGTCATCATTCTATTAAGATTAAACATTAATAAAATGTAAAAAGACTAACATACGTTACATTTTTTCTTATGAAGGAACTAATTGATCTCATTTATTAAAGTATGAAGATACTTAAAAAAACATGTGGGTGTTTGTTAGAGAATAAGTTCACTGAACTGACCTGATATAAGAAATTCATTTGGAACATTACTTATATATCTATAGAAATTCTCGATGTAATAATTGTATAAGAGATCATTTGATTTGAGGTCTTCAAAGTTATCTTGTACAGGGATTGCTATGTTTTGATATTACTTATAAACTATTCTAATAATAGGTAATTCAGTTGGTAGTCATTGAATATAACACAAACTATACGAAGGTAAATGAGTGATATAAATAGAATTTATTACCCAAAAGTAATTAAGGGGAATATTATGTTGTTCTCGATTGTCAAGACATACCCTCACAAATCATATATCACATAACACCCAATCTTTATCTCCAACAACTTTCTGTTATTCTATTCGATGGATAAGATCAAATCCATGGCTTTATTTTTTTTATATAAAAAGGTGTACAGTGCCTATGTAAAAATTAGAAAACAAATCAATAAAAGTCTCTTTGATTACTATCATTTTCTTATTACCGTAACATGGTATCAAAGCACTTATGGGCCTTTAATAGGCCCCACGGCAGAATCCTCATCTTTTCAAACTAATCCCTCCTTTCCTCCCTCTTCACCACACACACCGCCCTTTCTCTCATCTCTATCTCATCTTGTCTCAATCAAACTTACCAATGATAACTTCCTGCTCTGGAAAACCCAAATGCTCCCTTATCTTCATGGCTAACAATTGTTTGGCTACATTGATGGCTTCATATTTGTTCCTCCAGAGCGCCTACCAGATGGTACTCTCAACCCTTTCTTTTCTCGATGGTTTCAATATGACCAACTGATCCTCTCTATTCTTCTTTCCTCTCTTTCTGAAACCGTTGTGGGTCAAGTTCTCAGTCACACCACCTCCTCATCTTTATGGCATGCTCTTGAATATACTTTTGCCGTAAATTCTCAAGCTCCTTATATTCAAATTTTCACTTAACTTGCCTCACTTTAAGAAGGCGACACCTCTATCACCGATTATTACTACAAAGTTAAATTTCTTTATGATACATTAGTTGTTGCAGGTAAACCTCAATCGAATCTTGAATTCAACACCTATCTTCTCACTGGTCTTGGTTCTAATTTTGACTCGATTGTGGCTTCTATCACTACTCAAACTGACCATATGTCTCCAGCTGTACTCCTCAATCATCTCCTCATATTTAAAGCTCGCCTTCTCCACCACACCCCCTGCATCTTCCTGAGATCATAGCCCACCTTTCTACAACGCTACTAAGCAACAACCACACCTTTGGCTCTTCCTCCTTCCGTGGTCGCTCCAATCATCATTCTCAGCACACTGTTAGAGAAACGATTGTCGTTCATCTCGGGGTGGCCGCCACTTCTCTTCCTTTAGACGATCCACTTGTCAAGTATGTTCCAAATCAAGGCTTACAGTGCTGGTTTGTTATCACAGATTTAACCACGCCTACCAAGCGCCCTCTCCAACCTCTCTTCCTCCCCAAGCTCATGTCATCTCTATCTCAACATCTTCCAATCTCCTTTGGTAACCCGACATTGGAGCTACAAACCACATGACCAATGACTTCTCCAACCTCAACATTTCTGGCGCCCCTATGATGGCCCAACTTTTGTTCCAATTAGTGACGGTACAACTCTCCCAATTCATAATGTTGGCACTGCCACTCTCCACCCCAATCATAATACCATTCGCTTAACTCACCTCCTTCATGTTCCTTCTATCACTAAAAATTTCATTTTAGTTTTCAAATTCTGTCGTGATATCTTTGTGTTCTTTGAATTCCATACTGACCACTTTCTTATGAAGGATCTCAAATCCCATGGACTTCTTCCCCGAGGCCTCATCAATAATGGACTCTACCTTCTTCCTTTTACTTCTCCTCAAGCCTCCATTGGTAAATGCACGTCATATACACAATGGCATCACCAATTGGGGCATCCCACTTTATGAATAGTTCAGCAAATCCTCTCTTCTCAATCTCTACCAGTTCTTAACCCAAAGTCTCTCAACCTCTGTTCTAGTTACAAAACTGCTAAAAGTCATTAATTGCCCTACCTTGCTTCATCATTGTCAACCAGATCTTCTCAACCTTTTCATTTGGTTTTTATTGATGTTTGGGGACCTTCCCTTGTTCTATCTTATTTTGGTTACCGATATTATCTAACTTTTGTGGATGACTACACCAAATATGCATGGATATTTCCTCTATGTGCCAAATCTGGTGCTTTACCTACATTCTTACTCTTTCACAAACAAATTGAAAATATCTTTCAACTCAAATTAAACATTTTCAATCTAATTGGGGAGGCAAATATCACTCTCTTCACCAAGTGTTCAAAAATTTGGAAATTTATCATCGTATAACTTGTCCCTATTCTCATCCTCGAAATGGTACAGTTGAATGCAAGCTTCGACATATAGTTAAAACTGGTCTTGCTAAGCTCCACCATGCCTCTTTATCTCAACGATTCTGGGCTCATGCCTTTACTACTGCAATTTACCTCATAAATCGTTTCCCCTTTCCCACTCTTAATAACCACTCAACCTTCCAATTACTATTTCATAAATCTCCAAACTACTCCTTTCACAAGGTCTTTGGGTCTATTGGTTGGCCTCATCTTTGGCCATACACCAAAAACAAGCACCAACTAAGGTCTGAACTTTACATTTTCTTAGGTTTTAGTTTTAACCTTTAAGGCTACCTCTACTACTCTCTTGCAACTGGAAAAATTTACACGTCTCATAATGTTCGCTTTGATGATTCTTACTTCCCTTACTCGTCCCTCCCTACTCGAAGTCTGTCTTTGTGCTCAGCTATTTTGCCTGTCAAACTCAACCTTACCACTCCTCTCCTGTACATCAACATTCTACCTCTAGTCTAACCCCTTCAAACCTAAACCTGACAATAACTCCAAGCCCACCACTTAGCCTAATTTACTATCCTATCACCTCTCCTAGCCCAACCCACTCACCCCACCAGTTATATCTTAGCCCACAATTTTTCCCATATTAAAGGTCGAATGCTTGCCCATCTACTAAATCACCTAGCCCACATCCTCCTTTTACTCAGTCTATTAGCTCCCCGTCTTCTCCCACCCGCACCACCATTCCCCCTCCTCTGTCCACAAACTCCCTTCATCCAATGGTGATCAGATCCAAACACAACTTTTTCACTCCCAAACAATATCACGATGGTACTATCAAATGACCTCCTCCTTAGGTTCACTCTTATACTCTAGAGTCTTCAAAATTCATTTCGACTTCTGTTACCACATCTCTATGCCATCCTCAGTGGCATCATGCATTACGTAGTGAAATGCTGGCACTTCTCAACAATCAGACATAGGAGCTTGTCCCTTCCTCTCTTTCTCAAAACTCAGTTGGTTACAAATGCATATTTCGTATCAAATACCTTCTCGGTTGTAGTATTGCTCGTCACAAGCCAGACTGGTTGTTAAAGGCTTTCATAAACAATCGGGTTTAGATTACACTGAGACGTTCTCTTCGATGGTCAAACATGTCACGGTCCAGTTAATTCTATCAATTGCTCTCTCCCACAACAGGGTTCTCAGACAGATTGACATCCAAAAGCCTTTCTCCACGACATTCTCATTGAGGATGTTTACATGGCTTAAGCTCCTTACTTCATCCAGCTTGACTTCCCCAACCATGTCTGTCGCCTTAAGACAGCCATCTATGGCCTTAAACAGGCTCCACGGGCCTGGTATACTCGTCTCTCCTCCAAACTTCTTTAGTTGGGATGCTCTCGCTCAAAGATAGATACATCCCTGCTCAACTTTCATCACAATGGTGACATCATCTACATTTTAATTTATGATGATGATATAATCCTCACTGGTTCTAGTTTTTCCTGTTATCACCAGTCTCATCTTTATGCTTGGTGTGTCATTTCCTATCAAAGATCTTGGCCCTCTATCCTACTTCTTGGGTGTTAAAGCTCATTCCTTGTCCTCTGGCCTCATTCTTTCTCCAAAAAGGTACATTTTGGATCTACTCAATCATACAAACATGCTACGTGCCAAATCGGTTCATCTTCCTATGGCTCGTTTTACAGGTTTGAGTGCTTCCTCCGATCCTAATTTTGAGAATCCTACATTGTATGGAAGTGTAATAGGTAGCCTTCAGTATCTTTTCTTCACCAAACCTGATATATCCTTTGCTATCAATCGCGTTTGCCAGTATATGCATGCTCCAAAAGATGGCCACTGGCAGGTTGTGAAATGTATACTCTGCTATCTGGAGCACACCTTCAATTTTGGTCTTCATTTTCAGAAATCCTCCTCCTCCTATATTCATTCCTTTTTGGATGCCGACTGGGCAGGGTGCTATGTTGATCGCAAGTCTATCGATGGTTTTTGTAGCTTTTTAGGTCACAACCTCATCTCTTAGAGTTCTAAGAAATAAGCTAGTGTTGCATGGTCAAGCAAAGAGGCCGAGTACAAATCCCTTTCTTTGATTGCCTCTAAGGTTATTTGGCTTCAACATTTACTTTAGGAACTCGAAATTTGTCTCACCACTTCCCAATCCTTGTATTGTGACAACATTGGCGCTACTTATCTTGCGGCCAACCCTGTTCTTCATTCTCGCACCAAACCCATAGAGCTTGATTACCATTTTGTCCGGGACAAAGTTAACACTAAGCTCCTCTCCATCTCCATTGTTTCTAACAAAGATCAACTTGCAGACATTCTCACTAAACCATTAGTGGCCCCTTGATTTTAGTCCTTAAAGTTGAGACTCACTATCAATAGTTTTCTGTTCAGCTCGCGGGAGGATGTCAAGACACACCCTTATAAACCATAGATTGCATAACACCTAATCTTTCTCTCTAATAACTTTTTGTTGTTACATTCAACAGACATGATCAAATCCATGGCTTTATTTTTCTTATAAAAAGGTGTACAGTGCCTACGTAAAAGTCAGAAAACAAACCAAAAAAAATCTCTTTGATTACTATTGTCTTCTCATTACTTTGACATCGATTAGTATTGATTCAAAAAATTCTTGGGCAAGATGGAATGACGCTTTGTAAATAGTTTATAAATTTCATTAATTGAATCAATAACTAATGTTGGAGAACTAATATGATTGGACTCAAAATTGAGTAGACATTAATTTCATACTCTATGTCT
>JANJEY010000006.1:64775087-64795597 GCA_024703695.1 Erythroxylum cataractarum | reverse complement strand
TTCTTCAATGGTTCAGAATCCTTGTTCAATAAGTTTTTTTAACTTATATAGTATCACCAATCGACGTGTCTTTTGGTAATTGGAAGAGAGAGGAAAATGGTCTATGACCTATTTGAGACCCGTTATTTAATATCCAATAACTATTATCTTTGATGCTTTTCATGACATTCAAACTATAAATTATATGAGACATAAAATAGTCTAATACCAACACTAAATGCTCATTTCAAATCGTAAATGCTCCGATGTGAAACAATGAGCCCATAAGCCCGTAACGAGCGACTTATTTTTATAGGCATCAAAAGGATAGTTACTCAAGACAGGCTCGTATCGAGCGAGTTATTTTTATAGGCATCAAAAGGATAGTTACTCAAGACAGCTAGTGGCATTGCACTCGTGAATATATAACCTTTTTATTTCTTTTCATATCTTCAACTATTTTTTTCAATTGTTTTATCCAAAATGTTTCGAAATTAATCTCGATCATATATAAACATTCCATTAATGTTTTTTACTTCATTCATATCTTATAGTATTTAATAATGACAGTTGTTTTTATTGTCAAAGGAAAGGCACGAATCTCCTCTTATCTTTAGTTACTTAAAATATGGTAAATAAACAGAATAATGAATTTTATGAAAATTCCATCATTTCAAAATTATTAAAAAATAATAATAATTAATAAGGGTAGCAGAGCAGCTTAACTAAAAGTTTCATATTTGTCAAGGTTTACAACAGAAATTTAATCAGTTAGGCTGTCAAATACTTAAATTGCCTTTCATATTTATTAAAAGAAAGTTCCCATTCCTTACCTATTTTCAACAATAATTCTAAGCATGTCTTTCGGTTCTAAGTTCTGTAAAATCTCCTCTCTTAAGATGAATGAGTTACATCTTAATTAAAAATACTTAATAATCATTAATAAAAAATCATAGACAAAAGTTCATTGTTATTCAAGAGTTCATTATATTATCATTTTATACATACATAGTTTCGTAATTCACTAAGACGATGTTTTCCAAGGCGCACGTTCCTAACAGAGCATTGTGCCAGAGAAATAAGTCTCGAGAGGCAAGCAAGTCAGGCTTCTGAGAAAAGAGATCAAAAGTAGATATTGTTTTTCTTCTTTTTCTTTTAAAATAATAAAAATGAAGAATTGTCATATGGTGCTTTGGAAATGTCCCATCGTCTCTTTTTCACGGTCCCTCTATTTCTTCCTGTCGTTGTTTACTTTCTTTTTGTTTTCTCACCTTTGACTCTCTCCGTACTTGTTATTTTACAATAACATAGGATAGCCTCTCCCTCTTTCTCTCTCTCTTCTCCCTCCGACGACAACTTACCCTCCGGTTTGGAGAGGTTTCTGTTGGCTTCCTATCTTTTCTCGCCCTGCCCCTGAAAATCGTCTCCGCTGGCCGGAAAGCTTGGAGCTTTGGTCGTGAATTCCAAGCAGTTAGCTCCTAGCTTCTTTTCGAGGGCTGTTGACAGTCAACTGTGGCGATCACCCAACTTTGACTGGCAAAATTTGATTCTTTTTTACCATTAAGAGAGAGCAGTAGATCTGTGAGACGGCTCGTCGTTTGGTTCGTAGGGAGGGGTTTTGATGTGAGAAGCGAGTTAGATGGTATATGATGAACGGAGCTCCGGTGAGCGATCGGAGTGGGAGGTGGCGTTTTTGTAAATATCTTCACATGGAATGGCAGATCTTGTTTGCTACGGTAATGCAGACCGTGACATCGAGCAGGTGCTTCTCTCCCCCTCTCTCTCTCTTAAGCGGCTTCCTTGCTTTTGTCATTTTTCTTGACGATTTAAACTTGTCAAGTTTTGTTTTGGTCCATTCAATTTTAGTTTTCCATTGGTTTTTGACGCTTGCATTGTGAAAATAATTGACATTTAATCTTTTCTTTTCGGGAAATTTGAGACACGTAGAGTTCTTTACTTGAGGGTTCAGTCTGCGGTTTCTTTGCGAGTGTTGGAAAGTTCACTTAGAAATTATGTGGAATTAAGGCATTTAGAAATTCTGAGAATAATTAAATTATTCGTGTTGTGGGGTAAAAGACTTCGCGCATTTAGATTAGGGATCATTCATCTCAGGCCCTTTTGGTTGAGGGGTTACTAATGGAAAATGATGCGTAACTCTGGCCGATGGTTTCATAATGGAAGTGAATGATGTTATATTTTATTCCAGTAAAAACAAAAAATCTTCTGTTCATAGAGATTAGGATGAAATGTAAATTAATAAATATATATTATCTAATATATCCTTAATATTTTTTTTTAATACCAATTATTTCTTCTAACCTTAACCCCCTTTTCTTATCTCATTTATTACGGTCCACAAAAATTGTGTATAATTAATAATATTTATATTATTTCTCCTTACCCTAATAATAATATTTTATATTATTAATAATAAATTGTATATAATTAATAATAAAATAAAAATTTTTGATAAAATTTTTATTAATAAAAAAGAAAAGTATAAAAATTCTTTGATTGTTTGTATATATTTCTATATAAATAAAAATATAAATAAATTATTTTTAAATATAAATCACATATAATAGAATAAAATAAAATTTATTAAATCATTAATAATATTTTTATACAATTAATAATAAATTGTATATAATTAATAATAAAATAATAAAATTTTACTGAATTTTTATTATTTTAAAATAGAAAATATATTTAAAAATTATTTGTTACAGTTGTGACTTGAACCATGACTCTTTAATTGGATATGATTTATGTTTTAAAATCACAACGTTAAACTTCCTATAACAACCATTTTAATATCAGGAGTATAATAGTCATTTATTATACATTACATTCCATTCTATCTATCTTCCAAATAACATTTCATTACATTACATTATAAACTCTTACATCCCTTTCAAACAACTTTTCACTATATTAAATTCCATTTCATTATAAATCGTTACGCTATATTGCATTTCATTGTATTCCATTCCATTAATTAACATCCAACCAAACAGGCCCTAAGAGAATCTTCTTTCAAGGACTAAATGAAAATAAAGAATATGAATTAAGAACATGCATCCAAAGAAGCTATGCTAGTGGATTCACCTACTCTAATGAATTGGCATGCATGTTTTGGACATACTCAACTTCATATATTAACTAAATTAATAAAGGAATTTAATTTACTTTAGTCTTTATCCACTTCTTCACCCTATTCTTTTTGTTTCTTAGAAGAAATTTATTATACTTCCTCTTGTATCAGTTGAGCAAATTCAATCTTCTTTCATATTATACATTTTGGTGTCTAGGTCAAGCATTTATGTTATCAAGCCTATGTACACAAATGTATTTTATTGCTCATTGATGACTTTACCGGGTTCAAATGGATTTTTTGAAGACTATTCTATTTTTCTTCTTCTTCAATTTTTTGTGAACGTTAATTTAATGGAAAAATGTTTTTATTTTAATTGAAGTAATGAATATCAAAAACTAAATAAATATTTAGACAATATTGGTATTTCTTATAAAGTGCATATCCTTATACTCATAAACAAAATGGTGTAATAAGAGAACAACTTGACTTGTAGTTTACACTTCTTATTTTATTTCAAAGAAGATAATTCTTGTGAGTATTTCTATATAAATGGAAAACAAATAATGGGATATAGAATCTCTTTTCTTAGACCTTATAGCCCCTTTAAAGTATGAAATGGGTTCATCATTAACTAATATAGCCAAAAAAAAAGGTTACAAATGCATTTTTCAATCCAAAGGTTGAAATGAATTAGGAACTTGAAAGCCTTTAAAGAGTATAGGATGAATCTCTAACTTAATAAAATTAATTTTCATAGAGTAACTCTTTAGCACCTTTTTACCTTCACAACTCTTAAAAAGTTTTTACCGTAATAGCAAGTTATCATTAATGCTCCTTTTTTGGTTTAGGGTTCCTTCACTTATATTGATGAAGTTACAAAGGACCTTCTTTAGTCTAGTAGCTAGCATATTAAAAATGTTCTTATAAATTACATTGCATCAAGAGATAGGCCTATAATTAATTCAAGAGATAGGATTTGGTTTTTTAGGGATGAGAATCACATAAATTTTTTTCAGCTTCCTAAACATTTTACCACTAGTAAAGAATTTCAAAATTATTTTTGTGAACATATCCCCTATCAGATTTCAAGTTCTCTAAAAAAAACAATTATTAAATCTTTTTGCCCCTAGAGCTTTGTCATGTTTCAAATTGAATATAGCTTTCTTGATATCCATAACACTAAATTGCTTTATTAGTGACTCCATTTGAACAAGTGATAGAGACTCGGGAATGAATACTTTGATTTCCTACAAAAATGAAGCAACATGTTTGGAAGATTTAAAAAATTTCCTTAAATGGTTTAATACTAAATCCTTAAGTTCAAATTGGTCAAGTGGTGTCTCCATGATTGTTCATCAGAGAACAAATTTTGTTGATATTCTTTCTCTATAGGATAAACTTATAGTAGGATGTAAAGTTTTTATGTCTTTCTTTCAACTAATTAACCCTGACTTTTTTTAAGTAAGAAATGGTGATTTTCTAAGGCTTTTCAATAAATATAAAGAGCTTTCCTTTCCCTACTTGTAAGAGTTGCATCTTTAAGGAATAATTCAGTATAATATTGTATAAAGCATAAGTCACCTTTATTGTGATAGCTACCACTATGTTCTTAATTTTATTAGCATATATCTCCTTTAACCCAATTTCAATAATCTGAAGCTTTCTTATGCACTTGTAAGATTCAAAATCCTACACCTCTAAGCACAACCCCTCCTTAATTTCTTCCTCAAATTCATCCATCTTTATTAGAAAATTATTGAAATTGAAGGGAATCTTAAGATTTTGATTCTTGATACCTAATGCAACCTCAATAGGGAATGGTTTAAATAAAGAGTATTATGGAAATATGCCTTACTATTATTGTACTTAGAGAGTTATTGAGGATTAACCAATGTACGATGAAGCTTTTTTTAATTAACTAGCTACCCTCTTGTCTATTACTCTAAGTGAGGTAAGATCCTTCAAAATTGAGATCAACAAACTAAGTTGAGATTAAGAAATTTTAAAAGCTCTCATTCTTTTTTATTGATCAACCTATCTCCTCTAGTCTCTTAAGGAAGTAAAACAGTGTGGAAATCCTCCCCAACTAACTATGATTTTTAAACAAACAAGCTCATAGATTCTATATCACTCCATAGTGAGCTTTTTTGGAATTTGTGCTTTGTAGTATAGATAAATGTTATTTTCAATCATTCAAAATCCAAGTAAACATTTATAGAGATAAATTGGTCTAATAAGATCCATTAGAGAATCTTTACTCTTTTTAATTCATAACCAAAAGTAATCCTACCATTATAATAATATTGGTGGTTTGATAGAACCCCTCACTTACTAAACAACAACTTGTCATTTTAAATTTTATTTTCCTTCAGTTTTCAAAATCTCAACTATATAAAAATTCTTAGATTACATGTAATCTTAAATTTTTTACTTTTCTTTAGGCAATTAATAGCCTTGGCATTCCATGCTCAGATCGTAAAGTAGAGGTAAAGGCCTAATGCCCTCTTTTTTCTTTAGTTTCCTACCTAGTTTCTTTTTTATGTTAGTATTTGTAGCATATTGTTTGCCTTGTTTAACCAAAGGACTTCCCCAATTATTTTTAAACAATTTTCAGGTATCCAATTATCACACCTTAAAGGCTCTTTTGATATTTTTTTGTAGAATTTTCTCCTTTATCCTTAATATATAGAAATATCCCATATCTCTCTAGCCTCTGTAGGCCCCAACTGAGTTAATAATAACTATATCAAGCTCCTTTGGAATAGCTTTTGAAGCCTAAATAAGGTTAAAACAATTTGTTAGTCCCTAATAGTAGTTAAGAGGGGGATGAAGTGGATGTTTACAAAATTCAATAATTTTTCTAACTAATGTATTTAATTAACAATAATCAATATAAATAAGCATAAAAAGATTGCTTAATATAAATTAATCAAACAATTGAGCTATAATTTAATAATGATAAGGGGAGAGAATGTATATTGATTTATCGTGGTTCGATAAACAATCCTTGCCTATGTCTGTTCTCATGACTCTTCTTAAAATTCCATTATAATTATTCTTTTAAGGTGAAGAATAACCTTTGCACAATCTTTTTTGGTAAAAGGGAATCCTTCTTACAATATTCTTCCATGGTGATGAAGAGCCTTAGTTTGGCATAGAACACTCTTAATTATAATATCCAATACCTCAACAAAAGATTACAACACAAAAAATCTCACTAATTCACTTGACAACTCAAAATGATTCACTCATACAAATATAAGACAATAATATTCAAATGATTGAAAAGCTCTTTGAAATTTGTATACAATACCTAAAACCTTCTTGATTATATAATCAATAATAAATCACTTATTTATAATTTTTTGGGATGCCTATAAACCATTAGAGGCAAGAACTAGTACTTAGAACAACTATATGTGATGCATTGGTTGATCAATATAATGTATTGGTTGACAAACATGCATTAAAAGCTCCTAATACATTAGTCAACCAATAGGCAACTTGGTCAGAAAATATGGTATATTGGTCAACCAGTATCAACCAATGTTATAGCAAACTCATGATACATCAAATTTAATAACTTTAACATATATTGGTTGACTATTAACCTATATAGGTCTATCACTTACCCCAAAAATATGATTTTTTTTAACACCTTCAAATGCTTAAACTCAATTTGATTAATACAAATTTGAATTGTACACTTTCTAAAATGTTTCTCAAAACTTATTTTAAATATCAAGAGGCTTTTATATAAAAACTAAAACTTTAATGCCTCTTAATGAATGAAAAGACTCATGTAATGAAGTTAAATAAAATGTTTATACATGGTGAGCATTTTGGTTCACAAAATTAACAAAGAAAGATTACAAATAATAATACAAAAAGTAAAACGACCTTGATAAGCCTTAATCTTCTTTTGTTCTTAATTTGAACTTTATTTTGTTGGTTGCACACATCAACTTCTCTTTTTCAACTTCATACACTTTCATCTTGAGTTTATAGCTTTATTTGGTTCGTATATTACTTTTTATCAAAATAATAAACTCATTAATAGTAATTATTATTTTTTATCATCAAAACACTTATTGGAACCTCCCTTGGTTCAACAATTTCTCCTTTTCTCATGATGAAAAAACACTTATGATATTAGAGAACAATAATAAAATTAAGCAACTATCAAGAAAATGATTAGCTCCCCCCTAATTCATGCATAAAGCATAATTCAATATCAAGAACAAAAGAGATATTCAAAATCAAAGAAATACTCATATATGAATGTAACATAAATTTACTCAAGCATATCACATAACGAAATAACCATTTCCCCTAACTTTTGTCACTCACTCATACATGAAAGTAACATAAATTTACTTAAGCATATCATATGACAAAACAATCACTACCCTTAAATTTCATCACTCGCCCTAAATCTAATATCACCATTTTCTCACCCTTTCTCGAATCATGAAAAATAAATCATTATCTAAAAATGCAAAACGTAAAGTATCGTGCCTGAAAATTACTTTGTAGAAATAATCAATGTGTATTTGATTAAGAATAATACAATTTATCACTCAAGATTATTATTGAATATTTAAGGAAAAAAAGGTCAATTTTGATAAAAGCATCCCTAAGTGCGTCTAATTTGAAAAGTCCCCGATTTTGGCATCATGCCTATGATGAAAGATTCAATTAAAGAACCAAGGAGAAGTTTTGACAAGGCTATAATTGTAATAAATAAAAGCATAATTACAATATCCAACAATCAATTTCATAAAAGAATATATAATTTTGAAAGACCAAAAATTTTAAAGTACAACATGCAAAAGTGCCCAAAATACATATATTGAACAAAATTAAAGATTTATCTACATAATTGAAAGGGAACCAAACTTAGCTACTTTTAAATTTTAACTATGAAGGCATAATTTAAAAAATAATTATTAATTAAGAAAAATTGAAATCCCAAATATGAGATTCAAGAATCATAAATTTTCATTTTGATATAATCTAGTGAGATTCTTATGTAATGAGGGATGATGTTTTTCAAGGAAAAAATGAATTATTTGGGATTTTGGAGGATATAAGCATAAAATATGACAATAAAAGAAAAAGAAAAAAAGATATTAAAAATAGGAGGATTGGTTCAAAGATATGCCTCAACTAGTCGACCAATGTTTGTGTTTCATAAATAACTAAAAGTAAGCAATGGAAGTGTGGGAAAAAAATTTAGTTTGGATTTAAAATACGATCTATTAGTCAACTAGTAAAATATTGGTCGACTTATGTTCGTTCTTTATTGACCAAAGATGGCAATTAAACTCTTTGCGAACTCTTTGAGAAAGAAGGAAATCTTAAAATCAGGCACATTGATCGACCATTGAAGGATACTAGTTGAGTAGTATGGTTGTCTAGGCAACCAAACAAAAAACAAACTCATTGGAAAGGCAAAAAAACATTATTTTTGGTTACATTAGTCAACCACACTAAGATATTGGTCGACCAGTGTATTTTGGAAAGCTATAAAAACAACTTTAAAACTCAAATTTCAATATCAAAACACATAATGAGTCATGTTAATATCAAATAAGAATTATAAAAAATCTTTTTTAAAAGACTTCAAACATATAAAATAAATCAAGAAAATGAAAAAAGGGATCTTTATCATATAGAATTTCCATCAAACAAACCTAATTCTTTACTAACTGTATCCTTACTCAAAGTTTTAACAAAATAATTTCCCAATTAATGTAAATTATAACTTAGTTTCCTTTTTTATAATGATATCTAAGACTAGATCCTACAGTTTTCCTTTTAAAAATAATTGTTAAACTCCTTATTCATAATTCAAACTCAAACAATCATCACCAAAGATTTATACTCAAATTCACAAATAAATGCAAATTATCACATATTACTTATGAGAAATTTTCTTTTAAGTTTACAATCTATTGGAGGCTTCACATCCTTCTCATCTCTCTTACTTGGTTTAACAATTGTATCTTTTGAAATATTTTTAGTGGCCAATTTCTCCATATCTTACAACATTCTAAACTTTCTTGGAGGCAAGAAGGTTAGATTCATCATGATAAAATCCATAAACTCCTTAATAAAAATTAATTTAATAACTATTATCTCTACTACATACTATTTGCTCTTTCTTTTTTAAACCTAAAAAAACCAAGGTAGTCAATATGTTTTAAGAACCCATATAAGCTTGGTTCCTTGGTTGTGTGGTTCCTTCTTCTTTTCAAACCATACTTTCAAAGGTTTGCTTAACATTCTTTGTTTTAAAAAAAACAAAATATATTAATATTTCTATAGTTAACACAAAGGTGACATACTATATTATATGAATAATGATGATACATATATGCAAATTTATGTGTGTATGCATGATGAGGAAACTTCCTTTGGACATTAAAGCTTTTGAATGTTCTTCTAATGTAGCATCACATTATTTGTGGGAAGGTTAAAATGGTAAATGTGAGTGATTTAGGAGAGGCTTAGAAATGATTTTTCATGCTCATGCATAATATGCCATACACATACAGATGAATAGTAAATTTTTCCGCACATGAAAATAATTGCACATGCATTCATAAATAATTCCAGGTATAATTGGATTGATTTGTGTATTTTTTAAATTATAAATATTTTTACATTGGAAATTTTACGGGTTAGTGAAATTATAATATTTTTGAATTTTATGATTTTAGGATTTATTTTCAAAAATTATAGAGAATTATGGAAATTTATGAAAAAAAAAGAGAATAGGAATTTATGATGATTGGAAATGGTTAGATTGTAAAGATGAGACTAAAAGAATTAGTCATGGAAGAAACTAAGTTAGAACTTAGATATTAGGAAAGTGACAAGTGTCACTTAATAAGTTGCCTTTATAATTTTTGTCTGATAGTGAGTTAAGATACCAGAGAGTAAATAGAACTAAATTATATGTCTAAGTCCCATCTTCGTAGTCACATTCTTCAAATTTTCTTCAAACACAAAGTTTTCCATCACAATCCTTCGAAGGGCTTTCTTTGATTTTTCTTTTTCCTAAACCAACCCAACCTTGCAAATGGTTTTTTCTGCCTTAAGAAAAACCAGAGGTTGGTTAGTGTTCACAGTGGTTTACATAATTTTGTATGGAGTTAGGGCTTGAAGATAATTGAAGCTTTTGGAGTCTTTAACAAGTAAGAAGTGAATAAATTTGTTTGAGTTGTGGATTTTTTGAAATAAAGTAATTGCATGATCATGGCATTTACGTATATTTATATTCATGAACACTGTGTTAATGAGATGAAAAAATTTGGTTATAGTGTTATTTAGTTTTGATGGATTTTTAGTGATCTGATGTTGTCGAAATGGTTTTTTAGAGTTAAAATAGCAATGAAATGGTGTATAGGATTAGTGTAGAAAATTAGATATGGAGAGGTGATATGTGCTCTGTTCTTCACTGTGCATGTTTATATATATATATATATGTATTATACGTGAGTTTATGAAAACTTAGAGATGATCAAGGAAATGGTTTTTGAGATAAAGAGCAATTGTAAAATGATGGTTTGAGATGGAAATGAGTGTTTAAATGGAAGTTGAGAGGAAGAATAGTGATTGAGAATGAAAGTTGAAAATGTAGAAAAGTAGTAGAGTACGAAGAGGAATTTTTGGCTTTTGATAGTTTTTGATTAAACTTGTATGTTTTGGAGTGGTATAAATTTATGGTAAATGATTTTAATGAAATGGAGTGGAAAGACTTGAAATAAAAATTTGAAGTGTTAGATTTTGGAAAATGGAAGTCATCTGGAAATTTTCTGAGAATAGATGGTTAGTTAAATTTTTTATTTGAAACTTCCATGAGTTTTCTGCACTGATATAGAGAGATTTTGACAAATTTGTCTTCATAAAAGTTGTATATATTTCTTTAAGCTTTCCATTGATATAAAGTTTGTAAATTGTTGAGTTCTAGATCAAAAGTTATGGAGGTTTGAAGTTGAGATGTCGGTAAAGAAGATGAAGTAGAGTTGCACCATCGTGCATAAGCATGACGGTGACTTTTGAAGTTAAGAAACTTGCACCATCGTGATCTTTGAAGATTGGGAAGTCACCCTCGTGCTTAAGCACGAGGGTGAAATTGCTGAAATTGGTTGGAAAGCACCATCATGCTTGACTTTGCTAGTTTGATCAAAGGGTTGACTCACCCTGAACAACCTTTCTTCTTTTGACCATAACTTCTCCTATAGACCTCCAAATGCCTTGATTCTTAAACCAATGAATTCCTAACACATTTTTATATCTCTCCATAAAAGTTTGTATCATTTTGAATTGAATTGAGAAATATTTATTGCATCAAAGTGTGGAATATATTGGAGCAGTGAAATAGGATTTTCTTACTGAGCACCCTTCATTATTTTAATTATATCTGGACCTATAGGATTCCAAATGAGATGATTGTTATTTTGGAGTAAACTAGAGACATAAGCTACATATCTTATGAAAAAGTAAAATTGTGATTCAATCTCTAATATGTTGAATTTCTTGATGGAAGTTGTGCATAATATACTATTTTTGAATATGGATAACCTGATAATGTTTGAGGCATAGTTTCCAAATTACTAAACCACATTGAGTGATTTTGGTGTCAAAGGAAAGATAAGATGAGAGGAACACTTTTCTAGAAGAGAGTTTGACCAAATTATATCAGTTTCACCTTTTTATTGAACATGAACAGTAGACCCGAAAGGGGTGTCTTCGAAAAAAATCTGAAGTGATTCAATGAGAATGAAATGTGATTTTAATGGTTTTAGTAAGGCATAAATCTAAGTATAAATTGTACTTAGATGAATTTTGATATGAGAATGACTTTGTGATGAAATTGATGGATAAATACCCGAGATTGTCATGAACATGCATTGTACACATTTTATTTCATACATGTGCATTATTAAACACTTATGATTGTACAAATTGTGATATAGGTGTATGGTGTTTGATATAGAGGAGCAACTAGAACGTCAACTCCCAAACATTGCTGGAACTTCCAGACATTAGCTTCGGGAGAAACTTGTGAGTAACCTAGATGGTCTCACTTAATTACTTATTTGCTTAATTTATGCTTTGAATAATAATTGAATATGTTTAATTGTAGATTTCGGATAGAAGGTCCAATGAATGTGAATGTGGATTGAGATATTGAAGTGCTACTTAAATGTGAATGTGAATGTGAAGATCTAAGTGCTTTATAATATGAGTGATTGTGGTACATGCATTCCATACATGAATGCATAATTAGATAATGACAGTTATGACTATAGTAGCCACCGATCAGAGCTTAAAGCTCTACAAATGAAAATAAGCCTCGAGCTCAAAAGTGATTAAACCTAAGGTTCACTAAGTAAAATGAGCCTTGTATCCCCCAAGCAGATAAGGGACAATTATTAATGAGCCCGGTATTCAAAATAGATACGGGACAATTCAAGCACTCGATCACAACAACTTAATAACTAGAAAATCTCTCGTGAGCATTTCATATGCATATTGTTAAGTATGTTTACTGGAATGAAATGCCAAATTTGCCTATGCTTCAGTGAAAATGTGATACTTATGTAAAGTGTAGTATGTGATTATATGTTATATGAAATGATGTGTTGCATGAATTGAGTGAACCATCGATGATGGTTACCTCATTGAGTTCGCAAAACTCATCAAAATTACAACGTTGTCTTTTTAGGACTGAGAGACGACTCTAACTATTGAGAGGCTCTACCAGTCGTGTAGATTGTGATTGGCAAGAGAAGTCATGGCTCAAAGGTCGATCAGCTGAGATTTTTGGACAAATTAGTTAGATTGTGTATATTTTCCTCTTTCATGTAATACTTTTGTATTAGGTTTTGATGATATACATATAGAAAATGTTGAAAGACACAATGTAGACATTCGAATTTTATGAAATGAAACGAGGAAAAAGTTGATTTTAAAATATTGTGGTTTTTCTATTGATTCTTTATGAGTGAATATTGATATGATGCCATGTAAAGTGAATGTAGTGATCGAACGTAGCTCACTCTTATCATAGGTTATGTACTGGAATGACCTCTGGTCATCCATTTGTATACCCTGCGATAAGGGGCGCTACATCTAAGGTAGTGAAATGTCCTACGATTCTATATGTGATGCCTAC
Source organism: Erythroxylum cataractarum (assembly GCA_024703695.1). Lineage (NCBI taxonomy): Eukaryota > Viridiplantae > Streptophyta > Magnoliopsida > Malpighiales > Erythroxylaceae > Erythroxylum > Erythroxylum cataractarum. Next base: position 64,782,332 of record JANJEY010000006.1, on the reverse strand, counting down.
TATGAATGAAAGTTTGATTTATGTTTCTTTAAGACATAAAAGGGGGTAAGAGGGTTTGCATATTATCATAGAAGTTCAGCCTATTATTCCCTGGATCACTGTCTGCAAATCTCCTTTTATGGAATAGGCTATGGAATAAAGGGAGGGAGGAAGGCTGGATTGACCTTAGCCATAGCGTTGAAAGAATGGCTAGTCTTTGTTAAGATTCTAGAAGAAGACAGCTAATATCTCTCTAGAGTAAGACAACTCAATTGGAAAAGAAAAGACCTTGTAACAAAAGGATGGATGAAATAAGGGAAGTTATGATCAAATCGTTGATTGTTGGGAACTTTCACTCTTCTATATTCGAAATATTCCTTTCTAGGAGTATTATGATCTGTAGCTCAAATGGTCTCTTATGAAGTCTTTATTGGTCTTATTCTTATTGTAAGGCTTGTAAGTGCATTTGGATCTACAAAGGTAATCACTCGTATGTTCCCCTAACCCAACTCAAACTAGATGGAAGTTTGAACTCTATGTTTAGGTTACGAGCCATATATAAAAGCATGATGCTTGCTCTTAGGTTGCGACCTAGTAGATGTGTTATATGCATTTATATGCTTACATAAATGCTTATATGTAGATGCTTGATGCTCAGTTTTTATTTTAGGTAATGTTAGATGCTCCATGCTCATTTGTTAAATTAGGCAATGGTTCTTCACTGTATGGTTTTAAAATTACCTTCACTTTCATGGTAATATCCTATGCCATGCCTATCATTGGAATTTTTTTAAGCTTATAACATGTTTTTTAGTTTTTCACTCTCTTTAGTAAACTTTGACAAAGAGTCCTTAAGGAAATCTACCTCCTTTTTCATTGTTGCATTCTCATACCTTAATTCATCTATCATTATCTTCATCAATAATCACATTTTTGGATACTTTAAAGACATATAATTCACTTTTCATTCTCATTCATGCATACATCCAACTCCTTTTAAACTTCCTTGAGTTTGGAAGTTGATTTCTTCCTTTTCATACTCATAATTTCTAAATTTTCTACTAATTTGTCACAAAGATAAATCAATATCATTATCACAAAAGTTAGGGTTAGATGTTTCCTCATTATCATCCATAGTGCTAAGGCACATATGAACTATTTCTTCTTCTGAATGCTCACTGTTAGATTTACTTATGTCATTCCAAGTTCATGTTTTAAGTGCTTTCTTCTTGTCTTTTTTCTTCTTCTTATAGTTTCTCTCAAATTTCTTATTATCTTTGGGTTGAGGAGATTGTGAATTTATCTAGTCGGGTGTTCTACATTCAAAGTAATTAATATTATAGGATTTACGTTTTAAATTATTTTTACTATCCTTAAAGTCATTTCTTTTGGAAAATTTCTTCTTCAAGAACATCTTGAATTTTCTAGTGATTAAGTTAATGTCTTCTTGATCACTTTCACTAGTTTCTGTCTTTTCCTCTTCTTTTAATTCTTCTTTTGAGGATCTAAACATCAAATTATTTATTTTTGGGAGGAGTTTGTGTCTCTTGAAGCCTTATTTTATATGTGAGGATAGATCTAATAAGTTCATCCAATAATAGTGTTGTTAGGTCCTTGTCTTCTCATATAGTCATCACTTTAGCTTCCTATGTAATATCCTAGTATCCTAGTTTGATAATTATACTGTGTAATGTGTTGTATATGTATTTTATAAAGTATGGTCTATTTATAGTGCAGTAGAGTAATTTAAGCATTTAAATGTATTATTGAAGTTATAATAGACATCACGGATAGACCAGAGAAGATTATGGATTGGACTAAAAATTTCTCGAAAAATTTTCAAAAACTCTGAAAAGCTACAAAATGAGTCTTAACTAAATTTAAAAGCCTTGAAATGTACTTTGAGGATTTAGGCTATACTTTTCAATAAAACCTGGATGATTTTTGGATGAATAGAAAATCTGGGTGAATAGTATTTTTGAATGAATAGTGAATCCACTTGAATAGTGATTTTGGGAACCCAACCCTGAAAATTTGAAACATACCCATAATAGGTATTAGAGTTTAAAATATGGAGTGATCCAAACCATTTTTCATGCTCTTCTACCTCCAATCAAGCATTTAACAAGATTTCACAACTATCCAAGTGAAGAGGAAGAAGAAAATGGGTAGGCAAGCTTACTTATCTTGTTGAAAAATAATTGTTTGGAATTGGTTTTGATTGAAATTCAAGCTAGAGTGCTTGATTTTGTAAAAAATTTCTTAATAAAATTTTATGGCTTAAATGTGTGTATTAAAATGTCATATGATGAATTTGGATTGGTTTCAAGTGTTGGAAGAGTTTAATCTATAATATGTTAAGTTTAGCCTTAAGGGCATTTTTAGTATAAAAATATGGTTACGAAGTAATAACCATGTGAATGTGATTAGATGTGGATTGTATGTGGAAAGTAATGAAGTTGACATGGTTTATGGTATATTGAATTGAAAAATGTATTAAGGAGTTGAATGTATTGGTATTAGGTTTTCAAATTGAAAAAAAGCCAACTGAAGGGTTTCGAAGTGGTGAAAAGGAAACTAGCAAGTTGTGAGTGTATTTTAATTATTTTATATAAATAAATTCTTTTCAAAAGAATTGATGACATGTAAGTGTTCTTTAGATCGATTTTATGCAAACAGTTTTCATGAAATGAATATTTATGTTGAGTTTTATATGAATGTTATTTTACAAGTGAATATTGCTAGCATAAGATTATGCTTTAGCAATATATGACTTATGCTTTAGCAATATACGAGTTTTAACGTGAAAGCTAATTTTTGTATGAGTGGAAGCTACATTGAAATTATGCATTAAATTGGATGGTTATGAATCCTCCCATAATTGATTTCGAAAATAAGTTGAATTGAAAAAGTATGAGTTGCTTTTGCTTATGGTACATTGTTAGGCTTTATACATATTATTATACTGGTATATTCATAGCAATTAACTTGTTATGGGTAAACAATATAGAACTAACTCTGTAAATTGTGGTTAACCAGTCACAAGTAAGCGATTCAAAACCAACTCTGTAACTACTAGTTTATAGCGGTTAACCTGTTACAGGTAAGCGATGCAGAACCAATATTGTAAATATTGGTTAACCAATCGCAAGTAAAAGATGCAAAGCTAGCTCCGTGACTTTATGGCTAGTGTATCATATGGTAAAGAAACTTGTGGTAGGTTATGTTGAGTAAAGAAAGTCATGAAAATAGTAATGTCACTACTATTTATGTTAAAAGTGATTTAAGAGGTACTGTATCGTACCAATGCTAGTGGTCGACTTACTTTTTAGTATTAAATTTTTCAGAAAACCTATTGCCACCACTATTTATTGATTAAGGGAAATAGAAAATGGAAAATATTATATGATGAGTTTAATTTCGAAAAGCATTCCGAAATAGTTTTTCAAAAAAATTGAAATTGTGTTTTATGAAATGTTATGTTATTATCAGATTTCATGATGCACAAATAAATTGTTATGGAAAATATTTTACCATGAGCTTTATGATTTTATGGAATGTTATAGTTATATTGTTATGAAAGGTTCAATTTTCTTGTAAACTAATTACACACATTGAGCTCATTTAACTCATCCTTATTTTTATGTTTTTAAACAAACCACCCTCAAGATTAGTTGTATTATCGAGTGTTGTTGAGCTTGTTTCTTTTTGCTATGTACATTTGTGTAAAGAATGGATTTTTATAAAAGCATTTAAATGAAATGCATATGTTTTAGCTTTTTAAAGTTTATTGTAATGACTGTTGAGAATTATTTGTTTAGGTTGCTTGTGAGTGGACTTAAAGTTCAAAATTTGTAGTTGAGAAATTTATGTAAATATAGAAGTGTTTTCAAATTTTATAAGGTTTTTAAAAATTTTGGGAATATCAAAACGCAGTCGTTATGCTGCAGAAATTTTCAATAAAATGATAGAAAAAATTTTCCCACTATTTTATGTACTTTTAATTATTAAAGTATAAAAGGTTTTAAATAGTTAAATGGCTTAGCTTTGCAGGAACTCTTTGGTCGAGTTAGATATTGATTGGAGGGTTGGGAGGCCTACACTCGAGTTCCAGAAGGGGAACTTCGAGACCTATGCCTTTAAAAGTAACCTAAGCAACTTTCTTATTATTTTAACATTAATATAGGTCTTTTCAAGACCTTTGAGAGCATTAATAATACTAATAAATCTAGTATACATATTATATATGTTTTCATCATGCTTTATTTGAAAAAATTCATATTGACACGTTAGCATGCTTACTTTGCTCTCTTTCACTTAATTGGTTTCCTTATGTATAACTTTTAGAGTATACCAAATTTCATGAGTCATTTGACATATAGAGATATTACTGAATTCATTTCTTCCTTATGTATAAAATAGGATGTGTATGGCCCTATTATTCAAGGAAACTAATTTTTTTCTTAAGGTTCCCATTTTTCCTTTAATTTGGGTAGCTTTTATTATTTACAATTTTAATAGGAATAAGGGACAATTTGACATTATTTCTAAAAGGTCTACATTTACGGCCATTAGGAAGAATATCATCCTAGTTTTCCTATAAATAAAATCATTCCCATCAAATAGAGTGTGTCTACTAATACTTTGTCTCTCTTAGTTGAATGATGATGATTATACTCCTAAATATGTCATTATGATCTTTCCTATAGGCAATAGACTCACTTTGATACTACTTGTTAGTCCCTAATGGCACTTAAAAAGGGTATGAATTGGGTGTTTACAAAATTCAATATTTTTCTAACCAATGTACTCAATTAACAACAATCAATATAAAGAAGTTTGAGAAAATTGCATAATATAAACTAACCAAAAAATTGAGCAATAATTTAAAGAGGATAAGGAAGAGAGAATGCAAATTGATTTATAACAGTTCAGCAAATAACTTTTGGTTACATCACCTACCGAGACTCTTCTTAGAATTTTGTTATATTTTTTTACAAGGTAAAATATAACCTTTGTACATTATCTCTAGGTCTGCTTATAATATTTTCCCAAAGTAAGTAAGAACCTGAATCCCACTGGGAACACTCTTAAGTTTAATATCCAACACCCCAATAAAATATCAATTCTTAAAAATATCTCACTTATTCACTTGATAACTCAAAATGGCTCACCCACACAAATATGAAACAATAATACTCAAATGATTGAAAAACTTTTTGAAATGTGTGTATATGACACCTAAAACCTTCTTGATACTAAAAGCAATGAGATTCCTATTTGTAGTGTTTTAGGGGCCCTACTAGTCGTTGGAGGCAAGAAATAGTCATTACAGTAACTATATACAACACATTGGTCGACTAGTATAGTATATTGATTGACTAGTATGCTTTAAAAGCTTTAGATTCATTAATCGTTGGAACACAAGTCGACCAGTAGGCATATTAGTTGACCAATACGCCACATTGGTTGACCATAACATCAATGTTACATCAAACTTACAGTGCATCAAATTTAATAACTTTAACCTATATTAGTCAACCACTAACCCATATAGGTCAATAAATTACCCCTAAAACTTGATTTTAACATCTTCAAATACTCAAACTCAATTTGATGGATGAAAATATGAATTAAAAACTTCTCAAAATGTTCCCCAAAACTTTTTAAAAAAAATCAAAAAACATTTATATAAAAACCAAAAGCTTCAATACCTTTTGATGAATGAAAAGAATAAAGTAATAATTTAAATTAATTTTTATGTATAATAATATAAACTAAATTTTCATGATTAAAAGAAAGCCATAAGGAAATACTGAGTATTTCAAAATCTCTTGGTTGTCAAGAGATTCATATAAAAAAGTTAAATGGATCATAATGAGACTTTAATCCAAGTATAAACCTAATACGATTCAAAAACTTCATTATTAGCCAAAATGAATAATTGAAAATCCACTAATTAGATATTTTCTATGCTTTTCTTTATGACTTCCTTGACCTAATATGTTTGTGATACTACTATATGGTTCTACAAACACTAATTATCCTAGTTATGTTTTATAAACTTAACAAGTCATTATACAACTTAAAGTAGACACCATTAGTATTACTTCAAGGCTTGACCTTAAATCCTCCAAAGTTGATAATTCATTGTCTACATATAAAAATAAGGCTATTCAAATATGTATTCTTACTTATATTGATGGCATCCTTTTGGTTAACAATGATGAGAGGCACTTGAAATGGTTTATGAAGTAATTAAGTTCTACATTTTTAATTCATGACCATTTCCTTTTATAATATTTTTTAGGCATAGAGGTTGTCATCTTTTTAATAAAATGACTCTCGTTTAAAAAGACTTGCTACAATAAGCTAACATAAGCAAATATAAGTCATGTCTTACTCTTATGGTATCATCACCACTATAGTTAAAGAATTTGAGTTATATCGTTTAAACATGGAGATTAATATCTTTAGGTTTTGGGAACCGATTCCAGAACCCAACTCTTGCTCTGATACCACAACTATTGGGCACTAGTTCCGAAACCCAACTCAACATTCGGAGTCATAAAACGTGTACTTGTGGTTGTTACTATGTATGGTTATTCCAATTAACCCTCATTAGTCATCCTTGGTTCATCTTCATTCTCTGATACTGTAAGTGTCGGGCCTTAATTTTTCTAATTATTTTTATACTAAAGAAAATATTCTATACTCAACTTCCATCTAGATATTGAGCATCTTAGAGGCTGAATTAGAATTCGACCTCTTCATCAGATGATACGTCCTTACCAGATAAAGCGTCATCACCAGACGAAACATCCTCACTAGACGATACGTCTTCACCAAACGAAGCGTCCTCACTAGATGATACGTCCTTACCAGACGAAGCATCCTCACCAGACAATACGTCCTCACCAGACGAAACGTCCTCACCAGACAATACGTCTTTATAAGACGATGCGTCCTTATCATATTACATGTCATCACTAGATGATACGTTATCACTAGATGATACGTTGTCACCAGACGATGCGTCCTCACTAGACTACACGTCATCATCAAACAATACGTCCTATACTCCTGAGCATCTATGTCCTCACCAGACGATACGTCTTCACCAAACGATACGCCCTCACAAGACAATGCATCCTCACCAGATGACACGTCATCACTAGATGATACTTTGTCACTAGACGATACATCCTCACAAGACGATGCATCCTCACTAGACGACACGTCATCACCAGACGATACGTCCTATAC
>JANJEY010000006.1:64687341-64704146 GCA_024703695.1 Erythroxylum cataractarum | reverse complement strand
TGTTTTGCAGGGATCTCAACGTCGAAGTCACTTCAGAAAGCAGCCAACTCATGGATCCAAACGGCAACGTTCAGTTCTGCCAGAATCCGGCTGAACCAATAGATATCCTGAGTTTCAGCTTGAGGATAAGCTCTTTTCTCAGGGGGAGTAATGATAATAAAGATGTATTCTTAAGGAAAACATATATAAAGATGTCAATTATAAGTTGATTGTAGCATTTAGTTAGGAAGTCAATTGGTTTGTTTTGTAGTAATTATCTTACGTTTTTGTAGTAGTTATCTCATAGTTATTTGCAACATTCCATCTTAATAAGGAGGCATAATTATGGTTTTACAAAGTGAATCAAGAGAATGCATGTATGGATTAAGGTACGTTTATAGGAGTAAGACTGCATAACACTGAATTTCTCTAAACCCTATGTTTCACTAAGACTTGCACTGGAATATTAAGGAGTCATTTGGTTCAACTTATATATATATATATATGTATGTATGTCTATATTTTTGTTATAGTTTTCAGTTTTCGGTTTTCTTTTTCTATTTTCAGTTTTCGTTTCTTTCAAATAAAAATAAAAACAAAAACTTGTTTGGTTGTTAATGTCAAGATATTTATATTTTTATCACATATAATAATTATATATGAGATAAAATTAAAATAAATTATTTTTAATTAAATAAATTTATTTTAATCTCTTATATAATATCTATTAACAGATTATTAATTACACTATTTATTTTATTAAAATAAATAATTTAAATTTGTAATATTTATTTGAAATATATTTTAATATTAAATCAAACCTTATTTGAAATTTATATATTTTGAAAAAATTAAAATTAATTAATAAATATAAAATTTAATTAATTAAAATTAAATTATTCATATTTCTTATTAAAAATTAATATAATATAATATAATATTACATTATTCATAATTCTTATTAAAAATTTATATATTTTAAATAATTTTTATTTAGTTGATAGTAAATCAAACTATAAAAACAAAAAGCAAAAACTATTTTTTTTAAAACTAAAAATTTAAACAATTTTTTTTAATGTATTTGAAACTAAAATAAAAATAAAAATTTGATTTTTTTTTAATTGGTATAGTGTAGTGGTTGGGATTTGACTTAAAGGAAAATAAAAAGAAAATCGAAAATTACAAACTGAACTTGGTAGTACAATGGATTGGCTTGGCTTGGCTTCTTGTTGATCTTTATTCCCTCGTAATCATATGTTATTGTCCTCTCAATGCCAATTAATTGATTAAATACTTAGTAAACGGCTCATATTTGGTGGACCTCACCATCCACCTAAAATACCCTCCTTTCCACGCGCCACGGATGGCGGTTGAGAAAAATAGTACTTGAGGTATGTAACTATGCGTCAGAACAAAGAAGCTGTGCTCTTCCTGCGCTCGCTAGGCTACGCTCTCTCCCCGCACAACGCGTATTACTTTTATATGGATTACTATCCCCTGCTACCACTCCCACTGTAACAGTACAGCACCTACGTTTGCATCGAACGCCATCATGAACATTCCAATTAGATGTACAATATTAGAACGAGCACAAGCGCAGGAGATGATAGCGGTTAATTTATCCGTGAAAATTTTCAAAATGCCACACCGTTTTTATTTCTTTAGCATTAGGTAATATAGCATGGAGCAGGTAGAGTACAGAGTAGAAGAAGTAAGCTTTAGATCATATTGCCTTTGTTTCCAAGCTTTTGGTTACTGATGGTACTTCCTCTCTCTCGCTCTCTATTTTGATATACTCTTATTTTTATATAAATTTGTTAGCTTTATATTACTCTCATAATAGGTACATTGTTGTCTTAGTTTTTGTTATCCTTTTTGATGTAGGATTGGTAGATTTGAGTCTTGTAGGTTCAACATTTGTCAGGTAAGTCGCAGATCTGTTGAAAATGGAGCTTCATTTTGCTTCTTCAAACTTTGCTATTAGTTTATGCTTGCTTTTGCAGCACTCTCTTTCTTGTAATTTGTTTTTAGCAATTCTACCAGATCTTTGGTTTTCGGGACTATCTTTATTACTTATTCTTTCTCCAAGTCATTCCTTTTTAGGGTTATTTGTTTCATTGCTGTGCCATTGTTAATTATTTAATGGCAATTAAGTGTGGACTATGGAGTGAGCTTTTACTAGTTAATTTTCGTTTGCTACAATTTACTTTAAGAACTGCTGGGCTTGGTCGAGAATTTGGGAATTTTCTAGTATGTTATGGTTCTCTTCCCCTGTTTGCTTGAATTTTATTTCATGTGATTTCTTGATCGTTTGATGCAATGGCTTGTAGATGGCTTTCGTTAATTGGCGTCAATTTTACATTGTGGGTTGTGACCTTCCAAACTTGGTGCATCTTTGCGGGATATTTTTTTTCATGATTTATGCTGTTCTCCATATTTGAATGATCAAGTGGCTGGGAAAGGCTTGGACATTGAATCTTGATCTGAATTATGCAGCACTTTTCTTTAGGGATATGGTTTTATGGATCTTTAACTGCCAAGTTATTGAATGATGCAGGCACTTGGTTTCGACGCTGACTGGTTACTGTTCTTTCTTCTTCAGCTATGGGGAAATCAGCAGCGAAATGGATCAAGAACGTCCTTTTTGGAAAGAAGTCTTCAAAATCTAATACTGCAAAAGGGAGGGAGGTAATGGTGTGCTTTGCAACAAAGGAATGCCTGATGATCATAGAAAATTGATATATTAATGAATGCCAAAATTGGGAGTTCATGATTGTACCCATGGCATATTGTTCAACTCATGTAGTGTTTGGAACCAATTGGAAAATTCTTTGTGAGATAGTGGTTTTAGGATAGTAGTAATGGGGAGTTATTGTTTCCCTTGAGATACTTTTTGGAATGAGTTCCTTATGACCAAACTCTTGTTCAAATGGGAACAAGACCTCTAAAATTCAAATTTGATTGTGGTCAATATTGTCTGTTATTTTCTTGTTCTATTTTTTGGGCTATTATTTCACTAAGACTTGCCTACATGATAGTTGACATTCAACCGAGGATATGTAATTCACCCCTATGTATTCTGGTTTTGAATGAATGACTTCTGCAGAAATTTGGAAGTGAGAAAGAGGTGGTTGTTGCAAAAGTGTCAGACGCTAATCTGTCTTTAATTCCTCCTGTGGTCGCACATGCAACCTCCAATTACAGTCATATAGAACCGGAGAACAATGAAAACACAAACTTATCGCATGATGGGGAAATTTTGTTACCAGGAAATCATAATACAAACTCCAGTGGATGTGGATCGCATGATCCACTTTCAGATGCTGAAAAGTCAAAACAAGAGAAAGCCGCAACACTGGCACAAGCTGCATTTAGGGGTTACTTGGTAATCTTCTTTTATTCAAAATAGTAATCCTTTAACAGTTTATTAAATATCTCATGCAAGGGCTGCATGTATGACATAAACCTAGAAGTGCATCAAATCGTAGGAATTTTGTTGATGCTAAGCTGTATGAAAGTTATCATTTGCAGCTTCCACACTGATCTAACTTCATTATGTGAAGGCTCGTCGGGCATTCAAGGCCCTTAAAGGCATAATTAGGCTACAAGCACTTATACGCGGCCATCTGGTTAGGAGACAAGCTGTTGCAACCTTGTGCTGCATGCTGGGAATTGTCAAGTTGCAGGCACTCGCTCGGGGAATAAAAGTTAGGACCTCAGAGATTGGGCACGAAATTGAAAAGAAGTGCAGCCAAGTAAAACCTCTGGTAATTTCTCAAAGTACTGCACCAATTGTCAATTAATCATCAAGAGAAGTCGTCACATTTTAGCAGGGGGAGAGAGTGATTTAAGCCGATAAAGTGAAAATTTTATAGGATTTTGCATGAAAAAGAGAGAGGAAGGTAGCAAATATCTCCATTTAGATTCCGCCCATGTGATTTTTCTTACTTGATCTCTATGTAAAATTGCTTATAGCTTATGGTAGGTCTATATGACACAGTAGGGTATCTTGCACACTTTTTTTTCTTGTAATAAAGGCAGTTTGGTTTTGGCATAGATACTTTGTTTATTCTAGTAGGCTTCCTTTACGCTTGAGTAGAGTAAGTTACCTAAGCAAGTTGGAGCCCAATAAAAGTGGAAAGTTTTGCATGGGTTAAGGCTTTTTGGTAAAAAAGGCAATTGGCTTAGCTCCACGGGAACTTTCCAGTTGGATCAGATATTGACTGGAGGGCTACCGTGGGGTGCCGGATAGGCCGCCTAGTCATTTCAGGATAGAGGCCTGTCATTGTTAATATATTGAGCCCAAGTTAAACTAATTGATTTCTTTCACTTTTCTTACCAATTGTTATTTCCCTTCTTTTTATTGTTGTCCTCAGGGTGGCAAAGTAGCACATTCTAATGGAGTTACTATGTCTATCCGGATGTCCAAGATATCAGGGAATGCTTTCATCCACAAAGTAAGTTGCTGAATTATAAAATTGTACTTTGCTTATGTCATGCAATGGTAATCTGCTCATGCTAAAGCCTAAGGAAGTTTTCGATATCTCCAAGCAGTTGGTCAAATATCCCACAAAAATTGTGGACGAACTTTTGTGCAAAAATTTAGCCTTCAATAAAGGAACATGGAAATTGCAAAACACAAATCAAGAGGAAACTTAGCCTGTCATATTTTGAGTTTCATGAATCAAAAATTCATGCTAGTTATGCATATCATAACAGTGGAATGCAGCGTTTAAGAGAAATGATTTCTACCCCTACGTCTCAGACTATGTTAAGTAGCATGGTTTCTATATGCATATATGCCCTTTCATCATGATCAACACATGAAATGATGTTGAAAAGCTATTTCATTTTCCTATTAGTCAAATTATCAATAAGAAATTGCATATTCCAACGTTTTCCATCTTTATCTTCTGGTTTTGTTTCTCCAGATCCTTGTATCATCACCTACCGTGATGCCTTTGCGTTTGTATTATGATTCTGAGGAACCAAATTCAGTCCCAAGCTGGTTAGGGCGCTGGTCAGCAACCAATTTTTGGAAACCAGTTCCACAACCTAAGAAAGTTCCACAGACAAAAACTCAGAGGAAGCCTGCTAATGGGCAAATGGTGGATTCTGAAAATTGTAGGCCAAAGCGCAGTGTTCGAAGGGTTCCTGCTGCAACTGTCGACAATACCTTGGTACAGGCAACTGTTGAATTTGAGAAACCTAAGCGTCATTTCAGGAAGGTCCCAAATCTACCAGTTGAAGCAATGGAGGCAAATCCACAAAATGAACTTGAAAAAGTAAAACGTAACCTGAGAAAGGTCCACAACCCTGTCATAGACAACTCTAAGCCGTCAGAGGTTGAAGTTGAAAATCCAAAGCAAATCCCAGAAAAGGCATTGGGCACTGCAGGTGATAATAAGTTGGGGCAGCTCATCAATAATTCAGTTGAGAAGATGAAGAAAGATACAATATTCATGACCAGCAAATCAGATTTGGTAGAAAACAAGCCAATCTTGATATCTTCTGATTTGCCAGATGTACCAACAGCTGCAGAGCCTGTCGAATTGAATGAGAAATCAGAATTACTGCTTACTGAGGAAGTGTTTGTTGAGTCAAAGCCTGAAGTGGAGACTGATAGCGTTGATGTGAATACTCCCTTGACAAATCGAGAGTTAGGTGCTACAGAGGACCCAGCTAGTCATGAAGGTAACAAATCTGGGAGGAAAGGTTCTAGTCAAACAAAGCAAGAGCATGTAGAGAATTGGCCACATAGCAGTCCAGTGATTCCTAGCTATATGGCAGCTACTGAATCTGTGAAAGCTAAACTGAGAGCACAAGGTTCCCCAAAGTTTAGTCAAAATGGGGTTGAGAAAAACAACATTACCCGGCGTCATTCTCTACCATCTCCGGCTAACGGCAAAGTTAGTTCCCACTCACCAAGGGCACAAAGAGCACCCAATGCAAGTACCAAACTGGCGAATAAAGGTGACAAGTCATCATTGTCTTCAAGAGACGGGAACAGTAAGAACCAAACTTATAATTCCTGATAGTTACCGTGTCTTCTAACAGAAATTCTTCAAGTGCGGTTCACCTTTGTGATGAACTTCATATTTTATTCGAACCAAATCATTTCAGTTATTGAATATGTTTTCTTTTGAAGCTATTTTCCTAGGTAACTTGTTTAATATGTGCTAGATAAAATTGAACTTCTATTGCCTTCGACCCTATTTTCTTCGAGTCTTGGATGTTCGGATAAATCTAGACTACTTATTTTCTGATTATATGCTATTTTCAAGTCAAGAAACTCTTTTATTACGGCATTACACAGTTATACATTGTTTTCCCTTCTCATCATCAGAACGTAACAAATTCTTGGCTTTTTTAACTTCACAGCAAAAGGAACCCAGGTGGAATGGAGGAGGTAATACATCCCAACATTGGGTTTTGAGGGATCGGAATAAGAAGTTCTGATTTCATGGCAGTTGCTATCCGTTATTCTGGTGTAAAAGTTTTTATGTTTGTATAAGTGGAATATAATCTATATTTTGAGGAGCGTGCGTCTTTTTCCCTGTTGAATGAATTGTGAGTGCATGTACATCATAGGACTTAGAATTTAGAATTTTCGTCATGTTCCTGCAGTTGTACACAGAATTCTATACTGTGCCTGGTTTATGACATGGTTTGTGGTTTTTTATAAAGGAATTCACCGTTCTTCTGCACTTTGTCCCGACTGTCCTGATGCAAGTCTGATCTTACAACTAAATATAGTCAGTACTACACTCACTTAGATAACCACGACTACGTCTGAACTACCTAGAGCTCGAGTGTTTTGACTCACGTAGGAGCTTATATAAATGAACACTACACAGGCATAGCATCAGTCCTTGTGAATTGAGATGTAACAAGCTTGAAGGAAAAGTAGGTTAACTCTTAACAGTGGGTTGCGATAAAATGGGTCTCAAGACTCGAGGGAGGCTGGTCAACTCGGTTTTCCCTGCAGAATGAATTATGACATCATCAACGAAACCACGGGCATCAGAACTATAAGAGCTATTACTCGACAGTTTAATTTGACCAAATATATCCATTACATAACTATATATGCTCAATTCCGCAGTCTTTCCATCATAAATGCCGACCTTTCCATTCTATAGATAATGTAACAACAGTATACATGTCAAATCCTAATAAGCCTTGTATCCTGGATATAAACGTCACTACTAATGTGACCGACTACTAATGTTGTGTGAGAAAATATGAAAAAGCAGGGTCAAGAGTTCAGAAAGTGATTATGCGTCGAGAAGAACCGGTCCTATGACTATGAGTCTGACTAAGTTCGATCACAATCCCATGAACTGGTGCTCGCCTCCCCAAAATGTTTCTGCTGGGAGGTGGAACCGCAGACACAAGTGTCTGAGCATTGGGGGGTATAGGCATTTCTGCAGAATGCCCAGAAATGCAAAGCGTACCAGTGTCATCTTGCTCCCAGTACACTTCAACCATAATGCCTCTAGGATTCTCTGCAGTTTCTGTTCCTGGGACGCCCACAAACTGAGCCCCTACGGGTATCTGCATGTAAATAGAAACCAAAAAGATGCAGGATAGTCAATTTCATGACCATAGACATTTCCCTGTCGATAACATTCCATACAAAGTCTTCCACTATCGTTACCTGTACCGAGGCTCCAGATGTTAGGGTCAGTGGAACTAAACGCCCCTCAGCTGTAGCATTTTCCAGCTCAGCCTGTTTTGCAATATTCAAGAAAACTTCCTCAAGAGTCGCAAGGCCAAGTTGGATATCAGATATTTCGAATTCATTTTGTCTGTCCTCGAGTTCCGTAAAGAATTGCTGTTGAAGCAGCGGGACATAAGAAAAATGCCACAATGAAATGGCTATCGACATGGATTTAATCCAGCTAACTACCTACCATCTACCAGTATAGTTTACTTTACCTGCTGTGAACGTAGTCTTTAAGGTGTCATAACTAATCAAAATGGAGATTTGAAACAAAGCAAGAATTTAAGCAACTCTTACCGTTAAAAGCCTCTCTTTATCATGCGGAATGACAAAAGTCAGGAAAGATCTGGTCTCCTCAGCAGGAATTACATCCAAACGCTGTCATTATAAACCAAATTAAAAACTAAAGCTCTATATGATAAATAACAAATTCCATTGTGTAGTTTACTCGACGTACATCCTTAAAGAATTTCTTCACAGGCTCACGGTCAATTGGGAGTTCTTCAAGGATATATGGCGGAGTGTTTCCACCAGTGGTTTCAGAAAAGCTGATATTAGCAATAAAACCAGTACCAAATCTTGATTTCAACCTGATTGATGTTCCTATGCACCTAAGCCTACCCTTGGCCATGATTCCAATGCGATCACTTAGAATATCGGCTTCTTCCATTGAATGTGTTGTTAAAACAATGGCACGACCAGTCTTTGCTTTTTGTATTATATCCCAGACATGCCTTCTTGATATTGGATCCATCCCTGTTGTCTGAAAGGAGAAAAGAAGATTTAGACAAAAAAATGTCGTTAATTCAAATCAACAACAAATTTGAATCAATTATGATCTCGATACCGGTTCATCCAGAATGACTAATTTTGGGTCGCCAATGAGAGCTATTGCAACACTGAGGCGACGCTTCATTCCTCCACTATAGCTCCTGGTTCTAAGTTTGGCAGACTCAGTGAGTCTCACCTTTGCTAGTAACTCCTCAGCCACCTACAGTATTACAAGTAAAACATCGTTAAAAAATATTTCTATTTGCAGGGAGTTCACAAATGGCAGATGCAAAACACATCCAAATTATTATAACATCCAAATACGTTTGCCCAGATGATGGTTAACCTTAGGTCGGTGGTAAGAAAAAGCATGGAGGATGCCAATAATAGTTGCATCTGGTACCTACCGAATTGATTGAATCTGGGGGCAGACCTTTGATATTGGCAAAGAGGTGGAGGTGCTCATCACCAGACAATGCATCCCAAAGAATATCAAACTACGGAATAAAACAAGAGTCAGGCACAGCATAAAACAAACTATGTATTTAAGAGTTTGTAGAGGACAAAATAATGCTTACAACCTGTTGACAACTGCAACTAACAAAGGCACACTATCATGCAGAAAAGTATATCAATGAACAATGCACTCTGTATATAAAGATAGAGAGAGCACCTGAGGACAAACTCCAATGATCTTTTGAATGTTTGACATACCAACAGAGCTTCTGACGGAATATCCATAAATCAAAGCTGTAAAGAAGACATTTGAGAAGATTGCCTGCAGTGATTGGATCAACGAATTAAAGAAAAGGGACTTAGCTATATACCATCTCCACTAGTCACAGGTGTACTGCCAGTCAAACAATTGATTGCCGTAGTTTTACCAGCACCATTAGGTCCAAGTAGGCAAAACAGCTGATCCTTTGAAAAATTTACCCATAACCCCTTCAAGTAACATGTAAACCACCAGTGTCAGTAAATTCAAAAAATAAATTTTACACGTAGAAGAAAAACCATTTCAATGTGTTCAACACTGTAATAATTTTCCCCTTGTGAGGACCAGTCTCATTCTTAACAAAGGATATGATACCAGAGAATCACTAAATTAGAGTAGTTTGGAAGAATATTCTCTCCTTTCATTTAACACAATCACACACTGATTAATTCAGAACTATATTCCACTGGCTCTGCGAGACAAACATAGTGTGTCAAAAATCACATAAACAAAAACTTATCTACCGGTCATGTAGCCGATCCCATCATAGCTATGATCACAGTGTCTCTTAAGGCATTTCTCATCAAAATGTGGCAGTAAGCACCGTATAAAGATCATCATTGCAAATATATATTTTGAGGAAGTTATAAACAGGGACGATACGATAAATTGGTGGTCCGATTATAAATTATATACAAAATCACAAGAATGGAATTAAGAAAATGGAACTCTATTCTTGTTCATGGACGGTTGTAAAAATTGACTTTTTCTGCTCACCTTGAGTGCTTGGTAAGGTGGAGTCTTCTTGCATTTACAACAACCAATATTTCGGGTGCCAGCATATGTCTTAACAAGCCCTCGTATCTGAACAGCAACATTTGGATCAACTGTTCCTTCCCTTGTATCTTTTTTGACAGTGTTTTCTTCTTCAAGGACATCTTCGTCATCTGGAGAAATTTGCTCATGTTGTGGGACTGAACCAATGCAACTACAAATGCCACCCTCTAAAAGAAAGGAGAAAAACTATGGTCAGAACATTATCAAATGCGAGACCTATGGGCTACTGATTCAATCAGAAGCTCGATCACCTCTCACTTTGTTTCCAGATGTCCCTGACCAATACCCTGGCATTAAGAAGTAAAACAAAGGTTTTCTTACACCAGATGCATTTGGAAATATATTATCAAAGTAGATCGCCAAAACAAGCCAGACAAAGAAGGTGCTGATCAGCCATTTGTAGACATCATTCTGCCAAGAATATATACAAGTTACAAAATGGCTGATTAGAAATAAGTCAGTACGATAAATGTACCGAAAAGAAATAATTCAATAGAGAAATTGGAAAAGATAAGAATATTAAAGTGATGCTTAGAGAAAATGCAAATCCAGTCAGTTATTTTAGAAAAGCTTTGAGATTTTACGCACAATTGTAATCACACATTCTGCATCATCTGGTAAACATTTAGCACGCCTACTCCAACTAATTCCAACAGCTTCCTGAGTATCGGTTGCATCAGCCAATTGGTTTACCGCAGATGCAAGAAGATTAGGCGGGTATAGTGACCATATGTTTCGTAGGAATCTAGAAAATTGGCTATTGTATGGGAATCCAAACACAGTTACAAGCTGCAATATAAGAGTAGCATATGTTACTACAATAAGCAGAGAAGGGATATTTTTTGTTTCAAATGCTGTAGAGTAGCATGGCTCTTGAAGACTGTGCCTTTTGCTCATTACATAGCATTTGTTTTAGGAATCAATTACTGCTAAGTTGAAAACATGAAAATTCACAAACCTATTTGGCGAGAGAAATCAGGAATCAATTATTGCTAAGTTGAAAAGTATAAAAACTGGCTAACCTATTTGATGAGAGAAACTTCAGTTGGGCTTATGATCCTAATTCTAATATAAAGCAAACGTTTAAAGAAGTTTGAAAAGCACATTATCTACTTCACTTCAATTGATCTCCATCTAGTTATTGAACAGTGAATGAAATATTTCAATTGGAATGTATTAAATCATGACTTTGATTCTACTAGACTCATGATTACATGACAATCAATATTTTATTAAAAAGAGAATGTATTAATGGAGTCTTGCCTGTGTCAAAAAGCCAACAATAAATAAGGAGAAACCCACTGTGGTGGCTGAAGATGATTTGCTAACGAAGGCTGACAACATGAACGCAAAAGCAATCTAGCATCACAAAGAGAAAACTGAAAACTGTTGTAGCTGCCTATTATCTTTATTAAATCCTCACAAAAGTACTAAAAGTCAGTCTCACCATATTAAACTGGAAAAGGAAGAAAACAAGAAAAACGACTGCAAAGTTGTTCTTGATGAAAAAATGAAACTGGAACATCATTCCAAAAAGAACCAGAAGAAGTGATGAAATAAGCACAAGAATCCCCTCCCATGTGACCCAGGAGAGCCAATATGCAGATTCGTAAAGACCCATCATACTCATTGCCTGTGTAAGAAAACATGTAAATTGGAAATGAATTTAACATGGAGAACAAAACAATAAGTATAAAGAAGCTCAGCAACAGCCAGTAATCTAAGTCACTATATAAATCCATAAAACAAAAAGTAAAAACCTGACGAAGTTTGAGCTCTTTCTCTACAATCAAGGAACCTATTTGCAATACAAATCCGAACATGGCAAAGGCAAGGAATAAAGATGGTCCTATCGATGCCAAGACAGAGAAAGTTTTTCGCGCAGGATGGGCGAACTCCTTAAATCCAAAATTCCAGCCAAAGTTTGAATCTAAAGAATTGGTCAGACAAAACAGGAAGTAAATAACTTTTGCATCAAAATGTTGCAAAAATATCCAAACTTGGCATTTGATTTCTCTAAAATCCAACCTCCAAGAACAGAGCGAGCAATCTCACGCTCAGCTGCAATCTGAAGGGGGATTTGGAATTTGAAGGTAGGATCTTCAACTTGTCCTCGCAGTGAAGTTGTTGAGGAATTAGTCTGTAAACCATAACCGATAACAGTGGCATTGATTTCTCTAAAATGCAGTGCTCCTGGAGACCGCATAGGGTTGGTTAAAAGCCATGCATCTACTTCATCCGATGTCCGAAACGACATCACCTGCATAACCAAGAAAATGCTTTCAAGGCGCAAATTTACGGACTTTACAAACAAAAATTATCAGAATTGAGCGACTGAAGTCAAAACTTGAAAGAGGAAATTCTCTTTGATCTGATACCTTACTAGCCGGAATTGGCCTGCCGGGGTTATTAGCCATGATGGAACGGACAATAGTGTTGAGGCGTGAGCTAGAGTTGCCACTCCACAGAAAGTCGAAGCACGGGGTTCGCATGTAATACTTGGCCTCACAAGGTGGAATTGGGGGAGACACCAGAGCGAGAGGATCGGTAACACTCTCGAAGGCGGTGGTTTGAGAGTTGCGAGAACTTGTGGCTTTGTCAATACAGAAGAGTAGCAATATGAAGAAGAAGGAGGCAAAGAGCTGGAGGAGAGTTGCGCGCTTGTTCCTCCATGAGAGCAGCAGATTTTTGGAGAACAGCGCCTTGAATTGTTGCCATAGCAGCGGAATTCCTCTTGGCAACTCCATTCTTCTTGTTCTCGATGACACAGGTGTAGTGAAGAATTGAGTTACTGTATGGTATAAAAGAGTAAGAGAGTTGTTATTTAAAGAGTCGTGTTGTGTTATGTGAAACTGCGTGACTGTATCGTATCTATTCTGAATCTCAACAGCTTGTACTTGCTCAACTTAGGATTATGTAACTGTCTGTCTTTTGACAAAATTCACATTTATTAAGTTCCTTCCTTCCAGGAAGTTGAATGCCTTTGTCCTGCGTTGATTCTTACGTACGTTACGTACACAGTTCTTGCAACACTTTTGGCGGACCGGTCCCATGTGGCAGCCGTGATTTTGAGCAACAGTTGAAAGTTGAAACATATCTGTTGCTTTCTCGTTAAAAAGGACAATTGGGTAAATTAGATAGAGTACACGGAAGGGCAAGATGGAGAATCCGAAAACTCATCTAGTCCCAAAGCTCTCACACAGTTGACTTTGTGTTTTCAGTCGAATCCGTATGAAACGAACGGTGATGACTATAGAATTAGAATTTAGAAGGCCTAATATTTTTTTTGTTTTCTAGTTCTATAATTTAATTTAATTTAATTTATTATTAAATGAATATATATTATTTAATTATTTAAAATTATAAATAATTTAATTTAATTAATAATTAATAAATTTATGAATAGTTTAATTTTATTTAATAATGTTATTTAATAATTTTATAATTAAATTAAATGAATAATTATTAACAACTGTAATCAAATTTAACATATCTCCAAATATAAAAATTTCAAATAAATTTTGATTTAACAACTAAAATAAATTAAAAATAAATATTAATCTATAAATGAATTTTAAGCATTCAATTATTTATTTTCATAAAATAAAATACTTTTTATTAATAATTTATTAATAAATATTATATAAAAGATTAAAATAAATTTAATCAATTAAAAATAATTTATCTTTAATTTTTATCAAATATATAATTATCAGTAATAAAAATATAACTATAACAACATTAATAATGGAATTTAAAAATACAATATTACAATTAAAAAAAAAAGAAGCAAATGACTCCTAGATTAGTTAAACTATGTTCATCTTTTCTTTTTTATTTCTTTCTGTACGTCTTTAGCTATCCCTAATTTAATTTATTCATCTACTGTTAAAGTTTGAAAGATTCTCAACTTGATGCGCAAGTTTACAAATACACTAAACTATTTAGCTGCCTGCTCTGTTCGAAACTAATCACTAACATTTATTATTTGGCCAGCACTCTCATCCCTAATAAGTTGGTGTGAATGGTTCAGAACTATTATCCCTTAATCAGATATCTTGAATTCGAGTTATGAGAATAAAAAAATTTATTTGGCCAGTACTTATCTCTTACAGGTTGACCCAGTGCGAGCAAAGATTAATCTAAAAATGGATGACTTAAAGACGTCTTCTCATAAATTGAGACTCTCCTAAAATACCCCGTGTGCTTATAAAAATAAATAAATTTAAAGATGAGTTGCCTATGCCTATCCGCGTGCTAATTGTAGTCAAACAATCTTTTAAGACAACATCTAAATCCGTAGGTATCGATTTCATCATGTCCTTGGTTGCTCTTAACGACCATGCAATTTTATAAGGTCTAGTAATTAGTAAAAAAAACCGTTATTGACTAAGCCTCTGCTTTCGTAGAATAAAATTAAAAACCGTTATTCACAAAGTTGATCAACTTTACGTTTTATTTAACTCATGATCTAGCCTACTGCATTAAACGCGTATGATTACGACATAACGTCGACATATTGCATATTGTTTGCTTCCACCTTAAGGAAGGACATGTCTTTTAATTTCTTGCATTGACTTCATCAACAATCTCAGTCTCTCTAATCCCCTAAAATGAAAAAAAAAAAAAATAGATTCAAATTTTATTATCTTTTTTAATCTCTTATAAAAGTTGGATTACAATCTCAATCCTTGCAAACTAAGTTCTAGGTTAATATTATCATATTGGATTACAATCTCAATCCTTCCAAACTAAGTGCTAGGTTAATATTATCATATTGCATATTTTTTGCTTCTAAGTTAAGGAAGGATATGTCATTTAATTTCTTGCACTACTTCCTCAACATTTTTTTTCAAACAAAGTAATCGCGGTTGTTATCTTTTACATACACATTGAGTAAATTTTTGGATTGACGCAATAGTCTACAAATTAACAATCGAATACTTCACATTAGGTAAATCCTGTACGACAGACTCAATCGAAAGAGCGTAAGTAGGGAGAATCGAACATATAACTTTTTGACTCCATGTCCCTCCACTCCACCAACTCGACCACCCCCTGAAACGACTTCATCAACAATCTCAATCTTTCTAATCAAATTAGATGAAAATACAATCCTTAGAATGAAAAAATTATTAAAAATGTAAAAATAATTAGATTCAAAATTTATTATATATTTTAATCTCTTATAAAAGTTTGATTTTATGCAGAAAGGTCTAAATTGGATGGAGTATCGGATATGCAAATCAGAGCAACATGGGTTGTTTATTATTATGTAGAAAGGTATTAATCTTTTTTAATTGGATTGAGAGTCAACATGGAAATCAAAGATTAATTAATTAAATTATAAGCTATAATTATTTTAGCATTATGAAAGTAAATGCTCGTTGCCTAATGAAAATATTTTTTCATTCTATATATTTTAAGAAAGAAGTAAAATTCTAACAGAAAATATAATAATAGTTGCATAGTATTTAACTATTTATATCTTTCTATCTTTCTGCATAATAGTCATTACATAGAATTTATATATTTATAGCACCCCTTACAAATACATTTCAGGTTATTTATAATAGTCATTGCATAGTATTTATATATTTTAGGTTACCTAATTACCTTTATGTAAAAAGGTCTTAGTTTGATTTTATGCAGAAAGGTCTAATTATATAGCAGGAGTAGCTTAATTGGTTTCAACTCCTCACTTAACACTCTCCCTTGTAGGAAGTCTTTAGTACACAAAGGAGGGGAGAGGGATATTTTCCCTATTGATGATCCTTTAGCCCCCTGGGAATGCTCCATGGTTTGGATCAATTGCGGACGTCTTGCTTCCAGTGGCAGTGTGAGAGTTGGAGCTATTAGGGAACCTAGGGAGCAGGGCCAGTTGATCAATTATTAGCTGAATAATCAATATATGACGATTCCTTGTGCGCAGAAGTTTACAAGCTACATAGGAACCTGAGAGATCTTGAAGTTCCAAATTTACCTCCTTTAAGGGCTCTTAGGGTGAGGTTTTAGAGATTTAGAATTAGTTCGACAAAAGCTAAGATATCTAATGTATATCCAAAAAAACCTATTGTTGGATAAAGAAATTATAAACTAAATTCAAGTGAGATCATATCAAAGAAACATATATCTTAATTATAAATCCTATGTTTATTTTATAAAATATAATCCCTTTTTTTATTTGCGTTCAATACGTAACAACACTACTTATAAAATCAGTTTAACTCTTTTTAAGAGGCCAAAGTTATGAATATTGTACAGATCTTAGTAACAAATTGAGTTTTAGTAATTAACTTAATTATAAATATTATGTTTATTTTATAAAATATAATTCTTTTTTTTTTATTCGCATTCAATACGTAACAACATTACTTATAAAATCAGAATTCGCTTGCATTTAACTCCTTTAACTAACAGGAAGTTTATTTTGCTCTCGCATCGCAGGAGAATAAACTGAAAATGAAAGGTGAGGATGTCAAGATAACAAACTGAAAATGAATGTTAAAGGTGTCGAGGGAACAAACTAAAAACGAATAGTAAGGACGTCAGGGTTGCGTAAACTGATTTAGGGATTAAACTACGTCATTTTTTTTTAAACAATATCATTTTAGTTATGTGATCGATAGAACTCAAGCTTTACCCTTGGTAGAACTTTTGTCATCATATCTGGTCCATTATCATCTGTATGAATCTTTTTGAGCTGCAATAGCTTCTTCTCCAACACTTCTCTAATTTAGTGATATCTTACATCAAAATGCTTTGATCTTGAATGGA
>JANJEY010000006.1:64479539-64490696 GCA_024703695.1 Erythroxylum cataractarum | reverse complement strand
TAAAAGATATTATTATAAATCAACTTGTAATGAACAAGAAATGTATATCTAAATATTTATTCAACAATTACCTTGTCCAATAAATATAACTATAGAAGAAATATTTGTAATTAAACAAAATGCTAATTTAGTTGCTTATAATTTAGGAGGAGCCATCTCCATTACTAAAGAAGTATTATCCCATAAATGTTTAAAGGCCAAATTACATAAAAGCTTACGACATAAAGGAACTCAACTGTATTGTTCTAAATATTCTGAAGTACCACCAATACGAATATGATTCTAATATATCTAAAAAACAATAACCAATTCGTTTAAAACACCCAAAATTAAAAAAGTATAGATGGAAACGATATTCTAAAAATAACTATAGATTCCCTTTTAGACCTTATAGAAATTTTTTAGAAAACAAGCTTATAAAAAATATAAACCATAAAAGAATTATTGTCCCCAAAATTAAAAAAAAAAACAATTTAGGTGTTGGTTATGTAAAGAAGAAGGTCATTATGAAAATAATTGTCCGAAAAGAAACCAAAATAAATTTACAGAAAAAAATCAATATTTTAAACCCAACCTTGCAAAATAAACTAGAACCTATAAAATCATATTACCAAAAGATTCAACAATTTCTTCATTATATCAATATGAACTTCAAATCTCAGAATCAACAAACGAATCTGAATACAATCTTTATTCAAGTGATTATTTCGAATAAAAAAGCTAATGCATATATTAAATATAGGAGCTACTATTTGCAAAGCAACTAAAACATTATTAACTAATTGCAAAAGTTAAACAAACCTTTACAAATTAGAATAGCCGAAGGTAGTATCAAATATATTTGGTATGTAAGATACTATATTAATCTTATTATAGAAAATCATACATATCAATAAGAATCAGGTTTATCCTTAATATTAGGAAACAATTTTCTAAAATTATATAATCCATTATGTCAATATTTACATTATATAATATTAAAAACTCCAACAATTAATTCATTAAATAAAAAATATATTATTCTAAAAATTTCTATTTATCATACAAGTTATTATCAAACTTTAAAACTTATCACCAAAAAACTGGATCAATTACAATTTTTTCTTCATAATAATCTTACCCTACCAACTAACATTGAGATATTAATTAATGAAGTATGTAGTGAAAATTCACTTGATCCTTTGAAAAATACTAATAATTAACTAATTGAAATCAACTTAAAAGATCCTTTAAAAGAAATAAATATTAAAATGAATTATAAAATACAAGAACAAAAATATGAAACAATAATTCAATTATTATCTAACATAAATAAAAAAAACTCGATAACATAATAAAATAATTAGAGCCAAAGGGTAGAAAAGTGGTATCAGAGCTCTAGGTACGAGCCTAGGTACTTGCCCCATGTCGTGAGCTCGATTCCTAGAAGAGACAAAGTTGCTCATGGTTAATCCGCCAAGATATGGAGGACTCCGCACAAGCGGATGCATAATGGACTTAAGTAATTTGGTTCCCCCTACATTCAACTCGAGTTGTGGGTAGAAAATGTACTTATATAAGTTATTCCCTCAAAAGGCTTTTCTAATTGTATGAGTAATGCCAATTTATTACTCCATTCTAATAGTAAGGCGTGGTCATGTTCTATAGAAATTGCATTTTTCTGACTTTAAATTTGCAAGAGAAAAACATGTTAAAAGTTGTTTGAACTTATAAAGGATAATTTTGGGTGGAAATCAATGAAGATATGACCTTTGGGATCTGAAGAATCATAATAATACTATTTTCACATGGGGCGCCTACAAACAGAGCCAAGGTGAAGGAGCAATGAATCCAAGTTTTCTCTATATTTTTCTAGTTTTTCATAAAGCTTTCTTTTCCTTTCCATAGTTGTATGCTAGGGCAAGGTTTTTCTTTAAAATTTAGTCATAGTTATGGCTATAGTTGGCTAAATTTTCCCTGTCTTAGTTGAAGGAAGTGGAAGGCTTTTGGAACCTTAAACGATTAAGAGGCAGTTGGGTCTTAGTAAGGAATGTTTCATTTATTCATGTATTATATTGCTTTTTATGCTTTTATTTTATGATTTTTTTTATTGAATTCTAATACACATGATTAGTCTATTGATTGAAATGATCATTTGCTCTATTAAAGTTTGAATAAGTAAAAGTTCAATTCTTTTAGCTCAAACGACTATTGAATATTTAGGAATAGAAATTTCCAATGGATTTCTAAAGTTACAACCAAATATCCTTGAAAAATTATATCAATTTCCTAATATATTAAAAATGTTAAAGAAATTCAACGATTTTTAGGCTTATTAAATTATATATCTAATCAAGGATTTTTAAAAGATTTAGCCCAAGCATGAAAAAAACTACAGCTTAAGTGTAGTATCAAAACTCAATGGTCATGGACTGATAAAGATACCAAAGTTGTTAAATCATTAAAAAATCTTTGTAAAAAATTACTAGCATTATATAATTATAATGATCAAGATAAATTAACTGTACAAATTGATGCTAGTATAGACACAGAGGTAGACTACCATTGGGCATAAACACCCAATTCAAGGAAATATCTTTTATTTAAATATATCAATGGGATTTTTAATCCCACTGAAAGTAAATATCCAACTCATGAGAAGGAAACATTGGCATGTATGAAAACTCCACGAAAGTGAATAGTTGATTTGTTACCTATTGCATTCCAAATACAAACCGATTCTAAGTATTTATATGGATTTACGAAATATAATATTAAATTCAGTCATAATCAAGGACGATTGATTAAATGGAAACTTGAATTAAATCAATGTTTTAGTTGCTATACAAATAGTAGCTCATGTATCTATATATGCATTAACTTTTTTATTCTGAATAATCACTTGAATAAAGGTTGTACTTAGATTCGTTTGTTTATTCTGAAATTTGAAGTTCATATTGATATAATGAAGAAATTGTTGAATCTGTTTCGTAATCTGATTCTATAGGTTCAAGTTTATATAGTAAGACTGGGTTTAAAATATTGATTTTTTTAAATTTATTTTGGCTTTTTTTGGACAATTATTTGCATAATGACCTTCTTCTTTACATAACCAACACCTACATTGTTTTTTATTTTGGGGGCAATAATTTTTTTTTGGTTTATATTTTCGATAAGCTTGTTTTCTAAAAAAACATGTATATAACCTATTTTATGTCTTTTATCTTAGAAATTTTTGTAACTATTTATAAGTATGTTCTTAATCAATTAAGTTGATTCGAATATGTCCATTGCATTGGTCGATGCGTATTGGAATTTCATGTACTAATTTTCCATAATAGATAATATTTTTTCAGTTTATTAATTGTTTAATGAGAGAATTGTTGATATCTTGTCCAGCTTTTAAATTTAATTGAGTTTTAGAAATTTACTTTTGTTTTTTCATTTCATAATTATGAAATATTCCGGCGGATTCTGTTAATTCTAAGTTATCTAATTCTAATATATTTTTTGTTGTAGGGGATTTAGATAGATTAGATATTATTTCAAACATAGTTAATGATTATGATAACTTTGTTGATGCTTAGTTATTTGATTTTTTATTTGTTGTAACTATTGACTATATTCATTGTAGAGATTCGAAGTTGTTTCAAGACGTTCTTTAACAGGTTTTAATCCATTTTTATTAGTAATGGAAATTTGTAAATAATTATAACGTTCCTCATAATGTTCTTTTTCTTCTTTATATTGGATTATTAGACTTTCAAAATACTCAAGTTGATGGTTTAAATTATTACAGATATTGCAGTTATGCGTGTATAAGAGATAATTACTCATTTATATGGGTTTGATAATGTTCTTTAAAATGCTCATATAGTTAAGATTTGTGAATAAGGTTACATAATCAATTAAGCATGCATTGAACATAACACATATACATGTATATGATTGAGTACTTATTTGATTAAACAAGTTAGTAATGTGTACATATGTGTGTATTGCATGATTTAGAAGAACAAATTGATTGACAACTTTCAAACATTGCTGGTTTGTCTAGGTAATAGCTATTTAGAGCATACTGTGAGTTAACCGAGATAGTAATGTGTACTTATTAAATTGTTTTGTCTAAATTTTAGTTACTAAATTGCTGCTCATATAATTAGGATATTCTAGACATTGTTGGTCTAAGGACTTTGATATTCGGGAATATATTAGAAGTGCTTATTGATTGTATGTGAATAGGGAAATGTGTACTCAAATATGTGTTGAATGATGGATTTAAATTTGATGGTTATGATAACTGACTATGTACACTGAAAGAAAGTGATTGATAGCATATTATGTGGAATGATGTACTCCATCACATGAATATACATGCTCAAATAAAAGAGTTGTGATCGAAGTGACCAACGTAAAAAGAACTTAAAGCTCATAACGTGTATAAAGAGCCACAGGCTCAATGATTAATGAGCCCGATATCCATAATGGGTATAGGACTGTATCTAAAATGAGTCGAGCATTTACAACAGATATGGGATAGTTAAATAGGCACTTAGTCAAAAAAAAAATAAAAATGGAAGTGAGTCTCATATGTATTTGCATCTATATCTTTACATGTGTTTATGAGATTGATTGAAAATAAATGTTGAATTGTGTTGTTATAATGATGTGTAATGCTTGTGTACATGTTGATGATATGCAGGATTGAGATAAATGATTGGACTATTTTGAAATGGCTATATGAAGATTTTTTATTCGTAATATGCTTGTTGGAATATGATGAGTAAGGTGATATATATGGGATTTGATTTTGGATGAGGTGTTATACTGAATGAATTGTGTTTTATACATAAGATGTTTATGTTCTATTTAAGTGAGCACATCGATGATGATTAACTAACTGAATTCGCAAAATTCATCAAAATTGCATTGTTCATTTTGCAGGTAATGAGAGGAGACTTAGCTTCTAAGGCAATCTATTTGAAGTCTAGTATGGTCTATTTTGGGAACAAGAAATGGCCCAAAGGTCTGGTCAGTCGACATATGAGGAATCTAGATAGAATGGTTTTGTTTAGTAACTCATAGTATGTAGAACTTATTGTATCAAACTATGAACTCATAGATGGTTTTTATAATATAAATATAGGGTTGGAGTGTAATGAAATGACAATGTAAATTATGTTTTGTTAATGAAATGGGATGAGTTGAACTTAAAATATTTATGTTCTTTATGATGACATGATAAGTTGATGTGTTTGCTTTAACATGTCATTCTCATAAGTTATGTTCTTTAATGTCCTCTAGATACTCGGGTATATGCTCTATGATAGTGAGATGTTACATTTTACTATCAATGTTAGCCACTTCTAACTTGACTCTTACCATTTCATTATGACCTTATCTCTTTCTGTAAGGTTACGTATCCAACAAAGTATTAACATCTCTACTACCATTAAATTATAACTATACGCCTATTTGATGGGCCAACACTCTGTCTTATAGACCATGATCAACTTAATTGCTAAATGATAAATTTTACTTTTTATCTTAATTGTTATATTTTTGTCATATAAAACTCTTGAGGCTCTCCTCCATTTTGGCCACCTTGATTTGATATGGTAAACTATGTCATCATCTACATCCCCACTAGTTTGGAAAATGGACCAAAGGTACTTAAAACGATCTTTATATGGTATAACTTTAGACCAATCTTGACCTCCATATTGGATGCAACACTACAACTTGAAAAGTTACATTATATGTACTGGGTTTCAGTCTTACTCACTTTAAATTTTATTGACTCTAACATATCCCTCAAAATTTCTAGCTTGTCATTAACATCCTCTTTTGATTTATCCACTAAAATAATGTAATAAGCAAACAACATATACTAACACACATCTTCTTGGATATTATTGCTAAGCTCATCATTAACTATTGCAAATAATAAGGGGCTTAATGAGGATCCTTGGTATAGCTTGACATTGATAGGAAAATGCTTTGTATATAATAGATATTCTTGCTAAGCTCATCACTATCTACTACAAACAAGAAGGGGCCCCACAAGGATCTTTGGTATAGCTTGATATCGATAGAAAAATGCATCAAATAACAACCTCTCAACCTCTTGAATTGTTGTGATTGAAAAGTAAAAACAACTAGTTCCAACACATTTGGATTATAATTATTGACTTGTTATAAACATGTTAAAAATAATATTTTTTAACTTAATAAAAAAACAGGCTAGAAATCGTTTCTTATTAAGAATTGTAAACTTACTTGAAGTAAAACTCTCAAGTTAATACAAATTCTCTGACTAGTTTATTCCTTTATCAATTCCAATTATTATTTACATCAATTTGTCTTCTAATAACCAAACTAAAGTTATGAACTATCTATTACTTGTTAATAATAACCAAGACAACAATTTTGAAAATATATATAAAGACCAAAATTATGGTATTTCCAACCACCAATATAGGTTAGAGCACAGAATCTTAAATAGCATAACTAAAATATGATAGTTACAATGTTTGTGAGTTATATGTTTAGAGTAATCAAGGCAGGATCTAATCCTGCATATAACGAAACAACAACAAAACTTTTTCATTTGATTTTGTAACATTCAATATGAATTTAAATTTTATAACATGATTAATGTATAATACATACTAAAGTATGAATCGTAATTCGTATCTCATTATAAAACTTGATCCTTTTCTTATTGTTTCCTTAAAGTTGTTTCTAAGATTAGTTCATCATAATCATTATAGCAACACAAGTGTTAGGCTTTTAGTAGTATCAACAAAACATGTTGAGAGAACTTTACAATTGTTATAAAGAGAGTTAGGCGAGAAGTGATAGTTCCTTTAAAGCTTACATCTTTTATAATAGCTTTGGATCTTTTAGTAATTAAATTGAAATAAAATTTTAATTTCAATTAAACTTTAATTAGAACTACAATTGATTCTAATTAAATACTAATTGAACTCAAATAAGATACAATATATCATATTAGTCCTTATTTATTACATATCATAGATTTATTCCTAAATTTTTCAAAATTTTACAATAAAGTTCAATTTGATTAAAACATTTTTTTCTTCAACTGGTTCTTATATGTGACTCATTAAGTTCTTGAATTTGTTACAACGGATAGAAATTATAACTAAATTTTATCTCTAATTCTTTAATTAAATAATTTATATCTATAGATTAAGATTAACATGTAATAATACATTGTGACTAGCCAAATATATAGGAAAGTCAAAGTACTTTAACTAACAGTTTCCTATATGATTTTTTTTCATATAATCCATTCTTTTTATTATACAATATTCTAATTAGATATAGAATATAAATTTAGTGTTCATTTTATTTGATTCAAATCATATTAGTTTTCTACCATTAGTAATCGTTCAATTAATGACATTTGAGAATAATTATCAAAAGTTATGTTAATCTCTAACGCAAAAGGAGAAGTAAGAAATGCACAAAAATAAACAAAGAAAACGAAAGTAAACTAAAAGAACAAATGAGGTGAATTGCAAAATTAAGAAAGGTTGATCAATGCTAAAATATGTGTTAAAACTATTTAATTACGTTTATGTTACATAACCTAATTAGATTTAATACTAAACTCATGAATTGCCGTTTATATAAAGAACAGTGTTTGTCTACATGTAATCAAGTTCAAACTTTGAATTCGCTAATCTGTCAAGAATCAGTGCTTTCAGTTGTGTTTTCTTTGTGAGGAAGGAAGTAACTGGTCGAGCCCTTAGAGGAAAGAAGAAAGCACTCGACGAGCTCCATTTTCGCGAGTAAAGAATAAAGTTATCAATGTGACTGATTGTATATACACATTATGCTTCAAGACTTACAGTGCTTTTCCCAATCCTCAGCCCATCTTTACTTTCAAGTAAAACTCCATCTAATACAGAAACTACGGCTTGTTACCTGAAATGGGACTGCAGGCTCCCTCATTGCTAAGTCTACAGTAACGATAAAAATATTCGAACCTCACCTAATTTAATTAAAATTAACAAATTTAATTAAAAATATCAAACAAATTTAAAATTGAATCCGATTTCAACAACAAAATACGTGTTCTAAAATTTATACTTAGGATCATTCTGGCAACTGTTTGAATTCAATCTTAGTGAACTTTACTCTATGTTAACAAATTGTTATTCTTACCGTTTAGTTTTGAAAGGTTTGAATCTAAAGTGATGAGAAAGGGCATGGAAGATGGTTGAGTTGAGATTAGGGAGCTTGTTTCCTTGAAAGAATTAGAAGAAAGTAAATTTTATATCTTGTTTCCTGAAAAGACTTAAAGGAAAGACCAAAAATAAATAGGGTAAAATACAAAAATTCACTCTTCAATGCTTAATCTTTTGCAGTTATGAGTTTATATAATGTTATTAATTATTTATATAAAACTTGATAATAGACACTTTAATTTTTTTAGCACATAAATAAGCTTTATTTTTTTTACATTAATTAATATTTTCTTAATCATATATTAACGTTAAATATTATTTAAAAATTTTGTCTGATTTACAAAAAAAAAAAACTAGAGAGGGATTCATACTTAAAAACATGTTATAGTCTTAAAATTTACTTAAGTAGTTAAGCGTTCGCTAACATATTATAGAATTGCAGAATAAAGATGCTTTCCATCAATTTTGTTAAAAGTTTATTGCAATAAAGATGCATGTGTGGAGGTTAGTTTTTTGGTGGAGCGTCCATTATTTTAATTTTGTTTATGACCATGAAATTGATAGATTTAGTACTCCAATCAAAATTGAATTTATTAATATAGGGCATAAAATTTGTATGCAGGCCAATCATCTAAACTTATCATGTGTCTTCTATCTCTAAAACGGATGCATAATTCTTTAACTTACTAAGACACTAATGTTACTCTTTTATATCAATTAAATATTTCGAGTTGGATTGTAAAATTACCATATCTGTATGATCAGCCCATAAAATAAAAACAATTAATATAAACTCATTTAAATCCCGACGTTTTAGAAAAATAAATTAAACAAATAAAGATGCAAGCTTGACTCATTAAAAAACGTCAGCTTATATTTCAGCAGAAGAGATATCAACAAGGGTTAAGATTCACTATTTCCTGTTTTAAATAAAAATTTATAATATTTAAAAATAGAATGCAATTGACTCGTCAATTGAAAAACAAATTAAATGTTTTAATTTATTTACTTTTAAATTAAATTTAAAAAGCCCCAATTTGTGTTTGCCTTTTAACAAGCCATATTAGAAGTTGTCAGCACAGAGCTCCATCACAGAAACTCCACTCCACAGTAGACCACGCACCGCCGAAGCCACACACACCCAAGGTCCACGCCCCATCACGCAGCTACAACTCAGCAGGCGTAACACCAGACCCACCACTAATGTTTTAAAAATCGGACCAGTCATCGAATCGGTGGTCTTATTGATTACCGGTTTGACCGGTTCGACCGGTTTAACTACCGGTCGAACCGGTGTGATGCAATAATTATACAATAATTATATTTAATTATATATAATATTAAAAATATTAAAAAGAAATAAAAAAAAATAAAAAAAATAAAAAAATAAAAAAAAATAAAAAAAAATTAACGAACCGGTCCAACCGGATCGGTCCGACCAGTCAAAACCGGTCAATTGACCGATTTTGACCGGTTCACACCGGTCCAATTGAAGACCGATTTTAGAGTATGAACCGGACCGGACCACCGACCGGTCACCGGTCGGACCGGCCAGTCCGGTCCGGGTTTTAAAACCCTGCCCACCACCACCCACTGTATACCGTTTATTGGTCAGTACTATGGCACGTTCTAAAGCTACCGCTAAGACCGCAGCAAAAGAAAAATCACTGGTGAATGCCACCATGTACTATCACTCTGTTGCAGGTCTCCAAACAAGTACCCATTGGAAGCGTGTTCCAGTAGCCAAAATGATGAGATAGATTACCAAATAAAAAAACAATTCCTATAGATTACAGGTTAAACAATTTCTTCGTTATATTAATATGAACTTTAAAGTTTAGAATCAACAAACAAATCCGAATATTGCATCCTTTATCCAAGTAACTATTTAGAATAAAGAAGTTAATACATATATCGATATCGGAGCTACTATTTATATAGCAACTAAAACATTATTAACTAATTGAAAAAAGTAAAACAAACCTTTACAAATTAGAACAGCCAATGGTAGTATCAAATATATTTAGTATGTAAGTTATTATAATAATCTTATCATAGAAAATTATATATTTACAATACCATCAATATATCAACAAGAATCAAGTTTACCCTTAATCTTAGGAAACAATTTTCTAAAATTATATAATCTATTATGTCAATATTTACATTATATAACATTAAAAACTCCAATAATTAATTCATTAAATAAAAAATCTATTATTATAAAAATTCATATTTATCATACAAGTTATTATCAAACTTTAAAACTTATCACTAAAAAACTGGATCAATTACAATTTTTTCTTCGTAATAATCTTACCTTACAAACTGACATTGAGACATTAATTAACGAAGTATGTAGTGCAAATCCACTTGATTCTTTGAAAAATACCAATAATCAACTAATTAAAATCAACTTAAAAGATCCTTTGAAAGAAATAAATATTAAAAATAATATATCATATACTCAACAAGACGTGCAAGAATTTATTATTGAATATTCTGAATTATTAGAAAAAGAATTAATCTCACCTAGTACAAGCAAACATTCAGCACCAGCATTTTTGTCAATAATTACTCTGAACAAAAACGAGAAAAAAGACAATTGGTCATTAATTATAAAGAATTAAATAATGCCATAATAAGAGATGCTTATAAACTACCTTGAAAAGATTATATTTTTAGCGAATTAAAAGGACATAATTGGGTTACTATACTAGATGCAAAATTTGAATATTAGCAATTAAGATTACATGAAAACACAAAACTATTAACTGCTTTTACATGTCCTCCACAGAAACACTATCAATGGAATGTATTATCATTCGGATTAAAACAAGCCCCGAGTATTTATCAAAGATTTATGGATAATAATTTAAAAGGATTAGAAAAGTTTTCTTTAGCATATGTCAATGATATAATTATCTTTTCAAATAAAACAAAAGAATACCATTCACAA
>JANJEY010000006.1:64375890-64386483 GCA_024703695.1 Erythroxylum cataractarum | reverse complement strand
TTTAACTGGTATCAATAGTCCTTTCTTCCATTCATACGCTCCTCATCGAACCGCACCTGCTCCTACCCTTTTGATCAGATTCTGCAAAGTAGGGTCCTCTTCCCAGGGCTTCACGCTTAGGTAATGATGCTATTGTTTTATGGCTTTAATCACAGCTAAGAACTTCTCGCATGTTGATAAACCTCGGTGCCTTGTGGCCAGACTCTTGCTCAAGAATACTATGGGATGCTTCTCCTGTTGTAATATTGCTCCTATACCTATTGCGCTTGCTTCCATTTCCTTAAGGTTTAGGGAAATCTGGAAGAGTCAGGATTAGTGCTGCCGTGATAGCTCTTTTAAGATTTTTGAAGGGCTCCTGCTCCCCTTGCTGCCACTCCCACTTCGAAGCATGTGACTTAGCAACAATTCAGTTAAGAGGATAAGCTATCTCTCCATACCCTCTTATGAGTCTGTAGTAATAGCTTGTATGACTGAGGAAGTCCCAAGTAGAGAATGAACTAAGCAGATTTTAGAGTAAAATTATCCCAAAAACAAGTAAGTTAAGAGTAAACACGTTTCCTTGAGTGAAATCTCTTTTGCTCAATCTCTTGGATTAAATTCTTATAGTGTTTATTCTCTTGGCACTCTTTCGGTCTGCTTTGATTAATTTATGAGAAAGTGATTTTTACCAATTTCCTACTACTATTTTAAATATGGTCTGAATTTTTTGTTGCACTTGTGTCTCTTTGACTCTTATAAACTTTGCCCAGGAGTATAAAGGTCTAAGTGTGAGGGAATTTGATTGAGCTCAAGTTTATTATATAAATTGGCGACATTTTCATGATTTTTACTACACTTGTTGACTCCTATTTCTAGATTTTATGCTTAATTTGACTCTTAAGTGTCTACCTTTATTTTATGTAGTTTGAGAGTAAAATTGTCACAAATTAGTATTAATTGCACTAATTAATTTTCTGAGAACAATTGATACTGCAAACTACCATTCGTTCATTGTAAGAGACTCAAGGAGAAGAGACTCAAGGAGAAGAAGTAGAGTCAAGGAAAGGCTGAAGTCAATAAGTCAACAAGTAAACAGGTGCACCAGGAAGTTTGCCACGGCAAAAGGATTATCTGTAACCGCGGCGAAGTATGAAGAATTCCAAGCAGAACTTTTAGGAAAATTTTGTTGCGACGAAAATTAACTTTGTCACCACGATTAAAGAACCAACAATGTAGCTAAAACTTTCAGGAAAAGTTCACCGCATCGAACTTAGTTGTTTTTGCGGTGAACCTTAAAATTCCCGAATCATTTTCAGAAGTTTACCCACTATACAACTCGAACCATAACCCATTTCTTTTAAAAACCTATCTATTTTAGGTTAAAGGGGAGAGCTGACAGAGATATCAATACTATACACTCACTCTCTCTACCTTTGACACACCTTCATCCCCTCTCATCCATTCCACCGTCTACTCATTCATCCGACAACTGCTACCATGGATGCTTCCATTGGGTTCCCGGTTGTGAATTCTCCTGGAGTTATGCTTGGCTAGACATCTCTTTTCTCTTGAAAATGTAGCAATGGCTAGAGTTCAATGGGATTCAAAGGGGAGTAGTTTATTCCATGTTCAACTACATTGTTATGAACTGTTAGGTTTAGGATTTGTAATTTATAGTTGAATATTCTTGATTGGAGTTTAATCAAGTGTTGGATATTCAATGTGTTATTGGGATTTGTTGATGTCAAACTTGGAACTTGAATATATGAAGTCTTATATATGTCTATTTATGATCTGGTTAATTCTCTTTTATCTGCCTAGTTGTGTTTGATATTGAGTTGATTCTAGATCTCAAACTGACTTATTGCATTGACTTACCCATTGCACACACTAAGAGCATTCAACAAGGTTTTAAGAAATAGAGTTCATTGATCAAAACCTTGGACTTAAAGAGTTCTTTAAGGTTTACTATTTGAAACTTAGTGATTCTCTCCTATTAAAATTCATTTCGAACTATGATAGCCAAAGCTCGTTTTCAAGAGGATACTATCATCTCGATTTTCTATTCCCAAAATCCAAAAATACTTTTCATTCCATTTTCTTACAATTCACTTATTTTTGTCTTGTTTTTATTTTATCTCTTTTCTATTCCCAAAATCCAAAATACTTTGATTACATCTTCTTACAATTCACTTATTTTTGTCCAAATTTCCAAAAATTTAAACCCCCACTTCCTTGCTAATTTGGTTCACATATCATGGCATATAGGCTAGCTTAGTTCCATTCATCAGGTTCTTATTAAGTGAAACGACCCAAGGTTACATTCCGTACCGCAATCCTTGGAATTAAAATTTTTTATTTGACCTCCAAGGGTAAGAACAAAAAGGTTTTGAATCAATGGTCTATATTTATTTTCAAAGTATCTTTGCCCCTCCTAACAATATTATAAATACTACAAATATTGTGTTTGATAACCCAAAGCTTACAGATTTAACTAAGTTGACTCTATCTCGCGAGATTATAGCTTAGGAGGTATGGATGGCTATATCTCAGGTGGACACCTTTAAGGACCTAGATCATAACGGGTTTCAAGATTTTTTCTTCAAAAGATATTGGGAAATTGTTGGCACTGATGTGGTCACTTTAGTCCATTAAAGCTTTAGGACTGGTACAATCCTGGAAGGTGTTGCTAAATCAAATGTTATTTTGATTCCAAAGGTTGATGCTCCCGAGGTAATTTCTCCATTTAGACCTATATCTCTTTGTAATGTCCTCTTTAAGATTATTACAAAGGTTTTGGTTAATCATTTATACCATTTTTTGAATGAGACTTTAAGTCCTTTCTAGAGTAGTTTCCTTCATAGGTGACACACATACGATAATATTATTGTTGCCCAAGAGGTCATGCACTCGTTGCGTAAGTCTAAGAATGGGGCATATGGCTATTAAAATTGATCTTAAGAAGGCGTATGATAGAATCCAATGGGAATTCCTTGAAAAGGTTTTTAAAGCTTTTAATTTTTTGGCTTCTTCGATACAGTTAATTTGTAACTGTCTTAGCTCTTCTTCTTTGTCTATTATTTGGAATGGTTTGTCGTTGTCCATTTCTTTCCCTACCTATGGGTTAAGACAAGGGGACCCTTTATCCCCATATTTGTTTGTTCTTTGTATCGAATATTTATCCTCTTTGATAAGTAATTTTGTTTGTAGTAAGCTATAGACTCCTATTTGTACTTCTAAATCAGGTTATGGTATATTACAATTATTTTTTGTTGATGACTTGATGTTATTTGCTAAGGCTTCTTATCGTTAGACTAAGGAGATCATGTCAATCTAATTTAAGTTTTATGCTTCTTTGGGAAATGAAGTTAGTTTGGAGAAGTCTAGATTCTTCTTTTCCAAATTTGCAAAAAGGGACACCAGTCGGAAAATTACAGATTGTTTGAGAATGAAAGTTTTCACGTATCTAGGAAAATATTTAGGTGTGCCAATTATTCATTCCAAAATTAAAAGATCAACCTACTTTGGCACTGTTGATAAGGTCAAGACCAGAATGGCAACTTGGAAAAGTAGGTATCTAAATCTTGCAAAACAATATACTCTGATTAAGTATACTTTATCGTTAATTCCAAATTATACGCTATAAACGACTTGGTTGTTGTCATCTATTTGTGATGAATTGGACATAATTAATAAGAATTTTTATTAGGATTCTGTTGATGCAGCTAAAAAACATCATATGATTAACTAGCAGAAATTGTTACCTGATAAGTAGAGTGGGGACCTGAGTTTTAGGCATCTCGGGATGCCAATATTGCTATATTAGGTAAGCTTAGTTAGGTTATTTTACATGGTGATGGAGCTCTTTGGGTTCATGTCCTACGGGACAAATATTTCATTAAAAGGGAATTTAATTCATAAATCATGGACTCTCCTCTTTGGAAGGGAATTGCAAGAAGCAAAGAGCATCTTTCGAAATTTATGATATGGAAACTGTGTGATGGGTCAAACATATCTTTTTGGGGGGACCTTTTGGTTGGTGATTCTCCTCTAGGCACATCGTTGACTACTGCTGAATTAGGTGACTTGGCCTTGTTAAAAGTGGCAGTTGTGATTCCAGAGGCTAAAACATGAGATCTCTTTATTGTGGAGCATTTGCTTCCTTTAGAGTCTATTGCATAGATACAAAGTATCCTTATTCTAAGATTTTCAGAGTTGAAGTACTGATGGCACTTATTCTTCTAGATCAACTTTTAAAGCTTTGCAGGGCTTAGATTCATCTCATTTAAATGGTGATTGGAGGAGAATAGGGAAGATTCTATGTATACCTAAGCTTCATCACTTTTTGTGGCTAGTATTACATGGGTAACTCAAGACTAATATATTAAGACATTATAGATTTGGGGCGAAGAATGAAACTTTTTTTGGTTGTGAGGGAGGAGCTGAAACTATTATGCATGTACTATATGATAACCCCCATGCAAGAGAGATTTGGCAAATGTTTCGTGGGTTTAATGATCCAAACTTCAATATAATGGACCTATAGGAATGGGTTAAGGGGAATTTAAAGTGCAACGTTCAACTTGAACCTAGTGGGCTGCCTTAGATGATCTTTTTTGTGAGTTGTTTATGGGTTATTTGGAAGTTAAGAATTTCCCTTATATTTCAAAATGAGATTATTTCCCCATTGGTGTAGTGCCAACATAGTCGCAAGTTAGCCATCATTTGGTTTCTTGGGAATGTCCTAAATTTGGATGGATTAAAATAATCACTGATGGGAATTGTGGTAATCTAGGGGAGGTTGCTACTGGGGGGATTCCATGAGATCGTAGAGGTGTTTGCTTATTAGTTTTTTTTTATGTGGGATTGTATTCAATCATTAAAGTGGAACTTGAAGCAGTTCGAAAGGGGCTTCAACTTGCTTATCATGTAGGTTATCATTGAGTGGGATTAGAGTCTAACTCTTAGCTTACCATCCATGTTATTAACTTATATAGCTTGGGTCACCACCTGTTTGGAGCTTTGTAGAGGCTTTTTGGGCTCTAATCCAACATAATTGGGAGTGTCATATCAGACATATTTATCGTGAGGCAATTTTTTGTGTTGATTTCTTGTCAAAACAAGGGCATAATAAGGATCATGGATGTTCAATATAGGATTCTCGTCCTATGAGACTTGGTCAATTTTGGTTTTAGTCATTAGTTATTTGTTTCATTTATGATGTATCAAAAAAAAGAAATATTATTGCTTTTTTTTTGCATATTGAAGCATTATTTCCATAAGATAAATAATACTACCATTTGTCTACTTCGTTTTGCATATTATGTTTAAAAAGTCATGTATAAGTCCATTGTCCTATGAATTTTAACAAATTAAAGTCAACCATATTCATTGATTTTTTGTACTAATAGAAATATTTATAATATGTGGCGTAAAAGACATAATATTCTCTTATAATTTAAGAAATTTTAGAAAAACTCTTAGATCTTTAAATTCTTGAAAAAATTTCTTCTAATTTTTAGCTTTATAGAAAAATTATTTCTATTAGACTTTGATTAGAAATTAATGATGAAACACACGTAATATGAACCTCAAATATGGACTAATCAAATGTCACTAATATAGTAATCCAGCTCAACTCTTAAACCAGACCCGAATTAATAAAATTTGACTTAAAATAATAATTTAAAATAATTATAATAAATTATTAGTTTGAAGTTGAATTGTCATATAAACATCATTTGATTAGTACAAATATGATATTTATGGCGTGTGTATTTTGTTGTTATTTTTTAGTCAAAATTTGAGAGGATTTTTTTTTTATAAATTGAAAATTAAGAAGTTTTTAATGAGAATTTTAAGGATTATGAGGTTTTTTGAAAGTTTTTTAAACTGCAAAAGAGGTCTTTATCTTTTACTCAAATCTATATTAGGTTATATTACTTTGTTAAAACTTAAAAATAGAAGCACTTAATAAATAAAGCAGTGGGAGTGATTGAAATAAAGTAGCCGAATTTCTTATGTGTACTTTAAAATTAGATTATTTTTATTTTTATTTTATAATGAACAATTTCATATTATTTTTGTTTTTACCAAAATTTAAAGTGTTTAATCTCATCTTTTTAATTTTTAATTTTTATTTATGCTATTATTTGCTTATGTATTTGGCTATTGTTTTCTTTTAACGTTTTCAAAAAACATTTTTTATATGTAAGCTATCAGAAACAACCTTTTTACTAACTAAGGAAAAGACTACATATTTTTGATCCTTCCCAGACCTTGTATATCAGTGTGATTCCTATTGGGACATTGTTGTTGTTGGTAAACCTGCAAAATGATTTTTCAATTGTATATTGTATTAGTCTATAAAATAATATTCTAATTATATCATTTGATTTAAGTCATATAGTAAGTTAAGTAAACAGTTCAATTTTTGTAATCATTAAAGTTCCTTAACACGATCTGATTCTATTTAAGTTTCAAATACTAAATTATAAATAGAGTGGCTTCTAGTGCCTCATGGTACTTCATCATTTGGATTTCTTTATGTTGGCCTTTTGCTCTTACTACTATTGGTTTTTTTAAGCTATCCCTTTGCTTTACACTCTAGCTTTGCTATCCCTTGCTCCATCATCCCTTCAAAGAATATCCAATCCTCTTCAAAAATATCTTTGTCTATGGTAAAATGTTCATTTCACCTTTTATTTATCCTAT
This sequence comes from Erythroxylum cataractarum, assembly GCA_024703695.1. Taxonomy (NCBI): domain Eukaryota; kingdom Viridiplantae; phylum Streptophyta; class Magnoliopsida; order Malpighiales; family Erythroxylaceae; genus Erythroxylum; species Erythroxylum cataractarum. The sequence goes on along the minus strand of JANJEY010000006.1, from coordinate 64,379,790 downwards.
ATCTTTAGCATATTACTGTTTTAAGAAATAATTTTAAAAATTTTCCCTCGGAGACTTACAACAAAACCACCAGTAGAAATATAAGTTATCGATAGGCCTAGAAAAGAAAAGAAAAGAAAATCCCCACTTTACCCTCTTTAACCTGATTACCCTCTATGTAATCATTTTCTTCATAACTTATCTCCCAACTTTTTGTCTCTCCACCTGTTTCCATTCTAGATAACCCTGTAAAATAATATAATCCTTCCCTCCCCCATAATCGATAGCCATCAGTACACTCTCGATCCTCTTAACCTATCCCTTAGCCTACAAACCCTAGACTAGACTCCAATAACAGATTGATATGTAAATTAGCTAATTGGAGAAACCAATAGTTATAAGTTGAATTACCCACCAACCTCTATCAATAGAAGAAGAGTAGTATCTCCAAAGATAGAAGTTTCGAAGGAGGGGTCCAAAAGTTGGAATGCTACTTTGTTGGGATTTTTTATAGGAAAACGTCCTTCATTCCCTACCATAAACAATTGGCCTCAAAGGTAATGGAGAGGGAAGGGGTTAATGAAAGCTCTTTTGTCATCTTATTCAAGCTCTTAAGTGAGCAGAATGTTAGAGGCGTGGTTGAGGTAGGCCCTTAGCATATAGCAAATCAATATATCTTTTTACAAGTATAGAAACCTAGTTTGAAGCTAGAAAAAGTAAGATATGATAATGTTCCCATATGGTTGAATTTTCGTAGAGGATTAAGTATGATGGCTAGCTTTATTTGTAAACCTATTTGTATAAATGAGGCCACTACTAAAAGGAAAAGCATAGGTTATGTAATGATGTGTTAGTAAGGAGTTGGAAAATGAATTTCTTAATCTAATTCCAATTATAAGGCTTAGAGTAAATGAGAATATGTTTGAAGGTACAATCTTGCTATTTTATTAATGGAAACCGTCCTTAAGGCAATAAGGAAAAATATGGAAGTCAATAGGGAGAAAATTTGAGAAAGGTGATTACGATGAGTTGATGGAATTGAATATTAGTTAGGAAGAGAGATAAGAAAGGATTGATCAGGATGTGCAAAAGAAAAATGAAAATGATTAGTAAGGAATGAAAGGAGGGGAAATTCTAGAAATGAAAGGTTAAAGGCGATAAAATCAATAACTTTGGAGATAATAGGAGAGAAGAAAGGAGATGAGGCAGTCCATAATATTGTAGAAAAAAGGGCAAAAAAATCTTCTAATGGGTGTAACAAATAATCGTAAACAAATTGATAGGTAATGTTGATAAAGAAAGGTTTTAATTAGGATTGTCATGAGGGAGGGTTCATATGTGATAAAAAAGGAAAATAAAGGAAAAATAAAAGGTCAAAAATATCCTTAATAAGAAGCCCTAACCATGTCAATAGTATTTTTGGAATTTAAAGGTATAAATTGCCCAAAGAAACAACTTTTATTAGCAAATTTTGTAGATAAAGTTAAACCAACAATAGTGGCTTTTTTAGAAACAAAGTTAAGCAATGAGAATGTAAGTAAGCCCAAAACCTTAGGGAACCAATGGCCTATATTTTCAAACCACTAGCACCATGACTATGGAAGAATAACTGTAGCTAGTAGTGTAAGAGTGACTGAGTTAACTTCAAACAGCTAGATGGTTCACCTAGAGGTGGAGTTCATTCAAGAAATTAGAAAGGAAATGGTCACATATATGTATGATTTGAATTTCAACTTATAAAAGAGATAGTTATGGAATAGGATTGTAAGTTTCCAACCAATAATAGATGAACCTTGGATCATTTTGGGATATTTAACTCCATTTTTAATAGATCAACAGATAAGGGAATGCGAGTGAAATAAATTATTTTGATGACTTGGGGAATGTATAGAGCAAATAAGAGTCATAAGCATGATAAATGATGGAATATATTTTACATGAAGAAATAAACAAAGCTTTAGATGGTTGATAAGGAACAAATTAAAAAAAGCTTTGATTAATGACCAATGAATGATGAAGTTCCCATAAATAAAGCACAATTTATGATGCCAAACTTCTCAAATTATTCACTAATTATAGTAAAGAATATATTCTACAATTGTAAGAGAATGATGTCCTTCATATTCAATAATTACCTAGCAAGCTTAGAAGGATTTTGTGCAGCTATCCTTAAAGATATGGAAGTTCCTATCTAGAGGGTTAAAAACTTTAAATATATCTAGAAGATCTACTAGATAAAACAAAATTTGAAGAAGATAAATAGTTAGAGAGGATTTAATACTGAACTATAAGTAACTAGCTTAAGATTAGAAATGTTCAACAACTCTTATACCAGGATTTTAATGATGGCAATTTAAGGGAAAAGGATAAGAGGGTAGTTACATTAAGGAAATTTCTATCCATAGATCCTTATTGAAGTAGAGTTCAAGGATGATATGGATAAAGGAAGGAGAGAGGAACACAAAATCTTTCATAATTCAATAATGGCCAATAGAAATAAGAACACAATTAAATTAGTTACTAGGCATATAGCTTTACAATTACAAGTTCACAAGAGATCAAACATTAAGTTTTTAATTTATTCGAGAGCTTTTTGGGAAAGAAAGCCACTAGTAGATCTAATGACACTATTCTTTCATTAGATCCTTCATATGGAACCAAATGGATGATAAGGATAAGGAGCTCCTACATAAGCTTGTAAAAATTCAAGATATCCACAAGGTTTTGTATAAGCTAAATGGTTACAATGCTCTAGGTTTTGATGGCCTTAATGGATTTTTCTACTAGAAAGCACAACCACAAATAGGGAATATGGTAACAAAGGCAATGATTAGTTTTTTGAGATAGGAAACCTATTGAAGAAAATAACAAAACCTTTATATGCTCGATTCCAAAAAGTACCTATGCCAAATTCTTTAAAGGATTAGAGACCTATCTTTTATTATAACTTCTTATACGAGATAATAGCAAAGATATTGCAACCAATTTTAAGAAGAGTTCTACAGCCAATAATTGGTGAAACTCGTGGAGTTTTTATAAGGGTAGGAAAATTGGGGATAATTTGTTGATAGCTTAAGAGCATTTCAAAGGATAATTAAGGTTAAATTTTGCTTATAATTAAGCTATTAAAAAGGATTTCAAAAAGACCAATATTTTTATAAGTTGGATTTCATTCTATAACTGCTTGAGGCTTATGATTTTTTGTAGAAGTTTAGAATATGGTTAGGGTAATGCATAACTATAACCTCTTTTAATGTGTTAGTTAATGAGGAATCTATAAATTTTTTAATAGGAAATAAAAAGTTAAGGCAGGGAGACACTATCTTCCCCTATGTCTTTATCCTTTGTATGGAAGTTTTGTCTAAATTGATCAAACATGAAGTAACCTTAGAACCAGGTTTCAAATTCCACACTAGATGTAAGAGGATTGGATTAGTTGATCTATCCTTTACAGATGACTTGATTTTATTAAAAAGAGCTCAGAAGACTTCTATAAGGATTATGATAAACACCCTTCACCAATTTAGGGAACTTTTATAACTAGAGATCAATAATGGGAAGATTCAATTACTCATATCATTAAGTGCTTAAGCCTTATTAGATACCTAATATAATAGGAATCAAAGAACATAAATTATCTATTATATACCTTGTTCTTCCCTATCTTCAAGGAGACTTAATTTTAAAGAATGTCTCCCTCTAGTGGAGATAGTGCAAAGAAGACTAAGAGTTTGCTATAACAAAGGTTTGTCTTATAGAGGGAGGCTACAGCTGAAAATTTTATATTAAATTTACTAAACATTTATTGAGTATCATACGTGTTTCTCTACAAGAATTTAATTAAGTCCCTAAAAGGATTGTTGAGGAATTTGTTAAGTCAAACCAGACTTCACGTATTAAATAATTTTGATGACAAACAAT
>JANJEY010000006.1:64359485-64375790 GCA_024703695.1 Erythroxylum cataractarum | reverse complement strand
TAGAACCAGGTTTCAAATTGCACACTAGATGTAAGAGGATTGGATTAGTTGATCTATCCTTTACGGATGACTTGATTCTATTAAAGATAGCTCAGAAGACTTCTATAAGGATTATGATAAACACCCTTCACCAATTTAGGGAGCTTTTATAACTAGAGATCAATAATGGGAAGATTCAATCACTCATATCTTTAAGTGCTTAAGCCTTATTAGATACCTAATATAATAGGAATCAAAGAACATAAATTATCTATTATGTACCTTGTTCTTCCCTATCTTCAAGGAGACTTAATTTTAGAGAATGTCTCCCTCTAGTGGAGATAGAGCAAAGGTTTATAACAAAGGTTTGTCTTATAGAGGGAGGCTGCAGCTGAAAATTTTATATTAAATTTACTACACATTTATTGGGTATCATACGTGTTTCTCTACAAGAATTTAATTAAGTCCCTAAAAGGATTGTTGAGGAATTTCCTTTGGAAAGGTAAGAATAATAGGAATTTCCATTCAAAGGTGAAATGGAATGAGGTAACTAAACCAATCCAAGGAGAAACTATAGGGATAAATTCCATAAGTTTAAACAATAAGTATTGATAAGAAAAGGTTATAAAGATTGGTTAAAAATAAAGAATCATTATGGACTAAGTGGATCCTCACTTACTTCTTAAGGGGACAAACCATACGGGAGATTAAACTAAGACCCTCTCATTTCTAATTTATAACTTGGCTACTAAAGATGAGGAGAGCCATGTCAAACTACATCAAGTGAAGGATAAGAAGAGGGGAAGGGCATTATTATTCTAAGACAATTGGAGTAATATTGGACCTTTAATACAGTCTATAATGTTTAATAATAAATCCTGTAAGAAGGTCTTAAGGCCTAAAGAAGCAATCATGGGTTGGAGTAAAATGTTATGGAACAACTACTTTATACATAAGGTCTCTTTCATAGTTTAGCTAGTAATCTTTCATAGGATTCCAATAGTAGATAAATTAAGATACAACAATATGTTCAAAGCTTGCTTGTTATACAATCTATGCTAGGATAGCCATAAACACTTAATTTTTGGATGTTCCTTTCCTTTGAATATATAAGAAAAAATATTGGTACTATGTCAACTATAAAATTTTAGTCCCACTTAAAATGGAATTTATCTAGTGGATATACAAAAGAGGGAGGTTCAAAAGTGGCAATAGTGGGATATACATCATAAGTTTGGGTTTATAAATGTATAGGTTGTGGAAGGAGAGGACCAAAAGGTGCTTCCAAAGGATAGAAAATAGGGAGGAGGACTTGCTAAAGAACATTACTTAGCCTATTCAATTGAAACTAATGGAAAAGGACAGTACAACAGGTTACGGTAAGAAAATTATTAAGAAGTGGAGGCTAAACTAGTTAAAGTTTCAGACAAACACCAAAATTCACTAGCATGCATGCAGCTTAGACAACAATCAAATTAATCTTGGAGCTATTAATGATGAGTGAGAAATTAAAATGAAGGAATAATAAGTTATAAGAATCTAACAAGGATGATTATAGAGAATATTACTACTCGAGGCAAGAGTTAGCTTTACGGGTAGATATGTAAGAATTGTGCATTAATCAACTCTCTTATAAGCACTTGAGAAAATTGTACTTGGCATGAAATAGAGTAAAATTCTTAGACCATATAAAGAAAATTTTGTTAGAGTTACGTAAATATAGTGCCCTAGAAAGCAAGTGTATTTACATATAATTTAATATTCTTCTAGTTAGTTTTGTAATGAAAATAATTATTATTAATAAAACAAAAGAGTTTGTTTTAATTGAATGAGCACTATATAACTAGCCATAAGGTAAGATTCTTTTGTAAGTGATATACATATACATAGAGATGTATGGGAAACATCTATATTGTTAGAATCTAAATTAGTTGATTCACAGTTGAATAATCAAGTTGGTCGCTTGATTATAGCTTAGACTGTAGTGTTGTGATTTATCTCCATGTAAGTAAAGGAGATTACTTCAAGGGAATGATGTGTTTCATATTATGATAGTAGTTGACTATTGATAATGACACTATTAAATGAATCTAGAATCACATATGTTTTTAAAGAATAAAGTAGGCCATTACTTTAACCTTAAAACATACACTCTAGCATTCGTTTATTATAAACCACAATCTTAATGAGTGGTGAACTCATATGTGTTTCATTATAATTCTTCATATGATAGGAATCGATTTTTACGGAGCATCAATCCAGTGTCTGTATGTTAGAATTATTAATTGAAACATGTATCAACGAACATTCATTCAAATAAATAGTTTATAGTGATATCGTTACTTCTAAATGTTTTATGGAGATTAGTGATTAAATTGGCACCAGTAGTTTGATTGACTAACTATCCATCAAGTCTTAACATCAAGACGAGATCTTATGTGTTAATCATAATATAGAGTGAAACAACAGATCTAGAAAGAAAAACTAACATAAGGACAAAACGATAATTTTGCCGTTCATTATGTGGATGGCTATAATATGGTTCATAATAAAGTTTGAAATTAAACATCTTATTTGAAACATGTGTTCTCATAACATTTAGTAATTCAAGAGTTCAACTAATTGTCTTTAGTGGGATGACATTTGGTTAATAAGCTGGAATTAATTATAATGAGATTAAATTAATTTCTGACTTTTTGGAGCTTGAATTATATAAGTCTAATTAGATTCTCTATTTGGCTTTTAAGAAGGTTTCAAGCAAAGTAAGAAATATAAATAGAAGTTTTAAAGCCTATGATTGAATGTTGGGCTTACACTAATTAATTGTTAATTAGAAGCCCAAATGAAAATTTAATATTGGAGGCTAAAACAAATAAACCAATCAGAAAAGGATGTTTTGATTATATGATTTCAAAGAATGTTTTTGTTGGAAACAAAACATACTAATTTCATTTTCGTCACCTTCTCTTTAAGATTCATTTAACAATCTATTAAAGTATATTTCAATATCACATATAGTTATATATAATACTCATTATTAAACTGATTACCGATATATTAGTTATTGAGACATAAATATTCATGAAATCATATGATATTTCGCAACTTTGAACTAAGTCTTCCTACATTAACTATTTTAGAGAACCTTATTATGACTCTGAGCATTTATAATAATCACAATCACAATTAAATAAGTGACATAACATCCAAAAAATTAAATTAAAAGAAAGACGGCAATATTTGCATTTGACCTATTTAATCTTAACTCCTTTTCAGTTTATCCAAATTTCTAACCTCCAATTTTATCTGTATTATTTAATCTTAACTCCTTTTCAGTTTATCCAAATTTCTAACCTCCAATTTTATCTGTATATTCTAATTAATAAATTTACTTTCCTAATTTATGTTCAAGGATCAATTTAATTTAATAAATTAATACCCCTAGAAGTCCTAATTTTCTCTACCTATAATTTGATATATAATCTATTAAATTAATGACGAACTCAACAGCTATTCAAGGCATGCTTAATAACTCACTTATACTTGAAAATAGTGATTATTTACTAAAACAAATTAAAAGATTAAAGAGATATGTGGTTTTCCCTCTTTTCTCTTCACTTCTCTCTTTGGAAACAAAAAATTAGCTTTCATTTTCTAATTTAAACCTCTACATAAATTAATCTTGCCCTAACTTAAAGAAACTATAAAAAAACATTTAAGAAATCTTTGCAAAAAGTTTAAAGAAAAGAGAATCACAAATATGAGAGAGAACAAGTAAAAAAAGGAGGAAGTTTTGACTTGTTTTAATTAAAGGCCCCTCCATATCTTTCAATTTTTAAAAGAAATTATTCACTTTTTCTTAATATTTTAAAAACAAAACCAGAGTGACCGATTCAATCGAGGATAGTGTGAATTGGCTAGTTATCTAGTTTAGCTTCAATTTTTATGTTGGACCCCAAATTTTTCTTGGAAGTTAGAAATATTAAACGAGAAATTTTGGTGATTATTCATATGTAAAGAAAATAAGAATTCTTTAATTTTAAATGAAGTGGAAAGGATAGTTATGTACAAGGTGGGTTATATGTGAAATATTGGAAGTTATAAGTTGAAACATGTTCATTAAGTATGCTTCAGTATTTTAGCCATAACTTTTTCTCTAGTTATCCAAATGAGATGTTTCTTGATTTGGACTAAACTAGAGAAATAGGGCTACAAATTATTTGATGAAATCGAGTTCTAATTTGGTCTATAATAATTTCAATTTTTGTGTAGAATTTGAGCACAGAATATTGTTTCAGTATGAGAATAGTTTGAAAATGTTTAGGGTATAACTTTTAGATTATGGAACCAAATTGAATGATTTTGATATCATTAAAAAATTGAGACAATGAGTAAAATTTTCTAGAAGGAAGTGTTATCAAATTCCCTCAATTACATTAAAAAAATGTCTTGGATTTTGGAAGAAGTTAGGCAATAACTTAAATGAATTTTGAGGTATTGATAGATTAATTATGTTATTTTTGTGAAGTTAATTAACGTATTAATATGAGCAAGACATTATGAAATGGGTTAATTGAATTAAGGTGGCAAGATTTCATGAGGGGCAAAATTGGCAAGTCACTTAAGCATTTAAGTTGCAAGGCATATAAGTAAGGGTAAAATGGACATTGTTCAATCATTAGTGGTATAAAAGGGGAAGAAAAGAGTGGGCTTGCATGTGAAAGAGTAAAAAATGTGAATTACAAAGGGAGAGAAGAGAGAAGCATGAAAATGAGAGAAAGAGGAGAGAAAAAGAAGAAAAGCTAGGGTTTCTCCATTTCTTGGTTTTCAATAGGGATTTTGAAGTTTATTCAAGAAGGAAAAAGGAAGAAGAGGAAGAGAGCTCTTATTCAAGCCATCAAACTCTTCATTTCGAGAAGATTCAAGGTAAGGATGGATTTTGATCTATGGATTTGTGAGATGGTTTTGGTTCATATAGCTTAAGAAATATATGGGTTTAAGGATTCTAGGATCAATTTTAGTAAATGTCTTATGGGTTTTTCAATTGGAATGCCTATTGATTTGAGAATTTTTGTCAATATTGAGGGAAATCAAGGACGGAAAGGGGAGCAAGGGGAGAGGACATCTTTGAGCAAGTTTATAAGCAAGGAAATAAGGTGGGTTCAATAGAGTAAATAAGCCACTTTTGTTTTTCTTTAAATCAAGGAAATTTAATGATTTAAATTGCATCATAAGTGTTGCATTAATTGTATCTTGAATGAATTGCGGAATTGCTACATCTTTGATGTGTGAATTGTGTGATGATTTATGAAAATGATTTTTTTGAAAGGATTACATGTTTATAAAATCATGTTTTCAGAACTTGTTTTCAAAATACCTCATGTTTATGAAAAATCAAGTTTCGAAAAGTGCCATTTTGGGCAACAAGTTTGAAATACATGTTATATGGGTTTGTGGTAGTCCCTCAAAAATTGTCACGTGCATGTTGACCAAGAAAAGGCTTCTCCCGCCTGCCTGCTAGTGATACGGAGCTCTTTCAAGGACTCCCTCAAGAATTCACGACTACACAGGACCACTATATGGAAATGTGTAGTGCGTCATGTTTATGGATCTACCCAAACCATTCTATGTACTTAGGATATATGAACAATTTGATGCATTCATATTTTGTGGTTTGTAAATGTGACTACATGATGAGATTTTGAGAAACAAGTGTTTTATGGATTTCAACAAGAATTTTCTATGACAATGAACTTTTGAATAGTTTTGTTTATTTTTCTGTTATAAGCATGTTACCCACGAGCGTTTAAACTTAACCCCACTCTCTTTCCCCTATTCAGGAGATGAGTGAGAGATCAAGTGAAAGTGAATCAAGGAAAAAAATCCAAATTTGTGTGTTTTGTGTTGTTTTGGAGTAATTTATGTAAAACAAAGCTGTAATTGTATGTTGAGCAATTCTAGTTCAAGTGTTTTATGTAAAATTTTTATTTTGTTGTTAATGAATTATGAATTATATATGGATGACTATGATGAATGTTGAGCAAGAATGGTTGGTTGTTATACATATATATATACGCATCAGTGAGATGTTATGGAAAAGACACATAGGAATGTTATAAATGATGAGATACTTTTGAATATGAAGATTCAAATGAATTGAGGTCGAGAGTTTGATGAATTTCAATTGGTAGTTGAATTGTTATTAATGATGTGCAATAAAGAAAGTGAAGTTGGGATAAATTTCAAGTTTTCATGACGGCAAAATGTGTGTTCTGACTTTAGGAGAAATTTTGTATTAATATATGAGGATTTTGACCAATTTGTCTTAATAGAAGTTATAGATGAACCTTCTAACTTTCTAACGATATAAAGTATGTCAATTTTGGGTATCGGAGTTGAAAGATATGAGCATTATAGGTGATGATGTTGCATGGGAAATTTAAGCATGACAGCTATGGTGAATGATGAGAGTTTATGGTTTTGATGAATCAAATAGGTTTAGAATTGAGAGTTTTATGACATAAATTTGGTGTTTGAATTGATATGAAGTGAGTTTGCATTAGAAGAAGTGAAATTGGGAAGATTAAGAGTGAATATGAGGTTATATTGGATGTAGGAAGCATTGGAGTGGCTTTGGAGGGGTTTTGGGACCCTCTACATCCGTTAGACGGACTTTAGGTCCATTAAACGGACCTTCTCGGGTGAGAAAGGACTCTTATGTCCATTAAACAGACATAGATGTTCGTTAAACGGACCTTCACAGCCAAAAAGGGCTCCCAAACCCGACAATGTCCGTTAAATGGACATGGATATCTGTTAAACGGACATTCACGGGTCAGCTTCAGTAAATTATGATTTTTGACCCTTTTAGAGACAAAATCTCACTTTATGGTATTTTTGAATATCTAGAATTCTACTTTCAAATGGTCCAAGAACGAACTCAGTCAGACATATTTAGAAAAAGTTATGGCATTTGCGCTAAGACAGGTGCAATATGAATAAGGACTTAAACTTGTTGAATTCTTTTGGTCATAACTTCCCCATCCGATATTGGAATGAAGTGATTCTTAAAGCGATAGTTTCCTAACACATGTATCTATCTCTACGTAAAAATTGGGATCTTTTGGAGTTGATTTGAGAAAGTTTGATGGAAAGTAAGTGAGAGGTCAGTTGGGAGAGCATGATTAGGGTATGAATACACTTTGGATTTTTAAACATATCTTGAGCTATAGAGTTCCAATTGAGATAGTTCTTTCTTCAAATTAAACTAGAAATGTAGAGCTACAATTGTTTTGAAGAAGTCACTTATTATTTTTGGTGATTGACTAGTGTGAGCACACCACTCTTGTGAGATGACGATAAAAAAGGGTTCTATGGAAATAACCCCTCAAGGTAATACGCACGTTCATGTTTTATGATTTTCGAAACGATCCGATGATGGTTAAGAGGATTCCATTGGATTAAGCTAACGTTTCATGATCCGAAGTTGGGCTTCACATGCGGGGTCTAACACTCCACACTTGAACATATCTTGTTTTTGGATAAAATATACTGCTCGCTTCCCACTGGCTTCCTAGGGTTTTGTAAATCTTGCAACACATTTATAATATTTATTGTACAACCAGAATCAATCCACCATGTGTCATAACAAAATTTAGTCATATTAGATTCAAAACAAACTAGTGAGATTATATTATCTTTTTTTTCAAACTATTCCTTGCATTTGACACAATCCTTCTTCATATATCCTTTATTCTTGCAAAAGAAGCACTTGGGTTCCTTCTTAATGTCAACTTAGATAGGTTTTTGACCTTTTCCCTTTGAGTTGGCTTCATTTTTCTTCTTACCTTGAACAACCATATATGCACTCTATGAACTCTCTCCCTGTTCCATTGATAATCTCCCTTCCTCTTGGTTTATTGATCACTTATCCTTATGTGTATTATAAGAGATTTTAAAGGGTTCGTATGGTGGTGGAAGGGTGCTCAAAATGTAATGCATGAGGAAAGAATCAGACATCTTAACTTCTAGTTTCTTTAACTGAGCCACAATGTACGTCATTTTCATGATATGCTCACCCACACCTCAGACACCGATGAGTCTTGTAGAGAAAAACTTCATAATTAGGGTGCTTGTAAGTGCTTTGTCTGAAGTTTCGAACTGCTCATCAATAGCCTTCAGTAGAGCACAAACATTTTCATGTTGTTCTACGGAACCACGAATGCTAGCATCAAATTTTTTTAATGAACATCACACTTAGGCGATAAGATCGCTCCTAATGTTCATAAAGCACAATTTCAGCTGTAGTGCTGGCCTTCGTTACCTTAAATAGTTCGTCCTTTAAGATAGCATAATTAATGTCCATCCACTCCAGATGAAGAAGAATTCTCTCTTTCCAAATCTTATAATTTTGACCCCTTAGTTTGGGAATTTCACAACTTGTATAGAGAAACTAACAATTTGAATAGCTGCATAAATTAGACATACATACTTCTCATCAATAAATTGAGGCTAACAAACTATATATATTATTAATGTAAAGCATATCTTAAAAGACATACATCAAATGACATAAAAATTGCCTGTGGACTAAATTTTTAATTCAAACATATTTATGTTAAACTATATGATAAAACTATCAAATTATAGATCAATTTCTAATACCTATGGGTAAATTAGAAAAATAATTTGATATTTCATCCTAATTAACTATTCAAGTATAATAAAAAGTCCCATGGCATAAAACTTATTATACAAAAATAATTAATTACAATTAAAAGTCTCTAAACTTTCTGTGATTATTATGGCTAAGTCCTAATAATTAATCACTGAAAACTTTTTGTTCATAGTGTTATTCACAAGGCAAAAAAAAGGAGATATAACAGCCACAAAATAATATGTTGCATGATTAATAGTTAATCAAATACAATATCAATGTATAATATATACAAATATAAGCTATTAGTTCAGATGAGGGAGGCTCACCATTCCCTCCTATGAGGCACTGCCTTGAGCCACAACATTTGTTGTTTATAATAAAACAAAACGCATAACATAGCTAAAACATATCTAATTGTTAACAAAATACAGAGCATGGTTAAAATCACATAAAAGACGCATTTCAAAACACTTACAAAATAACGTAGTTTAATCTATATGGGTCTTCTTCAACCTCTAGCCGGGTCAAATGGACCCAAGTCAAGACCCATAGGACCCTCCACAAATCGTACCAAAAAAGACCACAAAAATGCATTTTTAAATGTAGAAACGCCTCTAAAACACTTAATAGAAGATTTTTTTTACCTTTAATCTAAAGAAAAACATCCAAAAATAACTCTAAATCGAAATTTTTTTAATCTGAAAAGGTAGAGGTTCACAAGGATCTGATACCAAATATAAGCATATTCTAACATATATTCAACATTAATATACATTAGAATATCATATAAAATAAATGTGGAAAGAAAACTGAAATACCTCCTACCATTGTTGTTGGTACTTAAAGAGCTGCGTTTTGGAATTCTTCTAAGCCCTTAAATCCCAATTCAATGGTGTATGTCTTTCAAAAGAGAAAAGAAGCTTCAGGACTCAAAAAACAGAGAAAACAACATATATGAATGTGCTTCCATCAAGCACAATATCAGTTACCTTAAAACCAGGAACTGATACCCATTAACTTACGTACGTTTGGACCACTTATGACACAAGAAGAGTAGAAGTTCTCATAGTCATTAGATAACGTTAAAAGATTTGAAACTTTTAACGATGATAAGATACAACTACTCAAAAACTACAACTTTGATTGTTATTGTTATTTTGAGTTTTATTTTAGATTCAAATTTAGTTTAAATTATTAGATTTAATTTATTACTAGTTCATTATACAATAATAGATGTTGGTGTATTCTTTTTTATGTTAATAAAATAATTTTTACTTTTTAATTCTTATTTATTGTATACTAGTTTTATATAACAGTTCAATTTCGGTAGAACCTTTAAAACTTAAAAAAAATTTCTTTGATCAATTCCATATTTGGTCTAATTTTTAAAAATTTTGATAAAAATGATATCATAGAGCTGTTATGAAAGAAAAGAATTCTAGACAAGTTCATATGTTGCATGTCAAACTTCAAATTGTTTCATTAATATTCCCATTATTTGTGAAGGAAGAGTAAGAAATTTTTTATAAATAAGATATTCTAATACCTAACATTTTCAATGACAAAAAAAAATTTAGGAGAGAATTAACTTCGTGGTCAGTCGATCCTAACGAAAAATTTATTTGTTCGTTGAATTTTACAAGTAACTATAGATACCCCAGGCTTGCGCACTCTGCTTCTTAATGATCAGAGATCTGTTGCTTTTATGAGGATTTAATCCTTCTTGTTTTGTTTCCTCCATTACATCAAAAAAAAAGAAAAGATGAATGAACCAAATGCATGCCCCCATGTTACTCATGCTCGTCTATTAAGTAACGCTCAAGTAGAAAATGATCCCTCCCACGCAACCACGGAGTTACATAGGCCTTATTGGACCCTCTAAGATTTTTTTTAAAATTTATTATATATATATATATATATATATATATATGAGTTATTTAAAGATCAGTGGTATATTGGGCTCCTCAAAATTTTAAAAAATTAATATTCGAACTTTCTTATATTAAATTTCTGACTCCGTCATTGCTCCCATGTTATCCTAAAAAAATTATCAAGTGGGAAAAAAAAAATTCGAGATGCTATATTACTATAATTGAGTATAACTTCATCATCTACGTTTGTTTTTTAGCAATGAAATAATTGATTATATTACTATAACTGAAGCTATAACAAAAATACAAGAAGTCGCACCAACTCTAGATTTCTAACTAAATAGGTGCTTGTCAACGACTGAAAGAAGAGAGAATGAAGTTTAATTATAGGTCACTGCTACTGCTGTTAGTAAAGGAGAACAAAATTGGAGATTTGAGAGACAAGAAAAACGTAGAAGAAACTGAACTTTCCTTATTTCAGCTTGAAAATGTCAGATTCCAGTACAACACTTAAACAATACTTAAATAACCTTAAGAATAACAATAAAGCTAAAAAACATGACTCATAGCGGACTCAGTCTCACGTTCTGCTAAAATATCAACTACTAACATAATAACATCTAGGACCCACTAACATAAACGTGTTGCAATAAAGTAATAATAACTTTTTGAATCAGTCAATTATATTTATTAAATACTCCCTTTTGATTCAAAATCACATTCTCCTAATTGTAACCTGAAAAAATGAAACTTAGCCCGTGATGGAGATTTTGTAAAAATGTCAGTTGTTTACTCATTTGTGTTGTAGAATTTCAGCATTATTTTTCCATCAATGATTAGCTTTCAATTGGACGATGAACATCAATATGCTTGGTTCTGCTATGGAAAACATAATTTCTGGCAATTGCTATTATGGCCTAGTTATCACAAAATATCTTAGTAGCTTCCTTTTGCTCAAAACTGAAAATCAATAAAGAGTTTTTTAAGCCATAAGGCTTGTCTTGCCACTATAGTTGCCGTAACATACTCTGCTTCAGATAATGACAAAGCTATTATCTCTTGCTTCTTTGAACTCCATGTCATTGCTTTAGAACCAAAGCTGAAAATGTTTCCAAAAGTATTCTTTCGATCATCTAAACATCCTACCTAATTATTGTCAATAAAACCAATTAAGTTGAAATCTGGTATTTTACAATACCAAGTACCAAAATTCATAGTTCCTGCTATATAACGAAGTATACTTTTTGTTGTTCTAAGGTGTTGTTTTGTGGGGCTATGCATAAACCTGGGCACAACACTAACAGAGAAAGCAATATTAGGTCTAGTAAGAATTAAATAGTTTAAACCCCTAACTAAACTTTTGAAAAGTGTAGGATTTGCTTTCGCAGTCCCATCTTCACGCTGTAATTTCTCATTTATATTCATTGGTGTGACTGCCACTTCACAGTTTGCCATGCTAAACTTTTTTAAAAATCCATATCATATTTCTTTTGATACATAAAAATTCCATCATTACTTTACATAACCTCTAGTCCTAAAAAAAACTGCAATAAGGCCAAATCTATCATCTCAAAATTTCTCAACATACTGGACTTAAAATCATCAATTAAGGACTTTAAAGACCCATTTAAATCATGTCATCCACATATGGGCAAACTACTAAAAAATCTTCATTACCTTGTTTTTTAAGATAAAGAGTATGCTCATTTTCACTTCTTGTGAAACCTGCTATCTTGAAAAAATGAATCAATCTTGCTATACTAAGCCGCGGAGCTTGCTTTAGGCCGTAGAGAGCTTTTTTTTTTAATATGTAGACTTTGTTTTCATTGTTATTGATAGTAAAACCTGAAGGTTGTGAAACATAAGCCTCCTCATCCAAAACCATATTTAAAAAAGCAAATTTCACATTAAATTGATACACAGGTAATTGTAACTTAGTAGCCAATGCTAACATAATTCTTACTGTTTCAAACCGAGCAACAGGAGAAAAGGTTTCTTCAAAATGTATACCTTGTTGTTGTGATTATCCCTTTGCCACTAAACAAGCTTTGTTCTTTTTGATGCTTCCATCAGCATTATACTTTTTCAAAAAACCCACTTGAGCCCTATAATATTTTTGCCTTTTGGAATATTAACCAATTCTCATATTGAATTTCTTTCAATTGCTTGCATCTCCTCTATCATTGCAGCTTGCCACTCAAGTTTTTCCACAATTTCTTCAAAAGAAGTTGGATCAGAAACTAATAAAACAAAGTTACATGAATTATAAATTTTTCTAAGAGATCTGAATTTTCTGGGTGGAGTTTCACTGTTGCTGCTGGAGGAACTTGATGTTGGAGTGTCTAAACTAGTAGAACTTGTAAAGCTATTAACACCATGAGAGCTAAGAACTGGACTTGCAAGTGATGAAGAACTTGAATTTTCAGGTGATAGTAGATCTAAATTTTCTAGTTGTTCAAAATATGTTGGAACTAAATTTTGCAGGCCTTCCATATTGAAATTGCACTTTAGATCTGCTTCTTCATTGAATGAAACATCCCTGCTAATTATCACTATGAAGTAATTCGCGTTTATCCACCAATTTCTAACAAAATTATAGATTTGATCTCATAAGGTAAGGGTCTATAGTTTGATGACTAGGGACTTTGGATGTGTGTGGTGTTGAGATAGTTTTTTGCCTTAATAGATGACAAAACCCGAATGCTAGGATACAAGAATAACAACAAAGGAACAAGTCAAAACGCAGAGTGCAGAAGTATTTTTTAAAGTGATGCATGTGGAGCTACCTTGAGCTAATCTTCTTAACTCTGATTGTGAAGGTATTAAGGAAGCAACTTCTACTTGTAGCCTCTATAAGACAGAAACTATCATCAGTCAAACACATACATTTCATTTTTACTCAAATAATCTGAGAGAGGCTTACAAAAAGAAGACTAAAAGTTAGAGAGTTGCTAGAGTACTTACAAGGAGTACTAGTGACTAGTGAGTTCATAGGGAACTTTTGCAAGTGTTTTGAAAACACTCGATCTCTTGTAACTTGTTTCATTTTTGTTGATATTAGTGGAACCACCTATGTGAGACCTTTGGATGTAGATAGCAATTAAGCTATCGAACTAAGTAAATTGTTGTGTGCTCTTTTTTCTTTCTTGTAAACTCCACAAATCTGCAAAAGCAAACTCTTCTTTCATCCGTATCTTGTAAAAAAAGATAACACAACTGAAGGCAAATCCTAACAATCAATTTGCCACTTAGGAGTATATAGACAATATGCTTTGGATTGAGAGTTATAAATAATGAAAATGCATTTATCATATTTTTTATCAAGTTTAGAACATGTCTTAATAAAAACATATACTATACAACTAAAAACTTTTAAATGGTTTACCCATGGCTTCTTACTCATCTAAGCTTCATAGCGTGTTTGATCCAAAACTACCTTTTTTGGTGAGATATTCAAAAGATATACTGTTGTTACAATAGCTTCTCCCCAAAACTAATTTGGAAGCCCTTTTGCCTTTAACAATCTTGTGGCCATTTCAACCATAGTTTAGTTTTTTTTTTTTACTCTATAACACCATTCTATTATGGTGTATATGGGGTTATAAATTCCCTGCGAATGTCATTCTCATCACAAAAGTTAGTGAAATCATTAGATAGGAATTCACCCCCACGATCTGTTCGAAGTATTTGTATGTTTCTTCTACTTTGCTTCTCCACCAATGCCTTAAATTTCCTAAAACTCTCAAAGGTTTCAAATTTGAATTTTAAGAAATAAATCCAACTTTTACAGCGATAATCATCTGTAAACAGTAGAAAATAGCAACTTCCACCAAGTGATTATCTTTTCATGGGTCCACATAAATCAACATGCATAAGTTCAAGACAATTAAAAGCTCTCCATAATTTTCCATATGGAAATGACTTCCTATTTTGCTTCCCATAAACACATCCCTCATAAAAATCAAGTTCACCAATTTTCGATAAGCCAGTAACTATTTATTTCTGGCTCAAAATTTTCAAACCATTCACATTCAGAAGCCCATAATGTAAACGCCATAAATTAGCCTCATCATTTCGTCTAACAACTAAGGCTTTGCTTATAACATTTGAGACATTAAAAGGAAACATCCTATTTCTTGTCATATAAACAGTAGCTATAGTCTAACCATATTGTTTAGCATGAATAACACATGAATCATCATCAAATACAATAGAATATCCACTGGTTAATAGCTATCCAATACTCAATAAATTGTGAGCTAAACTCGGCAAACATCACCTTGCACAGTTTTGGTGGCAATTGTTCCTTTTCCTTTGACTTTCATTGTTTGTCATCTCCAAGTCGAACCTCACTCTTTTGTGTCTCATTAATTTCTTTAAATAATCACTTGGTTCCAGAGATATGGTTGAAGCATTCATTGTCCAAAAACCATATATCTGTGTTGTTATCTACATCTTTAACTGGCGAATGTGCCATAAATAGCTTGCTCTCCTCTTCAACCTTCTCTATAAAATTTGCTTACTTTTGTTCTTTTTGTTGTTTGATTCAACAATCAGCTTCTTTATACCACAATTTTTCACAATATCTACACTAGATTGCACTATTGTATTGATTTCGTTCATTAAATTGACTTCTACCTTTGCCACCACCACCTTCTCATACAAGAAATCTACCTCTATTTTTGTCACGACCTTTAGAATTTTCAATCTTTCCCTTGGAAAACTCCCCCTTAACCTGAAATGCCTTTTCCTCAAATTTTTCTTAAGACCTAGTCTTGCTTCATGGGCTAACAAGGAGTTCATCATTTCATCAAAAGTATAAATAGACAAATCCTTAGTTTCTTCAATTGCAGTAACAACATGATCAAAATTTGAGGTTAAACTCTTTAAAACCTTACTCATAATAGTTTCGTTACTCACATTTTCATCATAGTACTTCATTTGATTAACAATTCCAGATATTCTAGACAAGAAATCTTGCACAAATTCTTTATCTTTTGTATCTAAATTCTCAAAATCACGACGAAGTGTTTGAAGTTTTATAACAATTACCTTCTTGTTGCCCAAAGATTCCTACTTCAAAATCTACCATGCCTATTTGGAGGTGGTAGCTGCTAAAATTCGAGGAAATATATCATCCTCTATAGTTGGTTGAATGAGGAGTAAGGCCTTTGCATCTTTTTTCCGATTTTCTTGCAACCTTTGGTTAGGTTCAGTAGGTGCGGAATCTGAATCTTCATACCCGTTCTCCACCAAGTCTCATAGTTATTGTGACTTGAACAACGTTTTTCCTCTTGAGGCTCCAAATGTGACATTTTTCACCTTTAAAAATTGGAATTATAAGTTGTGTACTTGGATTAGTGTCGTTGCTTGTCATAACTTTTTCATTGCTTATTTTGTGTCTTTTAGCTCTCAAAATATATTTTTATTATATTATAAGACGTGCAAAGCATAGATTACTACTATCTGTGGGATATTAAGCTTCTGTTTAGTTAGACTTATATCAGTAGAATTTTTATCAATAAAGTTTTTTTCTATAGATTTTTTTGAGAAAAACTTTTCTAAGAAGTCAGTTGATTATTTGACTGTCATTTAAAAAAGAACTTTTTTGAAAGAACTTCATACAGTAAACTGTTTGACAACATAAAAATAAAAATATCTTTAATTTTAAAAATAAAAATTATTTATGCATATAAATATTATTTAAAGTATATTAAATGATATGCAAAGCATAATATATTAATTATTATATAATTTTAAACCATATGAAACATAAATGAAAATATATCTAACTAA
>JANJEY010000006.1:64295710-64314628 GCA_024703695.1 Erythroxylum cataractarum | reverse complement strand
TCAAAATTTCCTCATCCTTATAGTGCTTTTGTAATAGATTTTGTGGATGGACATTGTATTAAAGATTGAAAGACGCTGTAACCTTTTTTCTTGAGAAATGAAATGAGGAAAACAGTTGGTTTCAAAATATTGTGAATTTTCTATTGATGAGTTAGAAGCAAATTTTAATACGATGCCATGTGACGTGAATAAAATGATAGAACGTAGCTTGCCTTTATCGTAGGATATCTACCGGAATGACCTCCGGGCATCCCGGTGTGTGTTCTACGGTAAAGGGGTGTTACATTGCTTCGTCTTAAGTTGACTCCATTTTTTGTTTTTCAGCATTCGTCTGCTTTATGGCATTTGTTTGTTTTATGGCATTCATTTGCTCCGCATTCGTCTACTTTGTAGCATTTTTCTACTCCGAATGAATCTGCTTTTCCGCATTCATCTGCTTTTTTGCATTCATCTGGTCCACTTCGTTTAGTTTTCTACATTCGTTTGCTTTTCTGAACTCGTCTGCTTTTTTACACTCGTGTTCTTTTCAGCATTCGTCTGTTTTCTATTTCCATTATGGTTGACCCTCCGTTTCTTCTGTGCACTGCTCATCTTGAATCATTTGGTCAAATTTTTTACCTTCCTAATGATAGAATCTATCTTCAAGGCCTTCATAAAAGTTGTAGATCTTGAAGTCTTCTTCTGAATCGTCCAGAGAATTGTTTAGTTCAACTTCTTTGGAGAAAGTTATGTCTTTTGTCCCTAAATAAGTTCGATAGGATCAAGGGCCTGTATTGTTTCAATTTATGGCTTTGAATGTTGGGCTTCGGAAGCAGGGTCAAGCATACTTGCTCTACTGAAGGATGTATTACCTAATTGTAAATCTCTGCCAAAGTCCTATTATGAAGCAAATCAATTTCTATGGAGCCTAGACTTGGGTTATGCGTCGATACATGCATGTAAATACGATTGTTGCCTATTTTGGAAAGAGTATGGGGACTTGGAAAGTTGTCCTCAGTATGCTACATCAAGATGGAGAATTAATAATTGTAGGGATAAGAAGATACCATATAAAGTATTGAGGTACTTTCCATTAACGTCCAGATTACAACGATTATTCATGTCAAGAAAGACCGCTAAACAAATGATGTGGCATAATGATAGACCTAAAAGTGACAATAATACCATGGTTCATCCTTCAGATGGAGAAGTTTCGAACAGCTTTGATGAGCTATATCTTGAGTTTACCAGAGAACCATATAATGTTAGACTAGGCTTAGCAACAGATGGATTCAATCCACATGGAAATTTGTCACTTTCATATAGCGTGTGGCCTATTGCTCTCTTATCATATAATTTACCACCTTGGATGTATATGGATGAGTCATTCTTTATGCTATCATTAGTTATTCTAGGTCTAAAATCGATTGGTAGAGACATTGACATCTATTTGAGACCACTAGTAGATGAGTTAAATAAGTTATGGAAAGATGGTTTTTATGTTTTTGATGTTTCAAAAGGAGAAAATTTTCTAATGCAAGCAGCTTTAATATGGACTATCAATGACTTTCCAACCTATGGTACTGTTTCTAGGTGGAGCACAAAAAGTTATAAGGCATGCTCTATTTGGAACAAGCACACTCCTTCTTGTAAATTAAGAAGTAAGATTGGTTACTTAGACTATCGTCGTTTTCTTTCTTACAATAATCAATAAAGAAAAAGAAAGAAGTTTGAAGACAAAAGTGATCATCGGCCTATACGTAACTTACCAAGTGGGGATGATGTCGTGAAACAATTATGTCATGTGTAGAATATATGTTATGGAAAGCACTCGAGCAATAAGAGGAGACGGAGATTGGAAGGAGAGTTTAATTGGAATTAAAAAAAAGCATTCTTTTGATCTACCATATTGGCATAAGTTAAGATTAAGGCATAACCTTGATGTCATGCATATAGAAAAGAATATTTGTGACAATAACCTTGGTACTTTGATGAATGTTGAAGGTAAAACCAAAGATACAATCAAGGCTTGACTTGATTTGGAAGATATGAATATTCGAAAAGAATTACACTTTATAAGACCAACTGATGGAACTATTGTAGGAAAACCTCCAGTATGCTATACAATGTCTTCTGATGAGAAGAAGAAGTTTCGTGAGTTTGTAAAGAAGGTGAAGTTTCCAGATGGTCTAGTTGTGTTAATGTCGATGAAAGGAAGATTACTAGACATAAGTCTCATGATTGTCATATACTATTACAAAGCATTCTTCCATTAGGCACATGTGCCATCTTGAATAAAGATGTGACAGGTGTTTTAATGGAGTTAGGGAACTTCTTTCACCAAATTTGTAGATGAAGTTTGAATAAAGATGGCATACAAAAGTTTTGTCATGAGATTACTTTAATCTTATGCAAACTTGAAATGGTATACCCACTGGCATTCTTTAATGCGACAGTACATTTGGCTAATCATTTACCAAATGAAACCTTACTTGGTGGTCCAGTTGCACATAGATGGACGTATCCAATCAACAAATATTATTTAAATTTATCCTATTACTCTTAAAAGTTAACTAAATAGTGACCTATATAATTATTGAATATGTTAGGGATAAAAGTGTCGTGTTTTTCAAATGCAAATGGTACAATCTTGGAAATTCAAATATGAGGGTCTACAACATTGTAAAAAGCATGAACGTAACTAAGTTTTGGTTTAAGGATGACTCATTTACTTTGGCAAACTAAGCAAATTAAGTTTTTTTTTATAAGATTTGTTAGTCAGTTCAAATTGACGGATTGTGCAAGAATGTGAAGTTAGACATGCGTCTGATATCCCTTTGCATGCTAATAAAGAAGGTTCAAATGACATTGAGGAGTCTTAAAAAGTTCCAGTGGAAGTCGAGGAATGTTCCTTAGAGTTTTCAGATCGAAATGATATTGCATTTGATGTAATAAATAATATTTTATTGAATTCTAAGCAATGTTTGTATGAAGATTTGGATGATTTAAAGACAAGCAGTAGTGAGAATGAATATAATATTGTATTGGAAGATTCCACAGATGACGATGATGAATAATTTCTTATTATGCAGTTGAACCTTTGTTGTGTGCTATTATTGAGCAACTGTTAATTTATTAAATCCATAATGTATTAAATTGTACCGACTTTCACTTTCCATGTCCCCCTTTAGGTCTATCCGTCCAAATAAATTATATTTGGTTAGATTTTTTCATGTGTGTGTATTAGTATTGCTTGTTGTCTCTATATTGCTATGTTGTTGCTTTCATTTGATGCTTGAAACATTCAAAACTTGGTGCATATGTAATGTTGGGCATGGAACTAATACAGTTGCATTCTACAATATCAAATAAAGCATCATGATATATATGTGTGTGTGTAACGTGTAAATTGCAAACTTGGTTGTGTTTTTAGTTGTGAAAATTGAAAGGTGAATAATTTTCTTCCTATGGAATATACTTATATGAACGGATGCCAATATTAACACATATATAGTATTCTTACCTTCAAATTCCTTGAACTGACCAACCATATACTCATCAATAGCATCAACCATGTATAAGACTTTATAACCCTTATTCTTTAACTTCTCAAGGAACTTATCTACAGTGTGCAATGTATATGTCCTCTTTATCTGCTTTCCTACATCATATAATTGGACTATCCCTTGAATTCCATCTGTAGATAAAAGTTAAATGCCACCAATATTTATTTCACTCTCTTTACTTCATGTAGTTGTACTTTATGTTTATGAATTTTTTCCTATAGCCCTTTATCCGTAACTATTGATAAATTTAACAGTGCAAATTACTGTTACATTTCAGGTAGTTTTGCCTAAGAGTTAAAAAGATCCTTCAGCTATGGTTTCATTTCCAGTGGAGCAATATCTAGAGGTAATTATGTAACTTTAAAATTTTTAAGTTGTTTGCACATTATCTAGTGTTCTAGATGCTTTTAGGTCAAGTATTCATAGTTTGAAATCTTTAACTATATGATAAGGCTTTGTTACACTAGCTATTCAAATTCTTTTAAATTAAGTTAATGAAAGTTTACAATTAGAGAATGAGAGCCTACTTATTGTTATAGGATCGCTAGATTTTTAAATGGAAGAAGGGTTGTGTATATTTCAAGCCTTGTTTAATGCTGTCAACTCCTCAGCTACATTAGACCCTGTAAAGGTGTAAAAGCTACTTCTGTTAGGATTATAGCTCAAAACTTATTTGTTTTTGAAATGCTCAAAGGAGCTAATGTGTAACACCCCACTCCAACAAGGAACGTACCCAACATCTATGAGGGATATCTGAGACCGTGCCATGCGAGGGTGACATGCTAGAGCACTCAATCAGTCAAAAATCGGTATAAATTTTTTTGAATAACAATATATACACCTTTTTGTGGAAATCAACAATTCAAATCGAGCCCACTTTTATTCATAAACCTTTTCAATCATAACAATACAATCAATAGAATTTTCAATAGCCATTTGGGCCCTTTCACTAAACAAAACACTTTAGTCATAATGTCTTTTCATTACAACATACATCATTTGTGCAATAGTTTTAGAATATACCAATTTTTACAAAAATAGGAAAACACAAATGCAGACGCGAACTGATCTTGACCTTTATCCCTTACTTGTATGCTGTAGGGATACTCCAGTTTGCCTAATGGGGTATTCTTCTTATCCTGAAAAATATTTGTAAATTTTAGGTGAGTTTTGCAAACTCAATGAGAGACCTTCATCGATGGCTCACCCTGTCACATAACACATAATTCTCATTAACATCATTTTGCATTTCACACTCAATACACTTTAATCATTCGTATCATGCATATGCAGTTCACATAAGACTCACTTTTCATTTGCTACTTTGTTATGACTAAGTGCCTAAACTGTCCCATATCCATTTAGGATACTAGGCTCATTAATAACTGTCCCGTATCTGATAAGGATATATGGCTCATTTTACATAGTGGGACTTGGGCCTTTAATCACTGTCTGAGCTCGAGCCTCTTTTCACTGGTTTATCATTAAGCTCTGACCGATGGCTACTCAAGTCACAACTACGATTATATTTCATGTATTCAGGAAATGGAATGCATCATTCACACCTGCATGTTCCCATTCAATCATATTTTTACTTACATGCAATTAAACATTCAGAACACATTTAACAATCAAATTATATGCACTTAGTTCATCTCATTTATGTACTAGCAGCACTTCAATATCCCAATCAAACATTATAATCATCAGACCTTCATTGTCTTGAATGAACAATCAAGACACATTCATTTGATCATTCAACAGTCAATTAATACAAAAATTCAAACAAACAAACAATGGAATGAGACCATCTAGGTCTGCTCACAGTACGCTCCAGATTAGCATTTGCTTCCAAATTCTGGAAACACCTGAATGCAGATGTTTAACCTGCACATCAGAATTATGCAATACACACATTGCACATACATTATTAATTGCACAATCACATAAACATTCTATTTTACACATATGTATATGTGTAATGTATAATGCGTGCTCAATGATAATCCCAAGTATATGTTCTAAATTCACTTCTTATGCTCATTCATATTTCATAATTCATATATGTCTAATTGAACTTAGATTTACACTTCATTTGTACATGATCATTCTAAATTCTCCATTCAATCTTTACCCTCTGTATGTGTCTAGCTTATTCATAAGCTTACACCTCAAGAACACTTGGTTACTCTATATCATAACTCAATTTCCCGTCATCTCTTTTCTAACCTCATATGATCTCATAATATCCTACTCTTATTCAATAGGAATCTAATTGAAAATCCCACAATGCCAAATCACTAAAATTGATTCTAGAATACTTAAACCCAGGCATTTTCTAAACTCTATGAACTAGAATCCTTTCAAAAATTCAAAAGATTCAAAATGATCTTACCTGGGTTTTTCACCAAATGAAGAGATCTTTGGCTCAAAGGGAAGCTCTTCTCTTCCTCTACCTTTTTCCCTTCTTGAACATCTCCAAAATCTCTCTTGAAGACTAAGAAATATTAAACCCTAGCTTGTTTTCTATTCTTTCTCTCCTTCTCTTATTCTCTTCGTATTTCTCTCTCTTCTTCATGACACTCTCTCTTTTTTCTCATCAATTTTCGTTCTTCACTCTTCTTAAAATGCAAGACAACACTTCTTCTTCCAATTATGTCCTTAATGATTGAGAATTGTCTAATTTGCCCTTCCATTTATGCCTTTTGTCTTTAATGCTTAAGTGACTTGTCAAAAATACCCTTGAACATTCTGACATAACACTTTCTTCTATAAAAAAGTTCCCATTGTCTTAAATTTCTAATAACACCAAAATCATTCAATTTGGTTTAGAAATTCGAAAGTTAGACCCCAGACATTTTCAGACTATTCTTATTCCAAAATAGTATGCTATGCACAAATTCCATCCAAAACTTAATCATCTTAGACATCGATTCAAAATTCTACTTTTTCATATGATTTGTATCCCTATTTCTATAGTTTATTCCACATTAAAAATCATCTCATTTGGAATCCTATAGATCCAGATATATTCAAAATACCGAAGTATGTCTAATGAAATCGTACCAGCTCATACAATTCCAACAGATACCTCACTTTCCTTCCATCAAACTTTATCAATTCATAATGCTATAAATATTTATGGAGAGGTATAATATTGTGTTAATAATCTATTGGTTTAAAAATCAAGTCATTTAGAGGGCGGATAACAAGGTTATGGCCTAAAGAATCAAATAAGGTTTTGTCCTTAATCATATTGAACCTACTAAAGGGATAGTGGCATAACTTTCTATATAGGTATCAAATCAAGTTCATTATTTAATTTTTAGAAATATTACTTCAAGATCTACAACTTTCATGAAGATCTTGAAGACAAATTCTATCATCTAGATGGTCAAAATTGGACTAGACGATACAAGATGAACAATGACCCAAAAGAAGTTTATGAATAGTGCATAGAAGATGTTTTACAATTGGCATATCTTTCTCTTTAGATATTTTCTCAAGGTCATTATTAAATTTTTCGAAAGAGAACTTCAAGATTTACAACTTTTATGAAGACCTTGAAGACAAATTCTATCATCTAGAGGGTTAAAATTGGACCAGACAATACAAGATGAACAGTGACCCAGAAGAAGTTTATGAACAGTGAACAGAAGATGTTTTACAATTGGCATAATTTTCTATAGAGATATCAGATCAAGGTCATTATTGAGTTTTTTGAAATAGGACTTCAATATTTATAACTTTCATGAAGACTTTGAAGACAAATTCTGTCATCTAGATGGTCAAAATTGGACCAGACGATAGAAGATGAATAGTGACCTAGAAGAAGTTTATGAACTGTGTACAGAAGATGCTTTACAATTAGCATAACTTCCTCAGAGATATTGGATCAAGGTCATTCTTGAAGTGTTTAAAGGAGAAATTAAAGATTTACAACTTTTATGAAGACCTTGAAGACAAATTCTATCATCTAGAGGGTCAAAATTGGACTAGATGATACTTGATGAATAGTAACCTAGAAGAAGTTTATAAATAGTGCATAGAAGATGCTTTATAATTAGCCTAAATTTCTCTAAATATATCAAATCAAGGTCATTCTTGAAGTGTTTGAAAGATGACTTCAAGATTTATAACTTTTATGAAGACTTTGAAGATAGATTTTATCATCTAAAGGGTCAAAAGTTGACCAGAAGATGTTAGATAAGCAATATCCAGAAGATACAAAAGGTCAACTATAGAAGATACAAAAGGTTAACTATAGAAGATACAGAAGGTCAACCATAAAAGATACAATGTCAACTTAAGAAGATAATTCAGTTTACACTCTTGAGCATCTCCACTTATAAAGATCATAACTTTAAACTCCAATGTCCAAAATCTTCATACTATATACTGTTGGAAAGCTAGAAAGATAATATACGACTTTCTAGAAGATAACTTCATCTAATTCAGCGTAGATTAATCCAGTTTTTTCCTGAATTCATAACACAAATTTTACATTCATCCACCAATGTACTGCACTCAATTCTCAACTTCATGAAAATTTTGGGACTCTTAAAGATAGAATTTAAATTCAATGTCTTCATAAGAAATGCAGGAATATGTCTCTACTTTAATAAAAATGAAGAATCATCTCATTTGGATAACTAGAGAAAACATTATGGCTAATAGACCTAAGTATACTTAATGAACACTTTCCAGATCAAATACCAATTTTGTTTCCAAATCTTTCCTTATCACAACTCATACAAAGATCACTCTTTCTACTCCCCATAATTCTCATTTTCATTAAAATCACATTTAAAATCAATTATACCTGGAAGTTGTCAATGAATGCATGTACCGTTATTTTTATGTGCAAAGATTCAATATTGATGTGCATGTATGCTAACATTATGCATGAGCAAGAAAATACATTTCCTTAATCTCTCTTTGAGCTCACTTGTACCTAATTTTTGGGTTCTAACCCTTAGTATGGGAACGAAATGTTAAATAATGAGCATTTTTTGCTATTTTATAGAGTAATAATAGATCATCGATAAAGGAAAGAATAAAGATTTCTTTTTACATTTTTAATGGAATTAAAAGAAATGTTATTTGGAGATTTTAAACTAATGAACTATAGTTTACAAATGTGTTTAGAGAAGGTAATATGGAATTAATTGGTCAGTGATGGTGGATGCAATGATGTCAATCTTTTCACTATTATATATAGATTAACAAAATCCTTCTATCGGGGTGAAAATCTTGTTTAAAAGTAGACCTGGAGCTATTAGTAAAAAAAGTCAAGAGGTTATTGAAGTTTTAACCTTAGGCTTCATTTAAGATTGGAGCTTTAAATCCATATCTATTATATCAATGGTGAAAATTTTGTTCAATTGCTGTACAGATTTATTTATGAGTCTGTCTTGAAGATGAGTTCAAGAAATTTATTTAGTGAGGAAGATGATAGACTTGAATTATAAAGGAATTAATCTTAGATATTCTCCATTTTCATTGCAAGTTGCATTATGATGAGAATCTATACTTAAATAATCTTTTCTTGACCCAAATCTATTGCATTATCATCACAAGTAGTAGTTTTCGTATGGAACATGAAATAAGTTTTAAGGTCTTGAGATAGGAAACTAATTCTCAAATGACACATATTTCAATTAATAACTTGTAAGAATGGAAACATTCTTGATTTATGAGATGTTTAGTGGCAGACAAGTTTTGAGTTGTTTGAGTAACTATATCTCATATTGTTAAGGAACAACTTGCATATTCCTTGTTTTTTCATAATAGAATTGTCTTTTATGACTACATATTTATATTTTTTCTATTTAATACATATATGAGAGTTTGAGTGACCTAGATCACCTAGTTGTCTTTCAGTACATTCATTTATCTTTTTGTGGTAAGGTTTCCTAGCATTTTCCTTTTATGTATGTATATAAGGGCTCATCAAGTAAGGAAGGTTCTATTTTCAAGTCTAGTAGTGAGTTTAGTATCAATTCGTAGTTAGTTAGACATAAGCCAGTAGTTGTAGACAATGAGATGCAGGATATGAACTTTGAATGATCAAATGCTCTTGAGTATATCTTTAGCATTATAGAAGACTTTGAAGCTGAAAAGTATTACTTCAGGTTTAGGGTGGATTTAGATGATGTAAGGTTAGAGTTTATCATCCCTTGTCTATAAGAATTAGAAAACTACATGCCTATAAAAGAGCATGCTTTTGTAGGTCTAGTCAGATAAGAGTTTTTCATTATAACTTTATGTATGGCCTTAGGTTGACTCTTAATCACTTTTGTATCAAATTACTTCGTGTTTGAGCCAATCATAGAATTATTGAGATTCTTACATTTAAGTAGTAGAAGAAGAAACATTCTGCATTCTACCAAATCTTTTCTTTAAAACAACTTTTAAATCAACTTCAACGACAGTATCTATTGCAGTGCTTGTGTTATGATTTCCAATTCATATTTATAAGCTATGATTGAGATATCCTTTGTAACATGAGTATTTACAAATTTGTTAGATCCAAATTTATTCATGACTTCATATTGATCAATAGGCTATTGTGACTTGTTTTGCAGAAATATTAATTTCAATGGACATCTTTATAAACATTGAAAGGTAATTGTTTTGCAAATATATTTCGATGATCTTCTATACTTTAGATTTAGAGATTTGTAAGAATTGATAGATAGCAATGGTCTTCTCACTTGAATTCCTGTCATTCTACCAATCTTTTATTCTTTTATGCAACCTTCTAAGATGATTTCACGTTTGACTTTGTTATTGCTCGTGCATCTTTATATCTCTATCATGGGAATGAAAAGGGAATTTCCAATCATTTTGGATGGAACGCGTATATAATGCATATGACTATTAGGCTATTAGCTTATCAATTGAGAGAGACTAATATTGTAGCTACACTGGAGTGAAAGGGAATGGGATTTAGAAAATAAAGAGTCATGGAATAGAAGTTTAGTGAGATATGGTAATCGATACCAACAAAAGATCCCCATTTATCCTATTTTGCTTCACATGAATGTGAAGACTAATAAGCTTCTTTAATAATTGTGGCAAGTATTTCCCACTTTTGTTTTCTACAGAGAATTACATTATTAGTCAAAAATTGTCCATATATTTTTATTCTGTAACCAAAATTAGTCATATAATGGTATTAAAATCTGCCAATAAGTCAGGGAGATGGATTTCTGATTCATATAAGTCAAGAAGAACTAATCCTATTTCTTAATGGAAATAGATCTAGCTTCTTGTGTATGGTAATTTTTTCGGAACATAAACAAAAGTTACCTAAAAAATGTGATTTGATGTAAGGCATTTAACTTAAAGATTAATAAATTAGTCAAATATAGAAATCTTTGAAACTAAAACTTTGACAAGGCTGAAGCATACCAAAATGAGAATTGGAAACTTTTGTGATGATTGTTCTTCTCTACTTAGTTATATATGCTCTCTTTCACTTGGTTTTATTTCAACATTCCAAGCTTTTATTTTTCAATAGCTTTCTCTTGTACAATTCAAAATTCATTAAGGAGGATTGTATTCTTTAACACAAATATCTTATACAATAACCGTATTTGAGAACTTGTAGAAATTCACAGGGCGTTATGATAGGGATTCTTTGATTTTGGTTAGAGTTAGAAAATCACCCAGCAACTTTCTTGGCTTGATAAGCAATTAAGTGAGCTTATAGAATTATTATTTGGTGAGTTACTAGATGTTATTAAAAGAGAAAATTTGCATGTGAAAGGAGGGGATAATTGAACATGCATATTGCCTCATTAATTGGTGATATATTATTTTATTGACATACTCTATTTTCATAGGCAACCTATACATTGATGTAGCTACATTATTTGCTTATACATCCCTATCTCCAGTGCATTTATGAATATGATCTTCAGCTATAATTAATAGAAACCTTCTTATTATTCCACCCATGAATGCAGGTGTTTTTGGGGTGACAACAATATAGTAAGCAACTATCTTTAAGCTACCATCATATCTTCTAGTTTAATAGCCGAAGATGATTTCCATCTTTTGTTTCCATCAACATAATATAATCTAATGACAATATTTTACATGTACAGGTAAATTAGTTTGCACATTTAAAAGGCCTCCTCATTATTTAGAACACTATAAGAGGTTAATATTATACACTCTTTGATCCATACCATAAATTGTTTCGGAAAGTTGAAAACTTTTAGGACATTATAACAAAAGTATATAACTGTTATGTAGTTTTGAACTATAGTCCTCTCCTTTTTAAGGTTTTGATATATGGATTCTTGGGTTCATTTATGAACAATTTGTTATCAAAATACTTGAAATTTGCATCTACAAATTTAGTCATGTAATGGAAAATGCAATTTGTTATCAAAATCATTGAAAATGCAATACACATTTTGTTGGATTTGAACTGATTGATTGGGGAGGAGAATCAAGAATATGGTTGATGAATATTACTTTGAAATCTAATGTCGATGTAAATGCAGGTGATTCACATGGGACCTAGTCTACCCAAAAAGAAGAATAAAGCTGCACCAAGCAGCTTAGTACTAACACTACCGCAGTCGCGGTACTGTCAGATTCTTGGAAGTGTAGCTATTGAGCCATTTGCTCATACACAGCCATAAGATCGTACACCTGCACCTTGTGAGCCTACTCCAATACCAAAAAAAATTCACATCTATGCCTAGTACTCATCCTAGAGATTAGTATGAACAAATTTTTAATATGTGACGTAATATTAGTTCTCCGTCAACTTCTCAAGAGATTCCTACAGGTTCTAATTATCAGACATCAGTAAATTACACTATTCTTCCCGCTGTGGGCTCTTCTTCTGTAAGCACTACAGGTATGATCTTTCACATCACATTGGTGAAATTTATTAAGTTTAATTATTTTCTTTATCTAACCAATTACGAGTATGTTATATGGTAAAAATAAAGTATTCCTTTGCTATTTTAGGATCTATGACTGATCTAAAAACAAACAAGGGGTGTTACAAAAGGACACGGATTGGAAAAGAATAATAAGGCAATAGGTAAGAGATTGGAGATAGAGATCTCCCCTACTGAAGGACGACCAACTAACTTCGTACAGTTTGCCAAATTATCGAGTCAGATTGGTGTGGTATCCTGAACTTCCTTGCATGTAAGAACAAAATGGAAAAATACTAATGAGGAGTTGGACATTGCATTTGATAAGTTAGACGTAAGTATTATAAAACTATCTAATTTGTACGTGTTTTCCATATGCCTAAAGCTTTGACCAATAATTTATAATTTTTTGCAGTAAAAGTTGGAAGTTCAAGGAATGAGAATTGACAACGAAGTGTATGCTGCTGTGAAGATTTTTCTTACTTTAAGGTCTAAAGATCAAATATTTCATTTTAAAAAGCATTTTATCAAGCACGAAAAGGATGTCAAGCCGCATAATGTCACATTGGCAAAGTGGATAGATTTATGCAAATATTAGGAGCAATCAGCTACAAAGGTTAGTTTATTTGATCAAAAAACTTAATTTCACAACTTTTTTGACAATTGATTTTTTTAGTATTTATGAATTGTGATTTATAGATGTTATAATAGATTTTGTTACGTGTACGATTAGGTAAAAAAGTCAAAAAGCCAAATTGGTTAGGAGTCAGGTCAAATATCTACCAAACTCCAGCTCCAAGACCTTTGTAGCAATACAGCATGAGATCGTGAGTTATTATCTTTTTAATTATATTTTTCTTTGATTGACATTTCAAATTTTATAATAAATATTACTAGTAATATATTTCTATACAACAGAATGACAGAGATGGAGATGAGTGTAACCGGATGAAGCTATGGTATCACACTCATTATGATGAAAGTAAAGGTGAATGGACAATTATCGAATGCAAAGAAAAATGGGTGAATACATAGTTCATTTATAAATATTTCTTAAATGAGATTGTATATGTAATTAATTCTTACTTTTTCAGGAGTTAATGTATCGTGAATTGATACATTCAATATAATAAGATCATTAATTGACAATGGATGAAGTGTGCGACAAAGTTTTGGGTGTTAGATCAGATTACATTGTTGGAATGAGAATTGAGTCTCGACCACAAGGGAAGACTTTGATCAGAAAGAGACTTCGAGACGAATTAGAGGAGTCGAAGAAGTTTAATCAGGGGTTACAGTCTTAAGACGATGAATTGACTAAAAAAGTTGAAGAAATGCAGGATCGATTAACTATCGCAGTCGAACAACAACAAAAAAAGTCTTCGAACTTTTATGTGCTACACATAATATTCGTTTAGATTAGATATGTACTCATATTGATATATTAAACACTTATGACGTATTGTTTATATTAATTACTATATTATGACATGTTTGAAAATTGCAATTAAATAATAAATTGTCTGAACGTATTAATTTCTTGTTATACATGAATAATTATTAAAATTAATGATATACTCAAAAAATTGAAGAATTGTTAAATAAATAAATTTCATAAATAACATTTAATAGTTATTAAATAAATAAATTTAAAAATTTTGTTTTTTAAAAAATAATTATTAAATTAGAATAATAATTAAATTAAAATTATTTTCAGAATATTGAAACAA
This sequence comes from Erythroxylum cataractarum, assembly GCA_024703695.1. NCBI lineage: Eukaryota > Viridiplantae > Streptophyta > Magnoliopsida > Malpighiales > Erythroxylaceae > Erythroxylum > Erythroxylum cataractarum. The sequence continues at coordinate 64,300,447 of JANJEY010000006.1, read as the reverse complement.
AATAAAAGAAAAATATTTATTGAAATTGAAAATTATTTTAGGATTTAATAAAAAAGAGAAATAATTATTAAAATGGAATCATTATTAAATTAAATTTATTTTCGAATAAATGGAAAAAAGAAAAAATTAAAATTAAAATTGAATAATTATTAAATTAAATTTATTTTCAGATAAATAAAAAAATTAATTATTAAAATTGAAAAATTATTAAAATAAAATTATTTTCAGAAATTTACAAAGAAGAAATTACTTGCTATCTATGACGTTTAAAAAAGAAACGTCGCAGATTGTAACCTATTCTGCAACATTTTAAGCTTGTTGGTTTCTGCAACGATGTTTTTTAAAAACGTCGCGAAAACTGTTATAATCAGCGACGTTTTCTTAAAATTTCGTGGATTATCTGACTTTTTTGGTGATGTTTTTCAAAACGTCACGAAATATCAGAATTTTCCGCGATGTTTTTTAAACGTCGCATAAACTTTTTGCCTACACCACCTTTCGCGACGTTTTTTGTGACGTTTTTTAAAACGTTGCAAATGATATTCTGCGATGTTTCTGAACCTTTTGTAACTTTTTTAAAACGTTGCAAAAGGAGTTATTTTCTTGTAGTGATTACATTTATTTCCATTAATTAGCATTCAACCAAATAGTCTTAAATCCAAATGCAAGAAATCGAAAAAGGTGCAGAAAGTTCAAACGTACTGTTCAGTGCAACTATTCCTTTGAAATTCATGTAACATTGACACCCTTAACATAGGAAGTTACATTACTTTATGTGGTTTCTTGTTCATAAAGTATGCAAATTTTCTTAGTCTTTGCTTGAAGTAAAAGAAGACTCTATAAGGGAACTGTATCGATGCTTTTGTAGACACGTTAACATATGCAAATTTTCTTAGTCCTTCCTTGAAGTAAAAGAAGATTCTGTAAGGGAACTGATCGATTCCTTTGTAGACACGTTAACAATTGAGAATCCGTGCTAGTTCATCCATATACCAAAGTCCAGAGAAGGACAAATCAAGGCAAAAACAAAATGACATTAAAAGGGGGAAAAAAAGGGTCGATTTCAGCTGACTTGTGAGTTACTGACTACCCAACTGCAATCATTGAATTTAGTTGCAGAGTTGAGTCATGGTGAGACAGAAAACGCGTGAGTAACCAACTCGAAACCCAACCATTAAAGAAAGCTGAGGAAGCAGAACCAAACTACAGTCGGTTGGAACACACTAGACACGAGATAACACAGGAAGCAATCAATGCCATTGCTAATTCCGTGTTGAGCTTAGGAAAGCATCACCATCATTTTCGTACCCACAACTCCACACGCTTCTCATTTTCAAATCAGATAACAAGATCACTAAAACACACACCATACTCTCATCCCAATATTTCCCAAAACTAACTGAAATGGGCATGAGCCATCATGCGATTTATGGTTCCTTTAATTTTAAAATATTCAAGCATCTAACCACGCAGCTCCCAAAACCTACTTCAAGGAATCACTAACATAATGCACTTTGTAGATGTGCAAATAATGATCAATCATATAAACCATCTATCTAATTAACAGCTAATCGTGACTGAAGAAAAGGAACAATTCAAACGACCAGCAAGTATAGTTTCATATCAGAATTCCTAGGGGAACCAAATTGTACATTAACTTCCTACCTAAAGCTATAATTATCTAATTAAGGCGTAGCAAACAATAATGATCAGGCTAACCCTTTAGACATCATCTTCTTAAACTCCTTAAAGTTGACGTTGCCGTCGCCGTCTTCATCGACCTGTCGGATCATCTTATTGCAATCAGATAACGTGCACTTAATCCCAAGCATCTTCATAACCTTGTGCAACTCAGTGGCCGAAATGAACCCGTTTTTGTCAATGTCGTAGAGGTCGAAGGCGTCCCTTAGGTCCTTCTCCTCGCACTGCGAGGCGTCGTCTGACCCGCCTTGTTGGATAAAAGCAACAAACTCGTCGAGATCAATGTGTCCGTCCCCATCCTTGTCGTACTCTTTCATCATGCACTGTGCCTCCTCCGATGACATTTTCGTCCCTAGCTCTCCCAGGCTGTCCACTAGCTCACTGCAAGAGATCTTCCCATCTCCGTTTCTGTCGAACTTGTCGAACATTCTTCTCAACTCATCTACAGATCCAACAAAACTAGGATTCGATTTCGCCATCAAACAAAAGCCACGAAGAGAAGTAGAAGTAGAGGAAGCCTCTGTAAGTGAGCTTTTTGAGGCCTTGTTATGGGAATTAGTACGGCAAGCGGATTCGTTTTATATTTGCAGAATACTTGTGGCGACAGACCTAAGCGCGTCATATACGCGTTAAGGGCAAGTGGTCAAAGTTAAACCTTAACGGCAAATATTATATGGTTCAAACGATTACTTTTTGATATAAGTGGAATTGCAGTATGTATAGATTCTAGAATTAGCTGCAGTATTGGATGGGCGTGTCTTATTTTAGGTATCAAATCGCCGTATGATATTTTTCATTACCAGAAAACGCGTGGAGTGAATGTGCCGCAATTCTAGCCAGAAAAAGTTTTCTATACCCGGTCACCCCACACCGAACTCTCAATAATTTAGATTTTTATTTTTTAAATTATATTTGTGCATTATTTATACATCCGTTTAAAAAATAATAAAAGAGAATAAATAAAGATCTGACATAATATATATCTTAATTATATTGTACTATAGAATAGAAATAATAAGATATGGTTTTGTTATTTTCTGCTAAACTTTTTTAGAAGTAAAGATGTCAAATAGTAGGAGTGATACAAATACGTAATCTTAAAGATAAATAATAACTTTTAAAAACTAATAACTAAAGTGAGAATAATTCATATTACATGAGATTCAGTGTACTTAATTCTTAAATCTGATATATGTATATGATACTTTTATTACACATATTAAATAATTAAGTACATCATTTTTATATATAATTTTTAACTTTGCAATATTATATAATATCTTTATATGTTTTCAATAAATATGACAAATTTCTTATAAATACATATAAAAAATTTCTAACATATGTTTATTTTTCATAAAATAATAGTTATTTTCACCATAATCATCTTAAATGCATGTTTTTATAATAGGGTTGCTATTGTATGCTTTTGATTAGTTAACTAATTAATTCTTTTTAAAAATTTATATAAATAAATTTGTACATGTTTCATATTATCTATATAGATATTGGGGAAATATTTAAAAAAATCAAGAAGTTTTTAAATGGAAAGATCAATCACGATTTCCTTTTCATATGTATATGATACAAAAACTTATATATGTATATATGTGAGGGCGTATAATTTTGTAGAAAATAAAAATATAATTATTGTCAATCAAGGTACTTCAACATATCTGTGAGATAAATATAAATTAATATTTAAAATATTATTGAAGTCAAATTTATTTTTTAAAATTTATATTCATTTTTTGGGGTTCTCTTGTTCTATCTGATAAATGGACGAAAAATAAAGAAAATAATAAAAATTCATCTTTTTCTCTTCTCTCCTCTCTCGTTAATTCTCTCTCTTACTGTTTCTTCTTTAAAAGAGAAAAAAGAAAAAACGGTTGATAAGACCACATAATACACAGCTTCTAGTTCCAACCTTTGCTAAGTTACCTAACTTAACTACAAAGATATTCGTTCTTGGTCTCCTTCTAATGCCTCACGACTCATATTTCTGTTGCTTCTTCTTGTTCTCAGCTATTGGAATTCAACAAAAGGAACTTGTTTTTTCCTTAGTTACGCATTAATCTAAATTAACCCCATCGAAATATTCAAATGGAAAGTCATGCAACATTACCTTTCTCAGCCAGAATGATTAATTAGAAGTCAACAATAAGTCAAGAGAAAAAGTGAACAAGAAAAATTAAAAAAACACAAGAACTTTCCCCTTAAGTGTGCTCCAGCTTTCGCTAAAAGTTAAATCTAGGCCAGTACAGGACAAACGCTTTAAGAACAATAAATTAGACAGAAGGGACCTAGAAATATTTTGGCAATAAAAACCATTTATAACTACTCATCACATACAACTGATTAAACAGTTGAGCTGTGTGGAAAATGTCCCAATAATGTTTTTAATGCTTATTTAAGCGATGAAGCGAAGCAGTCGGCCAAAAGACTGAATCTCTCTGTTACTTTCTCATTTTTGGCTTTACTCTAAAACCAGATGCTTATTCTTATTCCTGCTCCTTTGACCAGGTTTCGATATAACTTCAATATGCAAGCTCTTAAGTACAAGTGTACAACAACAATAAACAAGAGGGTGAAGTAGGTGGAAGTCCACCAATCCCATCATGTTCAGTGACCAATCAAAATTATCTCTTTTTTGTATCAATGAAATAAATAAAATTCATAAATCAAACTTTAACAAGCAGAAGGAAGGTAGTCAAAATAGCACTAGTGACAAATTGCATAATGTCCAACTTTGACAAAAAATTACGCCACTAGGAGTCTACTGAATTTTTTGATCACCCTTTCCAGGGTAGGGACACAATAGAAAAGCTTTATGTTGTTACTTCTCAAGGAAAAGGGTATAGTAACCAGTTTTGCCTTGCTTCATTTAAATGCGATTTAAGAAATTGTTGCCATGAAAGTACCAAAGCCTAATGGGGTGTTTGGTTGAGAGGAATGACTATTTAATTCCTCATCTATTCCTAGTAACAAGCACTACAAGAAAAATGTGGAGTAGCGACGGAAATTTAGCGACGGAAC